>JAEMON010000008.1:13629528-13644148 GCA_030264115.1 Lygus lineolaris | reverse complement strand
ATTCGCTCATCAACTCATGCTGCATGAATTTAACTTTTGGACTGAGATTCCGGACACCTAGGAACGTCTTTTTTCAATATCTAACTATAATATTCAGGGTTTGGCACGTTTGACAGTTTAGGTTCCATTGATTATAGGGGGCCCTCGATTTAGTGTGCGAGGAACTGCAATTTTAGGACATGAGTACCTACGTCACAAGATCCAGAATCTTAAATTTCCTTACAAAAATCCCGATATTTCCTGACCTTAAAAAGTGAAAGAGCGAGCATTAAGCAGCATTACAGAAAGGAAATGGCGAGTAATATCAATTTTACACTCCAAAGATCCCCTTCCCCTTTTCTCCTGCATTTAATGTAAGTACGTAGATATCAGCTAAGGGATAAACAAGTGATTTTGTTGTCAAGCGTCTGTATGATTACAACTGACAAGTAGTGTGATCCGTACTGGGTCACATGGCCTGGGAATTGTGAAATCATTCAACAGGGCATTGTGACGCAATGTGGGTCACACGTTAAATTCATTAAACTGTTGGAAATCATGTTGAAAATTTCAATTTTCATAATTAATAAAAAGTAAAAGGTGTTGAAGTTGTTTGGAGAGAAAAATGTTTGGCAAGATGGTACCTAACCCCAAACGATGACATTTTTTGTCGATGTGGTTTAATGACGAATGCAGTACTTACTTACTGTAACCAGGGAATTGAGAGAAGGGTTTGTTACCTACCTTCAATGGCTGATACCCTAGTTGTATGCCGAGGTCGATCCCAGCGATAACTCTATTCCAGCCTTTCCTCCTCGTTATCTTCTCGTACTTATTGGACTGGAGCGTGTCAAGGCTGACGTTGACGACGTCCAAACCAGCCCGTTGAAGCGACACAAGCATTCTAGTGAGCATTAGACCGTTCGTCGTGATCGCCACCATGTCCAAGCCCTCGATGCTCTTCAGAGATTCTAGAAAATCGACAAAAAAGAAGAGATCATCAGGGTCGGATGGTGATTTAATCGAGCTCGTAGTGATATCCTCTGATAATTTCGTACAGAATTGATGTTGAAAATATCCAGTTGGTGGGTACCCGAAAATTTAATCTAATAGATTGGTGGATGATACTATGGAACATCCCTCACCTACCCTCTATATTTGACCATAACAAATGAACGATCGCAATGGATCGAGGTAATAACTTACACAAACCTACCATAAGATAGGCCGAATAGGAAGACTCGACGTTGATAGGATTTTATGTTAATGCACGCGTGAAAGAATTAGATAGGTAGATACCAATGATTTATTCTTTATGCTTACTTTATGCTCTGAACACATGGGAACAAACATCATTTAAGATCATAGATAGGTGGCAGTGTGGGGCAACCGCTATTTTTCAACTTCCAATTTTCGATCTAAATGAGGCTCTAACCACTCAATTCCCATGTTCAGCCATATCGTTAAAACAGCCTGAGCCTCCAGAATGCAATAGAAACAACGGTAATCAATAAAATATGCAATTAGAGTAAATAAAAGACGGCGCCAGAAAGGAAGTCCGGCAAGAAAAAGAAAATTTTGGAACATACGGCAAAATACGAATCAAGAACCTTTCTTTATTCAATAAACTAAGAGAACGTTAGATCAAAGTAGGACAAAAGAAAAATTACCTAGAGTGAATAATTACCTACACCTTAATTATGTTTTTCAACCTTTTCAATTTCATAATTCAATTGTAATGGAGAACATGCATGGGTATGAATTTTGCATTTTGAACCTCAAAATCTGTTTCAGCCTCCTTTAAAAGCCCCTGGTACCAATTTTCAGCTTTGAATTACAGCTGGTTTGCCCACAAAAATGGGTTGAAAAGTCGGTGTCGTCAGTTGGTTCAAATTACAAGACCCATTCACGGTAACTTTCAATCGTCGGGTACTCCTCATATAGCACCTTCTTGGAAAGCCCTCACTAAGATCTTTCGAAATTCAAAATAAAAAATAACCACGCAAGTTCCCCATTGAAAGGAGCAAACTACATAATTGAAGTGTAACTGTAACTACAATGTTTTATTGATACCCGCTGGTTCTATTGCATTATAGAGGCTGAGGCGGTTCCAACGGTATGGTTTAACATGGGAATTGAGTGGTTAGAGCCCCATTTACAACAAAACACAAAAGTAGGCGTTTGGCCAACACTGGTAGGTATCGATACAATTTGAGCAGGTTGGACAAATCGTTCTGGTCCCCTCTTCAGGCGTTAACCGTACAGATTGAGGCTTATTATACTATATATCATTGTATGATACAATAAATTAATAAATCGTAACGAAATTAATGCTAACCTAGGGGTATGAATAGTATGACGGTGAATACATGCTATCATGTTCGAATTGTGTTAAAATTTCAATATTAGTAGGCTATGAAGAGGTCAGCCACCTCATGACATGAGTTTTGCTTGAAACTTCAAAACTCTAAGATATTTAAAGAAAAGAATGGAGCGAACAAAATATTTCGCAGCGTGAGAATGTCCGATGTGAGAGGAACGGCCAGGAAATTCTAACGAGTCAACACAATTGAAAGGTGTCGACACTGTGAGAAATCCTCCGCATCATCACAAAAGAGTCTTGATGAGTGACAAAAATTGATTTGTAGAATTAGGTACTGAAGGTACATAAAATAACAATATTTTTATAACTCTCTCTTTCTTATAGGTATCTAATAAATTTAAGTATGTAGGAAGTGAGTTAGTTCTTCATTCTCATTATTATATTCAACTATTATTAATCGCATCATTCATGTCGTATGTCGATCAATTCCTCACCTACGATTGGAACAATATCCTTATGGACTGTGGGCTCTCCACCCGTAAGACGAATTTTGGTAACTCCTTGTTTCACAAACAGCTCAGCTAGTCGGAGCATCTCGTCCGTCGTAAGCAGCTTCTGTTTTTTCGTAAGGTCAACACCCTCTTCCGGCATGCAATATTCACCTGAAGGGAAAACCGGTAACATTAGGTAGGCAGTTTTAAATGTAGTGATGAGTTGTCTGATTGGAATTACACGACTGACACCGGATAGTAAACGAATTAATAGGTAGGTACCCACATCTCAAGTTGCACCTTTCTGTTAACGATATTCTCAGGTAAGTATGCTGCCGTCCGAAACTGTCCTTCAAAATGGGAGATGGTCCTTGTTCTACTTCCTTGGGACTCACAGCTGGAGTTCCCTGTGGAATACAACAATAAATTCATTTGATACGTAGGTACCTATTGATATCACATCAGTAGTTAATCTCTAATTCACAATAGATCTCTTTTGGTCTCAGTGACAAGGGGCTCCTCCCATCCCTCTTCGGAAACCTCTAATTAATAATAGCTTACATTAGGTTTGTTCCAACTGTAAGAATATTCGAATAGTTAGCTGCGCAGAACCCCCCTGCGCACATTCGTGTGAATATTCACTCAATTCGAATATTCTCGCCCTTGCGTAGGAGAAAGTGTGAGTTGAGTACAGGCATCCCTCCGCAGGCTTCTGCATCCCTCAGGTTTGTTTCAAAAGCGCAGTTCGAAGAATATTCGAAAATATTCAAGCTGAATATATGCACTCAACTTTGACCTTGGGGAACGACTTTGAGATATATAAACTGAATATTATTTGAATGTCACATTGTCAGTTTCATTAGGTAGGTACCTACTAGGTAAATCCTGAGTAGGTACAAATCCGAAATACATAATGTAATGTATAGATATTTTCAACACATATTGTAGGTACCTAATTTATTAGGTATACTATTGCATAGGAAGGATGTGTAGAAGGTATGATGTAGAAGGATATGTATAGATAAAAATATCTATACATTAGCACTATTGGATGTTTTAAAGAGTGCTCTTGGTGAGACCTAGGTCCTTCCAAAATTGAATTTGAAGTAATTTTTGGAGACTCACGCATACTGTGTGCAGCTTGGAGCTCGTGAAGCTGGGAGACAGCAAAAATTCCGAAAATCGGCATAATTCTTTCCTTTTGATGAAATTCATATTATCGCAGGCGCAGAACTCGAACACCACGAGAAAGCAACCGTTTTTGTTTTGCTAACGCTTCCGTCCGACTTATTACATAACAACTCCGCAGCGAGTAAGGTCACACAGCCAGATAAATACACCCTAGGTATGAATGAACCGGAAAATGGGCCGGGTTGTTCCTACGAAGTGCCTAGGTGGCAGCTCCAAACTGCGGATTCAACATTCAAGCTGTGAAAATGAAATAAGTACCTACCTACTTAAGACTTTAGGAAGACGTAGGTAGCAACAAATATTTTGATTTGGGGACGTAGTAAGCAGAAAGAACGCAATAAATGTAAAAAAAGAAGGTAGTGTAATCAATCAACTCCAACTAATTGATAAGAACAAGCTTCAAGGTCAAACAAAAAAGTTATAACAATCTAACCATAAGTGACTTCCTCCATGGGGATTTACGCAGAAAGATACAAGGTGGCTCATTCCTCCTCCGTGTACAATAATTTAAATGACGCGAAGTCGAGAACAGCTTTTGTTGTCACTTTAACTTCCATTTATGTTCATTGTTGTCATTTTTTAGAATTAATTTTTTCGTCTAATTTTAAAAAAAATTAGGTAATTCTTAAATTAAATTAATGAAACATTTTTTTTGTAGATACCTACCTCACTACCTGTACCTATGCAGTAAGTCTCAAAGCAGTAAGTAGTTCGATTTTGTTTGTCTGATGAATGTTTTCCTCACATCAGATATGAGGAAAACCTAGATCTAGGTACTTAATTAAGTAAAAGTAAGTAGGTAGGTACCTTGGTAGATTATTAGTTTTGTCATAGAATACTGATGATATTTTGTTTTTATTGTAGGTACCTAAATTAGGTAGATTGTACATTTACATTCCAATCTCTCATGCCCACAGAGTAACAAAGACAACTTAACGTGCATTAATATATTTTTAGTATTTCCCTACTGAATTAAACCTTTTCCCAATTGAATTAAACCTTTTTTGTAAATTTGACAAATGTGTACGTAAATACGCTAACAAACGTTATGTAGTAGGTACATGCCTGTGACATAGATCCTGGGGAGCGACTTA
Organism: Lygus lineolaris; assembly: GCA_030264115.1. Taxonomy (NCBI): domain Eukaryota; kingdom Metazoa; phylum Arthropoda; class Insecta; order Hemiptera; family Miridae; genus Lygus; species Lygus lineolaris. Next base: position 13,639,070 of record JAEMON010000008.1, on the reverse strand, counting down.
GGCCAAATTCGACGAGATATGGCCAATCAAATTCAACATTTTCCCAATAAAGTTGAACTCTTTCCATAAAATTCAACACTAATACAATCAATTGGATAGGAGAAGTGTTGAATTCGATTGGGAAAATGTTGGATTTCATTGGGAAAGTGTTGAATTTGGTTTGGAAAATGTTGAATTTCATTGGAAAACGCTACATATCGTCGAAATTAGCCTCCGTCACTCCCCAGGATTGAGCAAACTATGTCACAGACACAATGTACTCACTACTACCAAACGACTGAAGCCGATGGACAACCACTTCATTGAACTTTCCTTAAAAATGCAGTTTGTTTTTTCTATAAAGTAGGTATGCTTATTAAAATTTGTAGTACAATTTGTAAAATATTTCTAATACAAAATTTGTTAGCTTATTTACATACGCATTCATCAAACTTACAAATAAAGGTTTAATTCAATTGGGAAAAGGTTTAATTCTATTGGGAAAAGGTTTAATTATATAGGAAAGAGGTTTAATTCAATTGGAAAATACTATATTATTTATCTTTAAGGAGACCTATAATATTCATAGAAAAATCTATCTTTGGAGACACATCGAGCAGAAAGGAGAACCTGTTCGGGTTGAAACACCATTTTTAGGTTGGTACCTTACCTTGTACTAACTTCTGAGGTTGTAAAAATACGAATGTGATTATTTTTTACATTTCGTTCGTCTCCAAGTTCGTTTGGCATTTGGAATCTGAATGGGATGCCAGGTACAGGCCGTATTTCCACTCCCATAGTAGTTAGGTATTACTAATTTTTTCGTTCGGTTTTAATTAAACAAAATAATCTGTAGGTATTTCAGTTTTTTCCCAAACTCACAGACAGAAGCATTAAAAATGAAAGTAACATTTTTGGCTGATTGATGATTTTTCAATTTTTTTTGGAACATCATCCAAGTTAGTAGGTTCCTATATGTAGTAAGTAGGTACTTACCTATGTCGTTAAATAAAATAGGTAGGTGTGTGACCTGTAGTGTATATTCCAATATTTACTTACTTCCCTGTCTAGTATTAACGGGATTTTTTTGCAGGAATAAGTCCTGAATTTTGTTGGAGTGGCTGCAGTACTGCTATCTAGGTAGCAGAACGTTGGCAAAATGTCCAGCAGTATCAGGCAACCGGCTATGAGCTTGAAGCAGGTAAATGAGGCTAGTGATGAGGCACATAGCTTCTTCGTATTAATAACATGATCGTAGAATAGGTATCAAGATTATTGAAATTTTCTGTGGTTCAACAAGGGGGCTGTAATATTAGAATATCCACGAATAATTTTAAACAAAATCACCACATCGCAGTCAGAAACAGACAGGCGTCACGAGATCAAGATGAGAGCTGAGTGCAATACCCAGATTTATATTCTGGCGCACGTTGCAGTAACGAATTTCCCTGTAGGTAACCTGTCGGCTTGATTTATAGACGGTCCTCGAGTTTCAAGGAGACCTTGAGGTATTCTCCGAGGATTCCATAAGCCGAATCCGAATTCCAAATTTCGAGGAGACCATCTCAAGGTCTCCTTGAAACTCGAGGACCGTCTATAAATCCCGCCCTGTATCTCGAAGGTTAACATTCTTTTTCAATCGAGTTTCCAAGTCATGTTCCCAAAATTGAATGTTTTCACCTTCGTGTTACTGACTTCTATTGAAAGCGTAACTGCAACGTGAATCAGAATCGCTGTACTTCTCTGACCCTTTGATTAATTTGTTCAAGATCCAACTTCAAAAGTTACACTCGGTAGTAGTTACTATTATTAATAGGGCGATTACATTCATAGGGAATCGTCTAGGCTCTAAAGGGGGGCTCAAAAAATTCTCATGGCGCTAGGGGGGCATGCCCGAGGAAAAGGTGAGAATCACTGTTGTCTAGAAGTCAGTCCCTGATCCACAAATTTTGAGAGAAATCGATTCGTTAGACCGTGAAAAATTGGTTAGGAAGATTGATTTTTTACGTTTGCGCATGCGAATTGGATACTATTGATCCAATGAGAATTAAATTCATCCGGTATCTGCCGGCTACGGCATAACCCGCATACTTAAAAAAGAAAATCCCAGAAAATTTAATTACGGATGAAAATTGCGGAAGCTATGCGTGCTGCAAACAAAATTTGTTCAAGAAGGCCTAAAACGTAGAATGCGTGTGGCAATTTTGATTTTGTTGGGAAACAATTATTCACCTTCCAAAAGCGAGCACAATGCTTCCGCCACAGAATAATCGACTACGCTAACGCTAACCTAGTAGACTTGGAAGCAAAATCATGACAAATATGTGTTCCAATCATGATTTCGACATGAGGAAACAAACAAACAAAAAATTGGTCTCTGGCAGGGATCGATACTACCTACTTACAACCTCAGTGCCTCGTACTTATTTTATCAAACAAATCCCCACCGAACCTATTCTGCTACTGGATAATTTCAAGGAATACCTAATTTAATTGTGACTTAGTATACGACAAGAAGTTTTGGTAGGTAGGAACCTAGTTTCATTTCAGACTACTTATATGCTTACTGGTGAATTGCATCTGTTTCAGTTTATGCTGAGGAAACAGGTATTGAAACTATACAGAGATATTCTCCGAGCTATCAAAGAAGTTCCTTCAAAAGACGATCAGAAATACTTGAAGGATTGGGCCAAAAGTGATTTCATTGCAAACAAGCATCATACAGATGAGGTAAGTAGTATCATTTATTGGGCAACTATACCTACCTACCTAATACTGATTCTTTTCTTTATACAACATCAACGCGGAATTTCGAAATTAAAACCTCAAAAAAAAAAAAAAAAAAAAAAAAAACAGTATAATTATTTCGATTGAACTTTTGTGAAAACGTATCTGGAAAAATAAGTTTGATGACAATATGAGAGATAATCACCCATTCCTCAACTGCTCACCTCATTATCTCGATTTATTTGGCTCATAAAAATCTATTTAAAATACATTTTTCCTATATTTCTGGTTTTAGATTACCATAAAGATGATGATCAAGAATGGAGAAAGATCCCTCAAAGAACTCCAGCAGAGTTTGGAAATGAGTAGGGGCTGAAAATACGGATGTAACCTGTCTAGGTGTACCTAATACCTATGTCAGGTGGATTAGTTACCTCGGTGGGTTTTTCTATAATACCTACTATTCAGTTTGCATTCAACGGATCGATCTCTAGTCCTACAACTGAATGGCGTTTTCATTCAGTCGGAATTGAGGCAAATTAAAGAATAGTCGTATGTTTCTTAGGTAATGTGGTTGAAAAAACCGTTCACCTTAATTAGTGGAGGCCCCTGTCTTCACAAATTTCGTTTCGACGCTAAACTATTTCTAATCATCCTATTTATTGGTTCATATTCATATTACCGAGGTGAAGGGAGAAAACACCTCCTGAATGGAAGAAACACGTTTTAATAAATTATTTTATTGCTCTACCAGCAGCGTTAATGTGAAGTAAATTTACATATTACCTTAAATATCCTTTGAACTAATCGCATCTACATCTTATTGTACAAAGTTATCAAATTGTATTGTGTTGACATGAACGAAGAAGAAATCCTAATTATGAGTACTCGTATTGTGTAGGCAGAGATATTTTACCCTTCATTTCTTCTACCTACTTATTTGCGAAAATCTTCATCTAAAAATTTCGTTGTTCCAAGGTAATTTATGGGATGCACGTCCTTTCATCCAGAGTGATATAGGTAGGTATAATATCTTTATCACAATACTACGTAAATATATCACTTCGGCTCCAGCCACAATAGGCAGTCATAAATTACAGGGACAATTTTATTTATAGATGACTAAGTACATACAACTAGGAACTAGGCAAATCTACAAAGGCGGATCAAGAAGGTCTTTTTCAGACATTTACTTTCAAAATGGAAATGGAGTGAGAGTGACATACCTTGGTCATGAACTCCACCCCATGAAATTGAAAACCAGAAATTTAGTAGAGAATCCAAATGTAGGAAGGTAGGTACTACAATTAGGAACTTGGGACGGTAGAACAAAGTCTCTTCTAGTCAGAGGTGTGCATAAAGACTTATCTTTGACGTTTTTTATGTAGACTTGGAAAAAATATTATCAAAAAATTACCGAGATAATCTAGAGAGAATATTGAAAAAAGAAAATCACACTTAAGTACGAGAACAGTACACAGCTATGTACCCCGAGTTGAGTTTCAGTAAGCAGTGATTATCATGACAAGTATGTAAACGATTAGCATTACCGTGCCAAAAATTGTGATGCATAATGAGATGGCCTGTCTAGCTGTAGCCATAGGTACCCGTCTAGACAGGAAAACTTCCGAAAGCGTATGCATGATGAACTGCCCATCGAAATAGAAGCACGGTATAACATTTAAAATTGCGAGCCCTGAAGAAAATAAGGTCACAAACTGGCAGAGTTTAGTTAGGGCATCAGGGATCGACGATGGAAAGAATTTATATATACTGATGAAGTCTGTGACAGTGATGGAGTGGTAGATGTCGGCCGGACCTCCTAGGTAGAGGACAGTTGGTCCGTGAGCCCTGTGTATCTGGATGAGCCTAGTGGAGTTTTCTAGGGAAGGCCGAAAGCAGTGAAGGGATGACGGGCAGTCGGGTGGGGCTGAGCAGTGCTGAAGCTTCAGGTCTACGACGTTTCGGGCTAGAAGGCATGAATGTTGAGGGAGAGGAAGAGGTTCATCGTCCGTTCCAACGTACTCGAAGCAAAGGTGTCGAGGACTGTTAGAGCCACAGCACTCCACCAAACTTTCTGATATGTGTTTAGCTGGAATGCCATATGAACGAAGCCGATACAGACATTAACCACTTGGAAGTTACTCTTCGTTGTACACATAACATTAACACGTTCACTGCGTCTCCAAAAAACCTAACTTCCCACGGGCCTGAAAGGAGAAATCTATTTATTCACAAAAGTCGAAATTTCGACTTCAATGAACGATTATAATTTTTTGATCAACGAGAGGTACCTCTACCTTCATACACTATCGAACTGTGATATTCGAGTAAGAATCGATTTTAGATTGCTTGATTAGCTCCCTCAGCGACCAGGATTCGGGCTCCTCGTCCAGGGTCGCTCCCTGTTCCTAGGGATGTCAGATTCTTCAAAATCAATCGATATAAATTGTATCGATCTTTTAGAAAAGAATCAAGAAGAATAGCATCGATTTTTTATAAAAGTATCGATTTTTTAAAGAATCGATACTTCTTCAAATTTAGAAATAAACTGGACTGGATTACCAAAAACTAGAGCTAACTTGAAACTTTTAATGAATAATGACTATAAAATAATGTACCTAATTAAATCGTATAGTAGTTATCATTACATAGTATAGTTTTTGCACAAAACAAATTACATAATATAAAAAGGGAAGGTTACATTGAGTTAAGTTGAGATGGTTGTTGTCTTGATTCTTGGGGTATTTTCACTTTTCCATTGTGGTTGCAGTGGTTGTATTGTTTGTCAAATTTTTCCGTCATAATGAAAAGAATCTCTCGAAATTTTGAATCGATTCTCCGATGCATCGGAGGAAAAAAAAGAATCTAGAAGTATCAATACTTTTTTCGAAAAAATCGATTCTTTTGAGAATCGATAGTTTTTTGCCATCCCTACCTGTTTCTGATGAACTGTCCATCCAGACGCAGTGAACGTGTTAACATTTTGATTCTTACAAGTACTACAAAAATTATGGTTTTCCCAATTGTCTTCATGATGGAAAAGCTAGTAGATGCCACTTTGAGAAGGGGATCTTCTTATATATATAATAAGAGGGGTTTAGGTGCTTGGTGACTTACCCGGAACACTCTCGTCGTGTTCTTTGATGAAACTATCAGGGATGCAATAACCAACATTGGGCTCTTGGATTGCTTGTACAACACAATCTTGCCAACTCGTGATTCCTCGTACTTTGCATTGATTTATTTGCGTTATCTTGTCACCAAGAAGTAGCCCTCCTTCAGCTAAAAGGGGAGAACCCTAGAATAGAAATCATAGTTAAGTAGGAACTTTCAGAGTTTGAAGGATGAAGTTTTGGTTTCAACGTAAGGCGTACATAAATAATGGAACTACCACGCTGGTAATGTCAGTCATGCGCTCTGTTAATACCTCTTTGATATGTTCAATTTGAACTCCAGTCCCGAAATCGAAGAAGGGGTAAAGAAGCCATGGAAGAGTCGTGGCAACAACAGCTGCGAGCAAGGCGAGGAAAATGTTATGCCAGACGCCGGCGCACAAAATCCTCAGTTGTCTGAAAGCTGGTAGCGGGTCCAACTGATCGAGATGAGTCATAACCATTGGGACTACGAAGAATATCGAAGCACTAAATCCAATCAGGTGAACATCCTCCCTGGTAACAAAATTATTAATGAGTACCTGTGAAGCGCATAGTAAAATGCGCAGTAGTAGTTCATAAAATTGGACTCCTAAACTCGCGTTTTGAAGCTATCTCCAGACTACAGTTCTCTCTTGGTGCTACTATTTCCTTCATATTTTTACCAAATTTGCAAGGTTTTATTTAATAAGTTAGCCATTTATTATTTAAAAAGTTGATTGAGTATTTTGTTAATGGAACTGATTTATTGAGCGATTCAAGAACGAACTTGGGTGTTTTTATGAATGATCAACAAACACATGACCAATGTAAATACAAGTCTCAGGCTCTCAGACTGTCATCAGAGGTTAACAAAAAGAAAAACGAATCCATGCAATTAATTAGGTACCTGACTGCAGCAATAGCATGGCCCAGCTCATGTATTATGCTGGATATTAACAGCGATGAAATGTAGTAACCGAAGTCTGAAGTGGGCAAATTCCAGCCCGGAACCTGAAAACAACAATGTAAAATGAGAAAATTGATACAACAGCAGGAGAAACTAGAACAGGACACTAATTTATGCACTATCAAGCCCGCTGCAAAGCTGTCCAAACCAGAAATCCCCCCCGAATCCGCCAGAAAATCCCCAACGTTTTAGATTAGTCCAAAAAGAAAGTCATTTTGAATTAAACATTGTTGGAATTTGTCACAAATGCCGAAAAAGTAGCTATCCTGAGTTGAATTTTTTTTCAATAACCACTTTCGAGGTCCAAAAACGCACTTCATAGTATGTAGCTGTTTCAAGATTGTTGCTGTTCTGTTTTATAAAAAATTGTTTGGTAAGTGCTTTCTAATCTGCATATTTGCAAAAGGTGTTCTAATAATATAGCTTAAATATTATTTTTTAACTTAAAAAAGCTCTGATATTGTCTGGAGGGACACACATAATAGGTACCTACCTTTATGGACATTATTGAACTTCAGGGTAGTAGGTACCTACCATAATTTCCGATATTAAATCAATTACTATGGAGAATTATGTCACAAAGTTGCTTTCCAACATGTCTAAGGTCCTATATATGGGAGATAATAGATCACATAAAATTACGATAAATTAAATAAAAATCAAATGTTGGCTTTGAAGCTCGAAAATTCCGTCCTCAGCTCTGAAAGCACTTGAAAATCTCCCATGGATGGTACATCCCCCGAGTTGGCAGCACTGCTGGCCACATAGAAACGCCAAATTGAGCGGGCAAGGTCGTGTGTATGATATCTGACCAAATCTAGTGGAATGACTAAGATACTCATTGTACAGAATACTCAGATACACTAGGTATGTCTGTAAAATCTCAAATATGGAGAAGTAGGTACCTACGAAGAGTTTCCTCGTCCGTTAGTCCATTTCCTCCGATTTAGTTGCAAGACGAGGAGACTGCAATTAATTTCAGTTCATGTTTTATTTTTTCCGGGCTCCCTAATGGCTTCTCTCAATCCAACCGTTCTACACTATCGTCCAATGTTTTTGGCTTGACCGTCATATTTATTCTTATGCATCAAAAATTCTAAGCTAAGTAATGATATTATCAGGCAGATAGCTTACCAGCGGTTCAACAAAAACTGCACTTTTTACATCATGCACAGAACTTCGAAGTGCTGTGAAGATAGTGTGAAGAACCAAGAACACAGCCAGGGGCATCGTCGCTATCGTCACCCAGGTTCCAGCGGTGAACCAAGCCGTCAACAGTTTGGGACGTTTCGTCCCCCATTTCTGTATTTGTCGATTGAAAGCGGATGTAAACCATTGAATTCTGAAAGGAGTTACTTGCACGCCAGTGCTGTTCAAAAAGTAGAGATACGGATAATGGGAACAGCTCTGAAACAGGGGAATCGAAATATCAATCAAAATTGTTTTAATTCTAAGTTGAGAGCTTCAGAGAGTGTATGTATATGGCCCCAGATGCGAACGAAACTGTACTTTATCCTATTGGTCTATCATACGAAGGACTAAGCAGTACTTTGAAACAGAAAAACTAAACTTACTTTGAATACGACGTCGAAAAACAGTATTACTGAATGAAAAACCAAAGCTACAATGAGAAAAACAGTGAAGTCATCCATAGTCTATGAACATATTGGCCAGGGATTTAAGTGTTTGAAGTTTTTGGCTCTCAATAGAAAATAAGGAACTTTCAATTGCAGGCCTCACAACTAGACCTTTATCAATATGTGTACAATAAATGATTAAAATCACCAAAATTACTTCAACACTCCCAAAAAATAAACGCCTAAATACAGGTGCTTATCTCTTATCAATCTTCTTCTTCTTCTTATTTCTTGGAATTACTTGTCAATGCAGATACGCTATGGTTAGACACAGGTGGAAAAACTCTTATCAATAGTTTTTTTTTACTTGCTCCGTTGATTTGCGATGGTAGTGACAGACACATGATAGGCATGGCTGAAGTAGAAGTCAAAGTGCATGTCCATCAGTAAGGGAAAGAAGTGATAAAATCATCATTTTTGAATTAAATACGTTATTATGACGTACATGAAGTTTATACACCTAATCGTGATAGGATTTTCTGACCGCGAATCGGTACAAGGTTTTCCAGTGAGTATCTATCTACTTCCTAACAAGGCCAGCAATACTAATCCCGCATAACGTGTGTGTAGAACCTTGCGTCACACTTTGCACGTAGGCGCAACATACCTATTATGAAGACGTAGGTACTTACCTGCCTCCTTACAATGTAAGTAAGTTAGTGTCAGTACCTAATTATATATAAGTCTTAACGATGGAAATCGGTACGTATTAAAACAATCAATGATGTTCTGAAATTTAGGTATCAGGTACATGTCTGATCAAATACATGAAATTCTCTAACCAATTTGCTGTTCAGTCTAATACTAATCTTTATTCCCCAGATTCAGACACTGGCGTAAGTAATTGTGCACTAACTACATTGCCGGAATTTCGAAATTTGTGTTGAAAGGGGAGAGGTTAACAGTATAAAACGTGTGGACTTGAACGAACAAATGTACAGTTTTCCGGTTCAAACTATCGACCAATTTGTGTAGTTGTTTTGGTCCAATTGTGCCAAAATGTCTAATTCCGACAATGATCAAGTTCAAGGGGTACCTACTAGAAAAAGAATGACTCGGCAAAAACTTTTGTATGTAGTAGCCCTCAATAAACAA
>JAEMON010000008.1:13605971-13617730 GCA_030264115.1 Lygus lineolaris | reverse complement strand
TCATGAAATTGTAGTGGTAGCATTGTTTTCCCTGACTAAATCCCTGGTGATTGATAAACGCATTCCAAACTCTGACTAGTTAAAACCTCTGATTATCGTTAATCAGTGACTAGCTAGGTATCTGGAGATTTAACTAGAGAATTGATAAACCGGCCCTAAGTTACATATAATTTAGATAGATAAACTACACGAAGGACCCAACGGCGTTTAGCCAATGTTGTATTCGTAAGGGAATATCCTATAGGGTCAAAACAGTCCAAATCTAGTGTTTGTTCCAACTAAAATATATCCAACAAATATATTCGAATATTCTCAATGTCGTTTCCCGTGCAAGGTCAAATATCCGGCGTGAACATTTTCTAATATCTCCTAACTGAACATTTTAGTTGGAACAAACCTCAGGGGTAGCTGAAGCTTTCCCTGAATTCAGGTTACCTTTCTTCCTGGGCAGGGTGAGAATATTCAAGTTGAGTGCAACTTGCCCTGGATGTTAGAACATTCCAGTACTTATCAGTAGAGTATGTTGCACGCAAATAGTTGAAATAGATAGAATATTCGAATGTGAGCAGATAGTTCTGCGCAGCTAAAATAGGTATTTGGATATTAACCGTAGCGCCGCTAGTTGGAAAAGGTGTATTGATTCATTCTCCAGCATAAGTTTTTGTCTCCAATGTTGGTAAATCGGGATGTAGTACATATCCCGAGTTGTGATTTAAAAATTAATGGAACTCAGTGAATTTGAAATAGCAGCTCTTCCTTGTTACTGGACATCCAATGCGCTTAATTGCTTATTGAGTAACCTTCGGCGAAGTACGGTGTTGAGGTCTCTTAGTATATGACCCAATCCAGTTGAAATCACCATTTAAAATACTATGGCCGAAGCCTCGATGAAGAGAGAGGAGGCTCAATAAAATACTGGAGTGATTAAAGTATGATATATGCCCGTTTAGAGGCCCATGGGAAAACGGATGGGCCCCTATTAATTTGTTTAGGGAGCGATTTCATTAATAATTATTGTTATTACGGGCCGCGGCGGTGTGTTTGTGGTTGGTGTGAGAGGCAATGGGCGGTCTCCTTTGTAGTTGCCATCCCCACCGTCAGACGGCTCTCGCGGCGCCGGAACTATATGGATTTATAGAGGAATGCCCTGCGCTGAAACCGCCAAATACATTCATTAACATTCCACTCCCACCCACATTGATACAAATATTTTTAGTGCTGGATCATTCACTCCTAACATTCATCTTATCTCCGGCCGTGCTGGTTAATTTATATTGGTTGGGCGTTCGGTAAATCAAATCTTCAGCATCCCCTTCGAGGGTAGGTATTAATCATTTGAAGCGGCTAGTTGTTTCAATGTTGCTGTCAGGAAAACCTTGAGTCCGTCTATGCATGAGACCGAAATTACGAAAGGATTCGGTTATGAAAAGGTCTGTCACTGCTAAGATGGGCAAAATTGTATAGGTGCCTACTCGTAGTTCACAATGAAACTTGAATTTGTCGAAGTTCGTGTTCAAGTGTTCGTAGATTGTAGAGACGGAAGAGAGATGGTAAAATCACAATTGATTTGTTAACTTTTGATTGGGAGTTACATGTTATTTTAATCTGCCCTCGAAGTCCATGTCACACTCCTACACACATGTTAGCAACACTAGAAGCAAAGGTGGTGGTGGTCCCCCAGCTTGCATGCATTTATGACAGACTAAGAGATAATACATGAAGGTACCTGCAATCTTCTTATAATAGCTACCCCAAGGTATGAGGTTCCTTAGTTTTATCGCTCGTCCACCTTATTTCTGAACAATTCTCTGGTAAATACCTGTCTGGGTGTGAGCGCGTATAGGAGCCCTTAGGGTGCCCACAGTGCTACTCCTCCTCACTAAAATCCAAAAATAAGAAATAGTTTTTTGATCATCATTATTAAACACGGTGTACCCTAACAAGGAATAAAACCTTACAAAAGGGCATACATAGAACAAATAGAAAAAAAGAAAGAAGCCTGAGGCACGCGCTGTAAAATTTACACATGGGCTTCATTTGTGGAGTCCTGAGATCTAATAGATTGTCGCCAAGGGAGAGAATGGGGCGAAAAAACGGTATACCTTCAGTTCTTTTGACGGGCAACCAGTCACCGACCAATACTCATTAGCCGTCATTACTTCTCTATAGTTTACCGCCTCCTTGTCCAGACCTGATCCTCAACTCAGCATGCGCCGCGTACCTCCGCGCAAGAACCTGTTTCATTAAGGTATAAGGAGGGAAGCCGCGAAAGAAAAACCATACCCGGGCAAATAGACCCCTTCTACCGATGTTCGAATAATAAAAAGAGACTCTGAAAACGTTTAAGTAAGCCATATGATCTCAAGTCACAGCAATCTGGAGCTGGATCGAATGAAGAAGTTGAGGAAGCCGGGTTGGTTCGCATTGTGTTGATTGCAGGACCGCATGCCGGGAATTATTTGACATTCGTTCCTCCGGTTAAGGCATCGTTGTGAATTCGTAGAGCCTTGAATGGAGCAGACGATTGACTTACCAGTTTTGGGGCGATGGAACTTGGTGCAGGTCTATTGAAAGTGATTGTTCCACAGATCGTGAGGAGATTCGTTAAATAAGTTTCCCCAGATGGGACCAGACAAGTTGTTACCATCGTTGTTACCCTAAAGAAGTTGAAAGAAGAGTCTCTTTTCAATCCACCATCACGAAAGTTTTGCATTGCGAGTTATGTCTTTTTTCGCACGTTTCGATATATTGTAAGTATAGGACAGGCAATATTAACTGTGGCTTGGAAGGTCGGCCGATTCCGTTTAAAAACAATATACCTGCCTTCTGTTAGGTACTTATATTGAAATCACGCTGTACCTAGCCCAATCTTCGATGAGGTTATTCTGCTAAACGGTGACAACCTTCCTGTCTAGGTTCGAGGGTATAGAATTTAGGACGGGTCTCTTCCGTCATCGCTACCCAGCCTTCGATAGTAACGGCGATTGAGTAAGTATAAAATGGTATTATTAGGTATACTACGTAGTTATTATGAAAGATTGTGCATTTTTACGACTCTTCAAGTAGTCGGATTCGGCGAGAGAGAGAGAGAGAGAACGTTTTGGTGGCAACTATAGCAGAACGATTAAATGGGACATGCTCTTTGAGTGCTCTTTGAGTTACATGGGGTGTGTTACAGTTTTATCAATTGGAATGGATTGTAAATGTCCATGAATATTAAAAATTCTGTAATAATTCTGTAAGTGTCCAACGCGAACAAACATTGTTTCCATCCAGTAGTCAAGCATTGGTTGTAGTTAGATCCCTAGCTAATTTTAATTTATTCTTACAAAAATGTTCTTAGGTTGGCAAGATTTATGGATGAGGCCCTGTATGAAGAATTATTAGTTTACCTTAGATTGGTATCGAGGAATGAATGTTTGGTAGGTAAGTAGTATGCACTACTAACTCCCATACACTACAATCCCTGTATCCTCCAGTGAGAAATCCTTCACTCCCAAGGAAATCCCATACTTCCTATTTTGACGATTCTTTTAACCTTGGCTGATTTGAGTTTATTATTATGAAACACTTTGCAACCATACGTGTTAAAAGAGCCTAAGGAATGCGTTTTGAGGGAAAGGAATAATTCGAATAACTCACCCACTCTCCTCCTTTCCTGACGTTACGCCTCCCTCAAGTCTCGAATCCTCTTCATGCCGATACCGGTTCTCAACTAGTTATCATAACTTCGCCTTAGTTACTCACCTGTAGGTCGTTATTACAGTTGCCCCGCGCTTATTGTGACAGTGGAAGATTAACACAAACCAATATAGTACACTCGTAAATTACTCCCAACTTATAAATAACGGCAGAGGAGGCGCACTCTTCCGTGATGAAGGGTAAATGTTTGGGTTTTGTTTTCTATAACTTGTTTCCCATTTATATTCATGGGCGAGTTGTGATGAGACCCTTTTTATGACTTTACTCGGTCCTGTCCCTTGGGGCTCAAATGTAACTTTACATCATTGTATTTACACTATCATTCTTCTTATTGCAAGTACCTGCACAGCAATGCACGGAGATGGACTCCCGAGTGAATGCCATAGGTACTTACTAGGTATATTTTAATCCTATACAATAAATTGAAAAGAACGTGTTTTTCTGTGAACGGCTCCTCCAATTTTCATGAGATTTTTGCAAAAATAAATTATGTCAAAGTTCCTGACCAGTGTGCAGACTGCAGGAAAATACTTACCATCTATTTTGAAAATTAACTAACAAAATATGAACATTTTCTGATGTTTTTGACAATCGGCAGGGGAACCAACTAACAACGTATTTTAACAATGTATTTTACTTTGTTAATTTTTAACGATTTACCCCAGTCACTAACATGATACATTATATTTCTCATTTTGCTTAATTATTTATTGAATTGTACGTCAGTATACCTTCCTCTTCTTTTTGGCGTTAGCCATACTCAATGCAAGTGTGCCCGGAATGGTCTCTGGAGGTACTTTTACTATAGAGATTTTTGCCAGAGAAAGGAATCAACTGCACCTTGGTCCTCTCCCCCTCTCTTCCTGTAGGATACGACTTTGAAGTTAGTGTATGTGCGACCTATAGGGTACTCGTACGTACAGCTTGAGGAACTCTCGTCATAGGTTGTCACTTTCATTGCAGCTCGATCTAGTAGGAGAAGGAGTACTCTTTTATGTGTACCACCCCCTCGTGTCTTGGTCACACTAGATTCCACGAATATCACGGAATTCTTTATAGTTTCCTTACTACCTATTTTATATCTTTCCACAACTTAATAAATTCTTAACATCCAATTAATACCTACTTACATTCCAATATCGAGTATCCAGTATTGACATAATTCAATATCCCTAACTTTTCAGGAGAGGGAAAAAACTGATTCCCTGACTATACTTATAACAAAAAATTTACTTTTTGAATCCTGACTACTCATAACGAAAAATTTACTTTTTAAATTTTTCGTTATGAGTAGTCAGGAATCAGTTTTTTCCCTCTCCTGTAAAGTTAGGGATATTGAGTTTTGTCACGCTGGTTCTTAGCCGTCGATATATTATGATGCACAAACGCACATTCACCAACCCATTCATATTGGCCTGAGTAATTCTCATCGAGGACTAGCGCATCAATATAATCTCTCATCTCAATTGCATCTCAATTATTCATTCTGGGGAGATGGAATACTGGGATACATAATTTCCCCCTATCCCTTACGCAGTTTACAATAAGTTCTATATCTAGTAGGTACCTATTTACTTGCTCTTTCGCATAAGTAACTTTGAAAACCGTCAAATGAAGCTGGCGTGTGGGGAATACAATAACAATCTCATTGAAATGACATGAGAGGCAACTTACTAGCTCCTTCCAATTGAAAGTCCGTCAGTTTTAAAGTTAGGAGATCAGTTGGAAAGATTCATTAACATTACATCGAGAAGGAACTCAAATTGACCTATCCAAGGAATAGTAAAATTTCCCCTTTCTTGCTCCTGTTGCGTGATACACAACATCAAGGAATCTGTTGGGTTCGTTTTGAAGCATTCCATTTCTGATCGCCCCAGTAACGAAGGTAACAATCATGAACGAGACAGACTCTCCTTGGTGGGTCAATAGGAACGGTAATGTTTGGGAAGATACTCTTGGAATGCGGTGCTCTACGCCTAAAGTAATTACCTTTAATTCTTACAATAATTGTATATATACATCGTACACACTGGGAAAAAGAAAGAACAATTACATTTAATAACAACTTGTTCTTTGTGAAGCTCCAATTGGGAGAGCGGTGATCGGGGTTACGTAAGTGGTTTCTGGGTGTAATTGAATGGAAACGCTTGCGCTATGCCTGGAAGAGGAGATGGGATAAATCTTCAGGACGGAGTGTAAATCATTAAGAGGGCATTAGAAGGGCTATGCACGTATATCATAGTTCACTCAGTGCTCTGTAAATAACATGTAAGGCCCGATTGTGAGAGTTCAGCAATGCGTTTTGCCCCACCCCGAGTTTACCTCGTCATACTTCAAAACACCGAATGAAACACTTGTATGGACTGAAAGACATATCTTACTTATGTCAGGACGAAATACGCGCATTTGAAATTTCGTGCAGCCTTCACTTTCATTCCATTGTCATATCCAGGTCAAAATCGTGGTTTTTGATACTTCATGAGATGAACGCTGAGCAATCTTCTCAAATACGTACTGCAACCTTCTGATAACCTGCATAATCACAGTACATATATTTGTATTTTGAAACCACAGTGAGCTGATTATAATGGCATTCCCAACGGCCGAACCGTACACAAGTATTTTGAGACTTTGACTCTGCAATTGCTGTATTGAATTTAATCTGCGTAGTAGGTACAAGACCCCAATTTGGCTTCCGAGTTCTTGAATTGATTAGCGAAGACGAATCGGAACAATGATTCAATGAAACCAGCGAGTTCCTGCTGTTGGAACTTTATACTCGTAGCTTTTTGAGTTTTTCAAATTAATATTATAAAATTATAAACAAATTTCAAATATACACTAAATAAATTGTTGGCATTATTGAAGCTGTGCCGGGAGATGATAATACTGACGCGGACCCAGATTTATTAAAGAAGTTTCAAAACGTGGATTGCGAGAGATCGTAAGTTTCGATTTTGCTGTTGGATATTCACCTTCAACTGACCACTAGGTTTCCGCTGCCTGGATAAACTAATATCATACCCCAAATCATGCGAAATTTGCCTATAATTGCCTTCTTTTTTCTTGAACTTTTCCTTACTCCATAGCATCCTACAAATCTCAATATTCATGTACGTACAGCACAACTGCACATGATTGAGTGGCGAAAGCTTGAACCGTCATCAGAAACGTTCGGATATATTTTTCAATATTACTCGCCTCCCAAATAATAACGTAATCGTTGCTAAGTGCGAAATAAAAGGCCTTCGCAGAGCTTCAAACATTTTTCACGGTTATCTCCTCCAAACTGAAGGTATAAAAAGCGTTTGCCGTCTTCCACGGCGAACTGAGTTTTCATGAGCCCTCTTCTCGAATTATCGATTTCATCACATCTAAAGGTCGTTACATCAACTAGCCAATATTTATAAATAAGTACCTATAAACTCGGACGCACCGGGTATTTCAAGAAGACCTATGGTTAGAGTTTATCATCTTCATTTCAAAACAACTTTTGAAAAAGGTTTCCCAGTTTCTCCGCTCTTCAGCTCTATTTTGCAACAATGATAATACGTGGACGTGTTGTTTTCTATACTAGGCTTTCTCCATTGCAATCCATTCAAGAGCATTATGAATTGAATCTTAGAAGTTCAACATGTTTTGTAATGTGCGGGCATATATTAAAGTATATTACTTTATGTGCTTCCAGACGATTTATGTGACCTTAGGAACGGTCTAAAATTTCCAAAATGGTAGGTAAGTAGGTACTGAAATATCAATAATATCAAAACAGAAAATGACTTTGTATGCCAGCAATATTGTGCATTCTTGGATATTAAATGGTATCATAAATATAATAAATCCCTAACTGTCAGAACTCACAAAAATTGCCTATTTTATAAGATGCAAAGTTAATAAGATGATGCACCCTGTATGATGTATACAGGGTGAATCAGTAAGGACTTACACCCCCATAATCTCTCCTAGGATCCATCTAAAAATCCATTCCAACGACATTTTTCATACTTTTTGCCGTAGATTTCAGGAAAAATACTTTCGCGCCTGCCACTTCCGCCAATAGTAGCGTAAACGAAACAAACTTTCTTATCTTCAATGTTAACCGCCCTTTCCTAATCTCAGATTACGATTCTACGCAAAATTGAATGGAGGAAAGACCCATCATTTGTCTCATTTGCGTCACTATTAGGTCAAGTGGCAGCTGCGAAAGTATTTTTCCTGAAATCTACCTACGGCAAAAATTATGAAGAAAGCCGTTGGGACGGATTTTTCACATGGATCCCAGGAGGAATTAGGGGGTGTGTAAGTCCTTAGTGAATCACCCTGTATAGATAGCACATGAAATTAACTTATACTAGTTCAAGATTTAATAGCAACTCACATAAAAATAAAATCTTGCTGAAAATCTAATAAAATTGCCTTAATATGCTAGAAGGTGGTTCTTTGAAAATCCGCTCATTATTATACTTCTCATGAACAAGTTTGAGTAGGAATCACACGTAACATTCATAATATGTTTTGTGGGTACTGCTACTGCTATCACAGTTTTTCAAGCGATCGCAATTGCGTTTACAAATCGAAACGTACGTCCACCTACAACAATGGAATGGTAGGTAGGTATAGTGCCCTAGAATTCCTCGATTTATTTCCGTTCGACAATATGCCTCACAACTACTTACAACAGACCTGCCTACTGTCAAAATCTTTAAATTACACTTATTTCAGAGTCACCTTGTCCAACCAAATATAAATCTTATTAGGTTTGTACTGTACTTTGAGTGCAAAACTCCAAACTTGTATGAAGCCATTCACATTCAAAAGAAAAGGAAATCCCGAAAACCTGAGCTTCAGGACCGTTATTGAATGAGGCACCTCTCCCCGGAGTCCAGGACAACTTTTACCAACCGAGAAACACAAGTTGAGCACGTTTTCTTTGGAAGGAGGTCCGTCAATCGTGCTTCAAGATTTACACACTCTTCCTCAAGTCAATTAACCGTACTTAAAAGGAATCTTCATCATTTTTACCGTATAATGCTTCCCGTAATTGCTCGAGGATTTATGTTCCTGATCTAACTTACAGATCACAAGGCCGCAGGTGGCCTACCGAGAGACGTCGCAGAACTGACGCAGTCCCCAGTAGCAGTTCGGGGGAGTTCAATCAACATCACACGATCCATTTATCAAGGTATTATACCAAATTGAGTCAAGGCCAAGCCATTCTTACAAAGCTAAAACGTAAAACGAAAGAAGCATTGAGGAGGCTAGTTACCTCGAAGTTACCTCCTCGAAGGAGCTAAAATGTGAATCCTTCAACACATCAACGTGCTCTTTTCGATGAGTCGAACTTGTCTGATTGATCACCTACATACGTCTGTCTGTATAATGATTCATATAATTAGGAACCGATGTGATATGAACATAAAGTTTGAAAAAGTTATCAAACTTTGACTGATTAATAATCATAGAATGAGTAGGCTTTTGGTAATAATGCAACAGTGACAACCTTTCTTACGAGGTTTTTGAGGTTCTCTGTTTTAAATTATTTTCATCCCACAATAATATTTTAAATTTTTCGGAACTTTCAACTCTAGCTTTATAGTTTAAAATTTACATTTTATGACCAGCAGCGGAAATTGGTGGAAGGGTCTTTGCTAAGTGTTTGATTTCCAAGAAAGAACTCTTTAGTGTCTGGGTAAACCTACTGGGAGCTTCGCACTCGAAGTCGAGACACCGCTGATCTGAATACAACGTGGGTTTGACGAACTTCCGCGGATGTTACATTACTGATTGTTTATTCAGAGCAAGCTGTGTGGAACCTGTACAGGCGAGCGACATTGTCCATTCGCCTGGATCGCCCAATCACGAAATTTCGTGACAATGTGACGAAAAAAAACCTAAACCATTGATAAAACTCCCAAGGGATGGTGAATCTTAAACCTCTTGAAACACCCCTCTTCGCATAGTAATTTGATTCACCTACCTGTCACAACCGGATGTGCACGAATTAACTACGGATACTGTTTCCATTTCTTCACAATTCCACTTTAATTACCTCTATAACTGTGCGCAGTACATTAAATAAGTGTCTATGTATGTAAAGATTGGCAAGCTGTTTTGAGTAGGTATACTTAAGTTTTCGTTGGCCAAAATCGAAAGTATTTACTATTACTTGTATATTGTATGGGGGTGTAGTAAGTTGACTATATAGAGTAGTTGGTACGGATTGCATAAAACCTGGGTGAGGGAATGGAAATAGGTACCTACAAAGATCGTCCGTTGTTAGTGATCTGCATCGGTAGAAGTCCGCGGAAACCAACAAGCCAAGGCAGGATGTTGAAAAGAGCGTTAACGTCTTACTAAGTGGTAAATAATAGGTGAGGGTGAAATGTGATGTGCAAACCTGTAAAATAAATGTGCCCTTTTAACGATATGTTTATGGCTCACAAGCTCCTCGGTTGATAAAGGACAAGTACCGCAACCTCACACTATCCCCGCCTTCTAAATTCCGACATTCTTGAAAACCTCAAGGGTTGATGTCAAACTACCAGCGATATTCCTTCCGAAGAATATCAAAACATGAGCTTCATGTGCTCTTTATAGCTCAACCCATTTATAAATATAGCGCCAGCACCTATTCCTAAGTCGCGATTACACTATATTTTTTAATAGTGGTATGTATAGCTTTATTTCTTTACAGCGAAGTGCAAGCTTTCTATTTACATTATGATTCTTTGCCCTTGACTGGGACAAGAGTCACTGGAATCATTAGTTGTCGATCACAACTACAGTAGGCATCGAGGAATAAACCATCTAAAAATTATTCATTCATCACTACTGGTTGTTTCAAAAATTGTTTTGAGATGGACTGAAGCAAATTGGTGGCTTTGGTTGGCTTCATTCATCTTGATTTGGGCGAAACCTCAACTTTTCGTTCTGGGTTCTTTGAGCGTTTCGTAAAGTTCGGAGAGGTACCTAATGGATAGCTCTTTCTATTTCCGCAAGTAGATGTATATTTAATGTTGCTATGTGTCTATGTATGCATGCCATGTATCTTATGGTAAATGACTCCTAGTACATATGGACACCTCGTGTGTTCAACGTTAATCTCCAACGTACCTAGTTCACAATAATTGTGCGTTTCCAGATAAAAAGGCAGATACTCAGTTCATATCGATCTACAGATTTCCTATATTTATCGAGTTGCTATTACACTCACGACTCCATATGCGGAACCCAGGACTCGCTCTTTCACGGCAAACCAAGACTGACGGCGTAATACAACCACCTTCCAAAGACGCGTATTCACTATTTTGAAGCTCCCCTTTCAAACGTTCCCAATTTATTAGGGAGATAATTTCAGTCCTTCTCGGAGTCTAATCGCGGAATGTTTTATATTACTTTGCTTTCTCCCCATTAGGCATCACATGACCAAACCAGAGGGAGCATTACCCAGGAACGGTTCCGTGATGGGCCGTGTTTCGCTGATTTAGAGAGCCCCGTGCTTTATTAGGTTCTTCTTCTACCGACTTACCATGCGTCCGTCTGATTGATTCCTTCTGTTTTTTTTTTGCTCGGCC
Organism: Lygus lineolaris; assembly: GCA_030264115.1. NCBI lineage: Eukaryota > Metazoa > Arthropoda > Insecta > Hemiptera > Miridae > Lygus > Lygus lineolaris. The sequence goes on along the minus strand of JAEMON010000008.1, from coordinate 13,606,454 downwards.
TCGTTTTGAAAGCTTCTAAATGAGTAGGTAGGTTTCGAAATTCATAATTATTTTGGCCCGCAAAATTTGAGGCTCGTCAGGAACCTTAATATTTCGATGTGGAATAATGAGAGATAGTTCTGAAATGTTCTAAACATTCATCTTCTAAATACTCATCAATATTGGACAGCAATTTTAATTTTTTAAAGTACTTTAGTCTAAATCGATATAATTGAATTCATTTTAATAATTATCATTATTCTATCGAAGTTGAAGTGCACTAGGATACCAAAGGAATTTGAATTTATGTAATCCTAGAATCTTTTTTATTTAGAGGTTATATTTAGAGGACACTCACTTGTCAAAGGAGCCTTACTGCCCCTGGTTCTCCATACATCTCTACTTATTCAATATTTTGCTGTTGCATATACGGAGTTGTCGAGTTATTGGAGGGGAAAGAAGAACATCAATAAACCATTTTACAATTAACCCAAATTCGCATTT
>JAEMON010000008.1:13565489-13590353 GCA_030264115.1 Lygus lineolaris | reverse complement strand
TAGTGATTTCATGGTATCTACTGAACAAAACGGTTCATCCAAGTAACTTATGAACGATCAATGAGCTCAATTTTCACCTCAGCTAATCCATGAATGATATTTGCATGATCTATGATAATTATAATTTTTGATTCAGCTGATCGGTGAATGACCTAAGACTCAATTTTCCAACCTCGCTGATCTATGAATAATTTATGCATGATCTATAATGATTCATAAAATCAATTTTATACTCGTATGATCGAATAAATAAATTATATGTTGTGTTTTGCGTGTTCTTGTTGTTATGAATGATCTTGGTATGAGTTGGTTTTTCGACTCACAACCAAAGACACTAACACAACTAGAGTATCCTGATCTATGAATGACCTGAGCTGAGACACACTGCCACCTCCTTCGTAGTTCTTTTGTTTCTCCACTCAACAGGATACACCTATTGTTCAATTTTCACGAACTTCCAAACTACTGGGCTCACTAGTTTTTTTTTCAGAATAAAGCGAAATTATAAATGGAAACAAATCACAACCAATAGCAATAGCATGTTTCTCTTGAATATTTCTCGTTACTTGTGAGCTTGGATAAGTCATGTTTTCATTATTATACCAACATGCCAATAAACTAAAACTGAGGTAATTTAACTGCTTAAAGAAGCAGATGTGAATGAAATGTTGACAGATGGGTGTGGCACATAGCTTACTCGTATTCAATGACTCAAACAAGAAGTTCAAATCTTGTAAATGTTATTCCAAACTGACAAACATCAACAAGGTTGCTAGTCTTTTCCTCATTATGCTGACGTTTTTTTCACCTTTTTACGTGCGTCATGACTACCGATGGCCGATCGCAATTAGATTCGTAGTTAATCGTTTGGAGGCCAGCCCCCTTCCAATTTTGAGCGAAATCGGAGTTTACAGAAATTCATGTTTGTGCGTGCGCAGAGGCTACAATTGATATGACAGGTTGAATTCAACGTTATGAAGTCCCATTTTTCTACTTGTAGTAACATTTTTAATCGCTACAAAGATGATTCAAGATGATTCAGTATCTTGAAGTGGAACTATTTGGTCTAGCAGGAAGGGAGAAGAATGGAGAAACTCCAGTGATTACTGGGATAATTATAGTCACATGCGTTTTTGAAGCTTTGTTGTTAATTTTCTTGGAAATCGTAATCGTTTTATGGGTGAACTAGGGTGGGCTGAATGATCACTATTCGTGTTAACTTTACATTCAATGCACGAGAAGGTAAACCGGCCATCGAATGTGATTGAATTTAGGAAAGTTCTCGCTCAATAAGGTTTTCTCTGGAGACAGTATAAGATGTGGAGTCCGCTCCGGGCGTTGATCTGTGTCAATGGAATTCGGAATTGAGGTGGTTCGTGTTGTATCTCGTATACCGTCATTCATATCCTCCCGCATTAACTGCCTGGTTCTCAACCTTTTTGGAAAGCAGATGGTTAATTCCTAGACCTAGATTGAATCGAAGAAAAAATACTTGCTTCATAGTTGGGATTGAGAATTGATAAGGGCAGATGATAAGAGCCGATAAGTCTAATATAATTGAAGTCAGCAAAGCTTATTACCGAAGGAAACGGACTCGCCTTTCGTCACGAGCTCTTCAAGGTGCTTCACAATGGGAATTGCTATAAAGAATGCTCTCTCCACCAAGGGGTAACGAGAATCCTTTGCTTTCACTGCCATCTAGCCATTGTTTCCCTTATTTTGTGAGCCAATGTCCCCTCGCCCCCGCGCCCTTTCCTAATTACCCTGCCCGATTCTTTCCTCCACACTCCTACCTGGCTGGTCTTCCGCAACACTTCCCTATCTTACCGAGGGACCGAGGCATTTACCCAACAGTTAGCTCTTGGCAGTGCGGCCTTTTTGTGGCGGACAGTTGATGTTTATTCGATCAGTTGAGCGAAGCTCCTTTTTCCACCTTGTTAGCGGCTAATTACGTATTTAATTCCCTGTACATTTCATTGTAATGGTGTTTCAAAATAATATACACTCACGATACTAGTACGAGTTTCTGAGAAAGGCTTGTTAAAAAGTAATCAACACCTATGTATACAGGGCATGGGGAGTGCAATGGAGCAATTTAACGATGTGATTCCATCCAGTACTAACTTATTGGTGGAAGTTTTATGGTCATTGAACAAGTGCTGGTCCTCACATTTATACGAGTATTACCTGGTGTTACTATATTACCAATATGCAGGCTTGCGTTGCAAACTAATTTACACCATCAACGTTCATTACCAAAACCAATTGTGTAATACATAATATATTTCCGACAAATTAAACGTATAATATAAATATTTCTGTACAAAATTCTGTTCAAGCAAATCAAGCATATGCCGAATTTGAGATTTGTTCACAGTAGAAACGCACTTATTAGGTTGAGCAAAAACATGGAAACTTTTTGGTGCGTTTGTTTCAGGTCAAAACTTTGTGTCCATATTTTTTTCCAAGAAATATTTGAAGTGTATCCTGCTGTACAGTGCGTTGACATACAGGAGAAAACATCATGTGCTGAGGGGAGAGTCTTTCTGAGAACGTATCCTACATGGACAAATAGTAAGGTGCCTTCTCTTGTTATTATCAGCCGCGTGAACATTGATACCCTTGGATTTTTGTCAATGTTTTGTTCGATTTGTTAGACATTGGGGAGTTGTGAATATTGCAGCCTAACTAGGTTTCTTACTTTCTTGTCACAGTCGTTTTGACTTCCCAACAGTTAGGTTGTGGTAGCTCCAAACTTACAGAACCCTCCCCCTACACCCTTAGTAGGGCCTTAATGGAGATTTTAATGCCTCCTTTGAATAGACTTGAACGCCTAATCAAAAAGGTGTTCGTATTCAGGATATTTTCTCTCGAGTAAAACCACAGATTACTAACGAAAAAAACAATAATCTTTATGATAAATTATGTGGTTATTCCTATACATCAAAAGTGACTGCAGCATTTACATGAATACAATGTTTTAAAGTTGATAGCTCAACACTACTATACCAGTGTCATTCACCTGCCGGCATGCGGGGTTATCCTGTCTGATTCAACTTATTTTTGAAATGTATTTTATTTTACATTATTTTCGATTAAACTTTGTGCCTTATAAAGAACGGGAGTGCGGCATAGAGTTGTATTTGCGAGAAAATTTCCCAAAATCTAGAAAACCAGAACCACCTACGTATTACTTCCAAGAGACTTGAACGCTACACATTTCGGAGACGTGAATGCCTCTCGACAGTAGGCGTGCTTCTATGTGGCTTCCGTTCACTCAGACTACTTTACATGTTTTCTATCGTCGGCATAACAATCACTGTGTCGTTCATCTGGTATAATGGAATCCATCATTCTTGAAAATCGCAGATAACTGGTTTATTTTACACTAGAGTTAGGTACCTACTATTTATGAATTTTTAAATGGTTGGGACATTTATCTACCAAGGCAACTTCTATTTTGCAGGCGCTTGAGCATTCCTTTGAAGAGTCTCCACGTTTATGATGGACAGAGTTATTTTTTACGGTCTAGGTAAGAACATACACTTATTATAAACTTTGTTTTATGGGCTGATTTCAAATTTCAAAAAGTTGTAAAGGTAGAAAAAGTTGTGCTCAAATTCCTTGTTCTCATAACGGACCTTCGTTCCGATTAATGCATCCTTCTAAATTCTATTTTTTTCCTTCCGTTTTATAATTTTTGAGTTATTTAATGTTACCTAAAAGCGTTGTTTTGTCTGTCGGTCTTTCTGTCTGGGTGTGTCTCTTAGCCCACTCATAACTGGATTCAAGACTTTCAATATCTTCATAAAATTTCCAGGGTTAGAAGGGTCAGGTCCTACATAGTGCTTTATAAAAATTTAATCGCTGTTAAGTACCTATATCGATAGTAGCCCCTACGCATGCGCAAACGTAAAATCTTTCAAACATAATTTTCTCACTACATAATGGTCCGATTTTGCACAAACTTGTAGGGCCCACTATTTCTTCGTGGTCATATTAGCCACTGTGCTTGAGCAAACTCGACAGCCTTGTTACACGTATAGCAATTTAGGTCTTCGTGAATAACAAATTCGAATACCTTGTGCGATAGTAAATTTCACCAGTGCACTTGCACAAACGGAAAATGCTGGACCCTCGCATAACTTCCTTAACTATGATCCAACTCCGATGAACATTTGAAAGCCCTGGATGGTCCCCTATGAATTTCATACCATATGAGCATCAGATGTAACAGCAGATTCTGATAAAAGCCCTGGATGGTCCCCTACGAATTTCATACCATAATAACATCAGATGTAACAGCAGATTCTGCTAAAAGCTCTTCCAATCGATTTCCAATCAGTCCGATGCCTCTAAACATTGGGAGGTAGTTGAGGACCTTTGCATGGCTCTCTATGAGTTTCTCATACTTGCTCACATTTTTTATCAAATATTCGTATTCCCCTGATTTTTCATTCACAATTATTGAATACGAGGAGAATATGACGGGACATCCTCTTGGCTGAAGTTTTTTTAGTGACCGTCGCGTACGGTATAGCAACATACAAGACAAGTGTAATAACGACCGTTAATTGCAAGTATAAATTTCACGGAAAATTCTCGTAAGGTGCGATAGCAAGTTCACAACCAAAACTTCACCTCCTCCAACCTTGCTCTGATGATTCAATGCGTCACTAAATCACCGTTCGCTCCTCTCAGTTCCTATTAGCCCCTCACTCGAGAATATCCTATATCATTTACAAGTGATTCTGTAGGATAGATAAAATATAGGGTATTTGTCATGATGCATTGAGTTTGAACTTTCTAGTTAATTTTGATTTATGCGGCCGAGGCCTCGAAATATATTGGCACTGGGAAGCATAGACTGTTGGAACGGCCTCTCGATCAACTCTACCCGCCCTCCAAACCTAAAATTACCTTTTTCTTGCTGTGAAAAAGAAACAAGAGAATTACGTACACGGCAGACTGTAGGACCTATAGTAGAGTAGGGATCGAGTCTAGGTATCTTTTCGGTTAGTCCTTTCAGTACACACATACTTCTTAGTTACGAGTATTTTCTTTTCCTTCGATTCTGAGATGAGTTGAAGTTGTGGATTGCATTTTGATGGAACTTGATGATTTTTTAGGAGTAACTTTATTTCTGCAAGAAATACCTACCTATAAATTACAACACTTTCTGGTAAATATTGCCAATTACGGTTGAAAGACAACATCATCACGCTTTGTAATTCTGTGTTGTTACAACGCTTAGTTTTGGACAGTACTCATGATTTTCTGAGTGGATTTTAGTTTATTCTTGTACTCTTGGAGGCTTTCCCGTGGCAGAGCAGGCACGAAATTCATGTGCGAGATGGAAAAAAAACGATGTACTCACTAGAAAAACGAAACAACTCCCCTTCTTCTAAGTTAGTAATCCAAGGAATCAAAGAAAGATAAAAGGGGTATAAGAACTAAATTTACTGGAAAATCTTGGTATATTTGATAAAAATTTTTCTTTTGATTATTTACAGCGAAAGAAATTTACATTTCATGCCCAAAATGTCACTTTTATTAACAAAGTCTCTTTAAATTACTATGTACAACTCATCAAAAACTAGGTAGACACTTTGTACAAGGCTCTAAGAACCAATTTCCTACGTATTTATAAAGATCAAATGGCGACTCGACCATAAAAGTAATTGACGTATAATATACATTAACATAAAATCATCGTTGGGACGGAATGTACATCACTATTATTATTTAACCGAATTTCGGTTTAAAATAATGAAAAGTGTGTCGAAATAGGAACCTGTCTAAGGCACTAATTTATTACAATTCAGCGACATACCTATTTCATAATATAAAATATCCTTCATGTGGTTTCTCTAAATGATGGCACGAAACATAAATAAATTCATCAATCTTTCACTCGGGTTCAAAAATCTCGCCATTTTTTATTTGTCTCTTCTAATTCGAAAATAAATAGTTTACAATTGAGATAGGAATTCTGATTAATACTGTTCAATCAAAATTATATAGGTATTAATTTATAGTTTAATCAATAATGAAACGCAATCTATCACGCAATACTGATTGTGGCTCAGATCCACAGCTTATGTCTTGCAAGGATTTGACAGTCATAGCTGCTGGTAATATTAAATTTTTACTACGCTATTCATATTCGTCATCCAATGTTTTCTTGAATTGCACAAACGATATTGCTATTGTTAAAATAGATTCATTTTCATATATTCTTTTCTAACCTAACCAATAAATTATCTATCTTTAAGAAAAAGTGTGGTACACTGGTTTCCTACGATTGCACATCCCAGCCTTGGAGCTCAATTCAATGATTTATTGCTTTTGATCACTAATAATGATGTAGTAACTCTTCTATCAAAACCCACAACGAGGGAATAACTGAGGATATAGTACTTAAGTATATAATTTTACAAAACTCGCTTTCATCAGTAAAACAAGTAACCTCAAATATTATATACCTAATTTAATACTTTACATAATTATTTAATAACAGTTTTATCACAGTCGCTGGAGCGTATTTTTTGACAATATGTCATACATAAATATGTTTAACAGCTTTCACTAGGTACCTAAATTAATTTATCTCAGACTCCACTTGCTTGCCTTTCCTCTGAAACAGACAAAAAGGATGAAGTTTAGACAAGGCAAAATTCAGGAAGGTAAATGAAAAAAGGTAAAAAAGATGGTTTCATTTCAATTTTATACGAATCCATCCCACCTTCCTGTGGACATCCACAAAGATATTATTAATGAAATGGGTACTCCTATCTATTCAGTTTTTTCATTACCTAAGGTAAAGCTTATGTTCGTGCAACAAGAGTTGGTGCGAGAACACGAAACTGCGAGATAATTCTATGTTCCGTGAGCGGTCTGAAGTAACGGGAAAACCATGAAATTGTATAGAAAAAATTATATTGGTGCATAAATATTAGGATTTTTTCCATAAGGGACATCGTCCCCCCCGATTCAGCAGACTAACACGCCCAGAACAAAGGACGCCGCCATGTTTTCGATTTTCGTAGCCTCACTAGCGAAAGTAGTATCGTGAAGGGACTAAAATAGTGTCCTCCTCACCAATTTTGAATATATTTATAACATTTCTGGTGTCGTTCGAAATTTTGGTGTAGTTCGAATTTTACAAAGTTCCACTCACTCGACTATTAAGCCATAATGCCATGTTAAGTCCTTATGTAAATAATAAGCAGTTGTGTTGGTAGCTTTGTTGAGGAGGTACGTAGTATACGTTGAATGGAGTTACATCTAACGTTCTTCAAGTGGTTCAGTTGAAATTCAGCCAATGATATTTCAAAGACCCAACAGACCCAAAGACCAATTTCCAACCAAAATTGTTATCAACGTATTGAGGGTTGGGTACTTCGAACACTAAGAGAACATTGCCTATGGGCATTATAAACAAAAAAATGAACAATAAGAAATAGGTGGGTACACTAATACCAGGATCACTATACGGAGGAGGGTTTCTCTTAGGATAGCCAGTTTAATGAAAGAGGGCAAGGACGATAACGAGGCGGTTAGGTGCGTTACCTGGACCCCAAACGACAGATAACTATAGTAATTCATGTTTAATAAGGGAAGGAGAGCGGAAGTTTCTTATTGGAAAGACGATTCAAGAACACAAGGAGAGGGGCTCAAAGGACGAAAGGTCCCCATCCCTATTAAGCGGTAATTTGCGATCCGTTCCGCTTAATCATAACGCCATCAGCGTTGTTTTGACTTTAGCAGCGATGCTCAGAGTGTTGCATTAAAAAAGTATGGTAATACAGCGGTTCACGTACGTAACCCTCCGTACAGATCTCTCCTTGGGCTTAACCACCGTTATTAAAGGAATTCATATATTGGCAAACTCGAGGGACGAATACTAAGAGACGATTTCGGTAAAATGTCGAGTTTCATAGGTGAGCGAATGCCTTCTCTCGTCCTCCTTGGATGATGACAACTCTCATCTTGGGAACAACAACTCAACTCTCTCTCTCTTACATCCATATCATAAACGCAAATCATGGATTCACATAGATTTTAGCATGGAACGTGCTTAAGCCATATCAACGCAGCTCAAAAACGATACGCAATTGCGAGACGAAACTGCTTTTCACGTACAACCAATCGTTGTTGGGGAGTTATAATCTGCCCATTTTCAACCCTCCAATAGTTAACCACCCGTTAACCACTCGTTGGGAAGCTTTGGATTCACTGCATATCACAACACACACCACATCCCATGCTGCAAATTCCCAGTAAACTTTTGATTAACCATCATGGTCGGGGCTCAAGGTATGTTGGATAATCGAAAAAGTTGGATAATCGAAAAGTTAGCAAAGTTTATGCATGTATGTATTTAAAAAAGATACCAAAAAATATGTGCATAACCGAAGACAGGGTCAAAGTCAGGGGTAAGGGATTTTCGTTTGTGAAAAATTTAGTGATTTTTTTCTGGATTTGAGAGGAAAGTCTTCCCAGCTTGATGTAGACTCTCTTGAATCAATACGACGTAAAGCTTTCACCTTGTCATCAATTGAAATCTCAACACGTTTTCTTTTTTTTTGCGGGTTGAGATATCGTGAAAAACAAATACAGCGGCACTAGAGACTTGTGTGTGGACTGCACCGAAAGACGAGTGAGACTAATCAGAGGATTGTGGATATCACCCGAAAGTGTTTTCATATTATTTACATATCGAGCCCAAAGAGTAAGGTATACAACGGTTGGTTAATCGATCGGAAGGAACGATTTCTTCCGAAAATGTTTGGTTAATCGAATGCCGATTTTGTGATGGATAATCGAATTGTTGCAATCGGGCGTTGGTTAATCGAAAGTTTACTGTTTTGATACGTACACAAACTAAGTTGGTTGGAGTTTTCTGTTTGGCTACCAAGTGTGACGACCACAATTCAACCCCATGAACCAATTGTAGTTCTTCATTCCCAATTGAAGCGGTGGCTGCAGCCTTTCTGCAGAGAACGCTTTAAACGATTCCTCTAGGTCTCATGTACGTACCCACAAAATTCGGTTTCGAGCCGATATTTTGTTTAGCTGGTGTGATTGATTTTAGCGATGTTGTTTTGCCATCCTTTTTGTGGAGAATCAGTTATCATCACGTTTTTGTTAGCGTTGATGTGATATTGAAGAACAACTTTTAAAAGAAGGCGGTATAAAACTCTCAAAAACTTTTCTTTAAGGAGATCAAAGTCCCTACCTGTACGAAGATTTTACATGTTTCAAAGTTCCAGTCATGATTTGATGAGCTAATGTTTAAAGAATCATTTTAACCAATTCAGTAGGTGATTCCTATAAAAAATTTAGCGTTGATTACGACAAATCCAAAGACCTCGCACTCTGCGCGAGAGACGTGGGAAGTCGACAGACAAATCGAAACTTCAACATTACAAAGTACAAACAGTAGAACCTGGAATATATTCGTAACGCAACTTTCGTGACACCTTTATACTTTTAACCTCCCTCATCGTAAAACTTTGTAACGCGTTCTTGGGACATATACTTTTTACACCTCATATTTATGTACCGTAGAACATAGAATAAATTCGTAACGCAACTTTTGTGACATCTTTATACTTCTAACCTCGCTTATCGTAGTCTGTCGACTACAATATACCATGAAATATACCCATATTTAAGGTGGTAATTGAAACCAAAAACCTCTAAAAACACGAGTGAAACTGACATTCTATTCAAGAGAAGCGTGTCGCCGCAAAACGGCGTAAGACATGGTGTTGGTTCTCACGAGATATTTTCATTGAAACCCTATGCTACATTATTATTATTATTACTTATTATTATTATTATTGGAATTTAGTCATTATAATGTGGGAATGGATGGGATGAATTGCCAAAGCCTAGACATTACTGGTCATGTTTGGCACCTTGATGAAAACATTATGCAGCGCTGTATCTCGAAACGTGATTTTGGCACAGCGCCCTTTTTGTAGCCACCGCTTCAATTACCTATCCACATAAATTTATTTCAGTTTAAAGGTAGCATGGTTCCTGTTTTTGAGTTTTAGCCGGTACTGATTAAGTAGAACTAACCGGGAGTGCAGGGGGCTGGCCGAGTTTTTTCTGCACCAAAATATGCGCATAAGGAACAGATTTTGAATTTTATGTACCCACCAATGAGAAGTAATGTTGAAATTAGATGAGTGGATTTGACGTATCCACGCCTGCATAATATGTGTGAACTGTAAGAGTGCGAACGTTGGGGTGTTGAAAAACATCTGAATCAAATCAGTTTTAAGACATCGAGCAGACATAACTTTGAACGATTACGGACTACGTCCAATAGACACGATTTGATTAAGCCTACAGATATAGAATGCCGAGAGTTTTCTTAAGAGAGCTAATTAGGTAGGGGGGAAATATTGGGTTCTTTAGATGTTCTCGCCTACAAGAGAAAGTTCTACTGACAGTGTGAGGAACAGAATAACGCCAAAGTAATAAGGTGTTACAGGAAAATTAGCGGTGGGCTGTCCACTAAGAAGCGGCTAATAAGGTGGAATGTGGCGATTCGCGGCCATTATTATAAGGATACGAAACCTAATGTGGAATGAGCTGAGAAGAAAATGTCCCACAGTGTCACGACTTGTTGGCCGGTCGAGCTCGACCCCTGTCCCAAGACCAGGGGACTCTGCTTCATAGGTCTACCACACATCACCTCAACTCTTCCACCCGCCTGATCGCGCTGATTGTTCTTATGGGTTTAATTAGCGGTCCTTCGTCCTTTCTACCCGAAGAACTGAAAATATTTGAATGTTGCATCACGAGATAACAACGCTGGCACTGACTCGAAACTTGCAGAATCGAAAATAATTAGAATCAAAGGATTAATATTTTGATCATTCAGCCAAAGTTGAAAGAAGTTTATCGCGTTAATTACGTTGATCATTGCAAAAAACCTGTCGGTTCCCTTGGACTACTAAGTTTTACATTACCAGTGTGATACGATTGAATGTATGATGTATACTATACATGTTTAGCTGTTATCCAAGACAACTGTTATCCAAGACGCCAAGTCTTACGGATGGTGGGAATCTGTAAGGTTTCCAAAGACACAAGCCAGAGCATACCTATATTCACAATTTCATAGTATATTTGTATCCCTCCTGAGAGAGTATACATTCTTTTTACTTGCAAAAGCTTTAGAAACGTACCTACCTATCCATACAGAAAAATATTTATTTCCTGGATAATCTATCAAGAGTTTTTATTTTTTTACATTACCTATACCAATGTTATATTGGGCATCATCCGTGATTGAATGTGACCATGAGTAGGAATGTTTTGAACTTTGACCTCAAACTCATAGCATTTAGCACTTTCATGGATTTAGCAGCATGGATTTAGCACTTTCAAAACCCCTTATTTTCGCCAATTTGCAGCACGAAATACCGCCAAGTTTGGCCTCAAAACGCTGGAAAGAACGCTTGTGACGTAGAAAATTCAAGCTTAGTGCAAGTTTTAAATACAAGACCCGTTTTCTGTCATCAGAATACCTCTCATGATGCACATTATTGGGAAGCTCTCACTGAGATCAATTGAAAACGTAAAAAATGGCCATTCGAAGAGCCTAATAATAAACAATGAACAAGCTTGGGGCAAAATCCAGGGTTACATATAGGTACCTTTATATAATCAAACCGTTGTACCGTCCTGATCCATGAGACATAGCGATGTAGAAAAGTATAACTACTGTAAGCAACAAAGTAAAGTGGTAAGCCAGTACGTAAGTAAGCCAGCCAGTGCCAGTAAATGCTTTTGGGAGTATAACTCATAGAGATTTTCAAAACTTGGGCCTTTTGGGGTGATTTGAAGAGATTTCCCCCAGAAATAAAGAGAGAATCACAGGTTCTGCAAGTTTTCTGCAGGTTTCCGGATTCTTGGTAAAATCGCTGGGATCCTCTCCAGCAGAGGAAAGACGGAGGAGGGGAGGGAAGCCTTGGGAAGGGCATGTCTCCAAGGCAAGCAGCAATCTACCATCTCTCCCAGCGACCCCTACTTCTCCTTAATTAACTTTATATATGCACCACTTGGACCTTTTATGTTTCAATATGGCTTTAGATAACGGGAAGATTAGTGTACCGGGCTACCGTGCTTTATTTTTATTCCGAGAGGCCGCGAGAGGGTTGGGAGTGGACAGTCGAGAAATCGTTTGGAAGAGTAGGTACTAAATGAGATCTGTGCGGAGCGTTATGAGCTTTAGAAATATTAAATGCTAGACAGAATTCAGTGGATGCTTGGGCAAAATAAGATTGAATAATAATACGAAGAAATTTTCAATTTACTTATGAAACGAAACCAACTATTCAAATGAGCAATGCCTCTTATAGATCCTACACCCAGACAGATCTAGAACCTGTGAAATATACACGTGGTCCGGAATGTTCAACTGAAGATTCTATGGACCACTAAGTTTTATGTAGCAAAATCCCGAAGTTTAAGATCGCGTGTTTACTGGCTCCGTCAAGTGTTTATTATTCGCGTCAAGCAAGTGTTGACGTTTCATCTTTGGTTGAAATACGGTTATTCGCATGTCCGATGATGTGTTTCTATTGTTAAAATAAGAATGGGTTGTTGCACTGGGTCGAGGCGTCACGCAATTTCGAACATGCAGTTGGTTTGGACGGCCAGACGTAGAGTGGTTCTGGGTATGGCGTGCACGAATGTTCGACCATTTCGAGACGGAAGGGTCGGAAAATGCATATAACTATTTCCCAAATATTTCAGGAAATATGAAGATGAATAACAAAGTTGACAATTGAACATAAAAAGCCTCATTTTTTTCATTGCTGGTAGTTGGTGGAGGAAAGGTACAGCAGCCATATGTCCTTTCTTGGGTTAAAAAGCATGTTTGGAGTTTTAGATTGTCCTCTAAAGGATTTAAATCGATATTTCTGAAATTGACTAAGAAATCGATATATTTTCAATGTTATGAGGAGGAGGGTACCTAAAGGATAGTGAAGAATATGTTGTTACCTTTGGCAGGGAGAAGAATGTGGTCTGACTCCGGTTCTAGCCTCAAGAGTAAGGCAGGCCGGGGAGGTGGAGGTGGCTGCAGAGGGAACAGTCTATGGTCTGCTGGCTGAGCTGTCCAGCAACCCAGCAGTTGGGAGTGTTCCTCCTCCAGCAGGGGGATGGCCGAGCAAGGCTGCATGTTCGGAACGTACTGTTCCGGCGTCCAGTCAAACGTGAAGGCGGGGGCCGGAGGATGCTGCAACGATACCGCCGACCCTGGAGTGGGTGGTGTCGTCGTGACGTAGGGGCTGAGATCTTGGTGAAGGATGTCCGGCACTTTCTGGAGCGTCGTGTCGGACCATGGAGGACTCGGGTTCCACTGCTCCATCAGTTCTGCGGGGTCTAGAGTGGTTGCGGCTTTGACCAACAGTCGCGACCGGCCTAAGGATTGGGTGGCTGACATCAGCAACGTCCCACCTCCTCCTCCTCCTCCTCCTCGGTCCATATCTACTGACGCTGGCGACGATCTTGGGGAATGTTCCACCTGGACAAAAAACCAAATATACACCATTATGAAATTATTATTCTGCAGCCAACAGTGAAAGATTGTTTATATCGTTAAAGGCACATACGTTACTAACTACTGATACCTAGTTGATATTACTTTCTTGCATTACATACCTTGAGATCGGATTCGCTATGAACACTGTAGTCCACAGGCTCAGGCTCGCTTCTTCTCCCACTGTACCTAAATGCTTCAGGGTGACCGAGAGGTTGTGGAATCGGTTGGTGGTGGTGCGGAGATGGCGAGACTTGCGGATGGTGATGAGGGTGGTGATGGTAAACCTGGTTTTCTTGCTGGTAGGGTGACATGGCTTGCGGGTGTTGATAATACGTCGTGCTGTTGTTGTTGCCCATTCGCGACACTTGGGCTGCCGCGTGCGGCTCGTACGCCAGTCCGTACTGAAGTTTACTCTGGACCGTGTAGTAATGATAAAGCCAGCTATTCACCCTCATCACGCCGGCCTCACTCTCGCTGTAACAAATAAATAATATGCCGATTAGCCTATTGGAAGGGGCTCCATGTGGAATCTACTATGGAAGGCAATATATCTGAGGAATGTCTAAGACTCCGAAGCTGTGGGAAACAAGGCGATGGGTAATGGGGAACGGCAGATTCAAAGTGATGCACCTGGCGCTCGAGGGTTATAAGCGATAAACTAACACAACCAAAACCGACCGACAGATGGTTTGATTTAGCAAGGCGGGGGAACGTGTCGGCGATCATATCAGAGCACCTCGTAAAAATATACTCCAACCCCACCCGCCTACCCGATCCTCTCCTCAAGTTCCACCATCAACTCTTGTGTAGTGTTTGTTCTCACAGAGAAGGTTTCCAAGTGAGAAGAGATGGGGGGTAGATTGGTTGGGACAATGGCCCCAGCCTTACCGGCTAATAACTACAGATCATGCTTCTGGCCAATCGAGCGTGTCCGCCCTTTTACACACTCACATAGAGCGGGGGATGTCTACAATTTTTGAGAAAGCACTGCCAATCTCAGTTTGCGCTAGGATTAACCAAGACCTCATCTACAGTAATTCCGTATTTTTCACAACCAAAGTATCAAATTATTACAACATTTTTCATACATAAATTCCATGGAATGTACTGTTAATGCGTGGAGTTTTCGTTTACAGCACAATGTTTATCTCAAAAATGGATTATCCAGTAAATTAGGTAATTTAAAAGAATCTTATTGTGCAATTGACCGGCTCGAATCGAGACGAGGAGTGTAGTGTAGATACGTAGAAGTGAATGAAAGATGAAACTAGAAGTAGAAAGGGTGGCCCATACTTAGTGAATTCCCGAGAGAGGGACAGTTATGAAAAACGTCCCGGAAATTAATCTTTATTAAAGTCAGCGGTGGGAACTACAAAAGAGAGGAGACAAAGTCAACAAAAACTGTCGCGTTAAAAAGTGTAAACTCTAATGACCTCTGCAGCGGCCCCATAGACCTCCCAACATGGACGAGTGTCCTTCTGTGTCTTCCGCCGGCTTCAAGTTGACTATAGACTTTTCCGAGCTTTTTCAATTGCTTGAGAGTACCAGAAAAAGTGCATCAACTTAAGGATAATTGGTAGACGTACCTATTTTGGACCAGAGGTTCTCGATGGCATGCTAGGGATTATGGTTCGTATATATGGGTTATCTACTGTTATGTGAGCATAGCCTGTCGAACTTATATGAGGCATTGTCTTGTGTGATAAAAAGTGATACCTAACGGGTATTGTGGGACAAAACAACTGTTCAAATATTTTTTATGATAAACAGTAACATTTCAATCAATGTCGGTGGGTTTAGCAAGATTCCATGTATAGGACACATATATACCTACATGAACTTCTTCAAAAATTTGCATTATCTCCAAGTCCATCAGTAAACACATAATATTTATAGATCGAGATCCATTCTTGTCCTTGTTCTTGTAAATAATAGTTGGATGTGAAAATGTCAGTAGGTATGCGTAATATGAAATACTTATATATCTCATCTATAGATATGGGTCATATAGGATTTTTGATATAATATAATATTTATGTGTCCTAGTGGTTGATTGTACACTATTCATGAGTTAAAAGTTCAGGAAATTCTGTATCAATCCATTGATAAATAATTAATCGATTATTCAATACATCCTCCCCAGAAATAGCCCGCATGTACTAATAAAATAAGAGATTGTACTTGCGCTGGAACTATAAACTCGCGCTCAGGATCAAACATAAACTGCTCATCTTCCATTCACATGTTGCTATGTATGAGGGAAATATGTGTTCATGAAATATTTATATTATTAAAGGGGCTGCTGAGACTTTGGTTCGATTTGTTGTCTGTTAAGTTGTTGGAGACCGAGGAAGTGAAAGAAGGTGGGGTATAAATCGTTATAAAAAGCCAGTGACAACCAGCTCTCGGTTCCCCACAGGGAAATTGAAATTAGAAAATATCTCTTCGGATCCTGCTCCGGCAATTTATTAATAGAAACGAGGTCCTGATGTGGAGGAGGTGAACTGAGGTTGGTGTTAAGTCCCTAGCTGTGCCACAAGGTTATAAGATCTGGAATATGCAATGAGCCTTTGAATCCTCAAGTAGAGCAAACAAAACAGGGGAGATTCCTGGAGAAGACCAAATGCAGAGGAACAGCCGAGGGGGTTTTTGCCTTTAATTATTCTTAGGTTAATAGAGAGGTCATGGCGGTGGGACAGAGATGGAAAGATGCGACCGGGGAGAACGTTTGAGAAGCTAGTTAATTATAGAAGTTAACCCTGCTACGAAGACCAAGTACACATCCACCCCCCTGGCTCACCTCTTTCCTACCTTGACTTAATTATGTGGGTGATTGTGAGGTGCGATTAGTGTGAAATGGGGCAATGTGCGATCCCAACCTTCAGGCGAAGCGCAGGCCCGCCAACCAAACAAACGAGTGGTGGAACACACGCAGGCAGCCACCCGCGTTGGCCACCCTATACTGTGCTTTACTTTCCAATGGTTTAGATACGAATTAGAAATAAATCATAAGCATGATTAGTTTTTTTCCACCGCTCATGTTGAATTTAATGATGAGGAAAGGTTTGGAAGAGGATTTGATTTTGATTGTGCAAAGTAAAATAATTTTATGTTTAGGATTTCTAACAATACTATTAGGTACTAACTTCCAAATAATAATCTAAGAATAATATTATAGGAAATCACATAGGTAGTGAAAGTCATTATCCCTGTCAAGACCTAAACATGTTCACACACCATCGGTAGGTACCTACCTACCTTTTCAGAAAAGCTTCCTACCATGTTTCTTCCGTAGTTGGTCACCACCTACCATGATGATAGACAGGTGGCGATGGTGATGTTCCCATGCTATTTTCATCTAATTATTATCCTTCCGGATGACGTGCGTATGTCTTTAGAGAGTAATAAAATACCTTCCATTCAACCTCTCGAAATAATTCCAATATTCACACGTTGGGCAAGGCACGACAATTATTGAATAGGTCAAAAGTTATAACACCAAGGGCAAGAGGTGAAAGATGGAAGGTCTAAGAGGTCAAATTGATCGCTCGGACATGATGCAACACATAAACTATGAGCGGGCATTTCGTTGAAGGACACTAGTAAATTTACAATCACAGTTTATTGTATTGACTTTTGTTGGATGTACAGACAAATTTTATCAGATAGTTTTCATTAATCAGCTTGACAATTGTAATGTACTCCTATACTAAAATTTTCTTCTTGGGATTCGAGGATGGGGCGGCACTTGATCTGGGAAGGGACTGGCATTGAGATATAGGCCTGAGGAGTGCCTACTGTATGTATGGTGTCCTGGTGGACAGTCCGAGGACTAATGTCGTTAATCCCTGCCCGACCTTCACTCATTTCCCAAAATGATTGAAATTTAGAAAAAGTATTTAGTTCCTGATAGTTCTAGGGATCAGAGTTTTCTGGGTCCAACTGAGAATACATTCCTTCCAATACCTCTCATTCTTGGAGAAGTGTATCTCTAAAGTGGTTCTCACAATAAAGTTCCACACAAATGCTTGTCGTTAAACAGAAAATTATTCAATCGATGTGCACTAGATGCCTACTGATAGAGGCCTAAGCATGAATTCGCTTTCATACGAAGCAAGTAATTCACCGCGTCCCAATTTCTTCTTTCAGTCGGCTCATATTTAATTTACTTCCCCCAGCTCAAATATGAGCAAACTTAAGATGTGTTTATGGGCCGATTTCACCATGAAGAGTTTCCCAAAATCAACCCTCGGTGGTGAATTAACACTCCCAATTCTGATGATTCTGGAATAGCTCTCTGTGGTGACACCGGGCCTATAGGTATTACAATAGACCACAGCCATGAAAGACGATTGTATGTTGACGAACCTCCTAACGTGTATAATCTGTTTACATTTGAATCGTTGGAAGTCATCATGAACTATTTGGTGATGAGCAATAAAGTCTATAGCTCCACACAGGAGTCAAGGAGAAAAGGTACACTATGATGTTTGAGCTCACATGACCCTTCAACATTTTTGTCCCCAGACGACCCTATAATAAAAAACCTAATCGGCTCCTAATCTGACTCACTGATTGCTAACTGAAAGGATGTAGCACTGCGCACTAAATTGAAGTACGATCATAGCATGAAATAGAAAGCCGATGTGAATTTTCTAAAGTTGTTCAAGGGGTGGTTCATGATGTAATTTACACTGGCATGATATTTGTCACCGAGTTTAGTTTTTTATCAGAGAGGGCGCTGTAGGTCGTAATTGTAGGACCCGATCCTTCAAAGGAGGGGAAACGAGGACGGACAAGTGCGGCGGTGCCATCAACTTCTTCAGCCCTTCTCTACCTGCATTGCGTCGGTCGGTTCCACCTTCAGAGCCATGAGACAGTTCTAATCGCTGTAAAGTGTACAGTAACGCCGGTAATCATTCCCCTAATGGAGTCCCAGAAAGAAACGTCTGTTCCCCCTATACCTTGATTACCTTCCTAATCCTCAGCGCGCTGATGGCATCAATGGGTAACCACGGATTTTTTGGTACACTATTTTGCCCATGGCTCCGCAAGTAATGCCTTCATTCATCCTTTTTTTTATGGGAACGCCGGCTTGGATCTATGAACTGAACTTGAGAAGGTTAATAATTATCCTGTCCCAAACTAAGCAAGAAGTTGTTGTACTAACTAAACATACATACTTCATTCATTCATTTTAGGATCATTTGGAAGGAACTAGTTGGATCATCTCTAGAATACACATGATTCCAAGTTAATCAATGATCTGCAATGTTATTTCTTATTGGAGACGAAGGGCAAAAGGAGAAGCAGTATAGAAAGCCACCACTTTTTTCACTCGTTATCATGCCTGACGCCAAGCGGCTCAAAGTGACAAGGGCCGCTCCTGATGTGATTCGAGTAATTTGTATCTCATAATGTGGGAATCCGTTTTTATGGGACGGGAATATAGACTGACTGTCTGGTGGACTAATGAGGATAACAAGACAAGCTCCAAAGGCAGTGCTAATCCGCGCTTGACCGCTCGCAACTTGATTGATATTCAATACATCAGGTCTCGCGTTGCCTTCAGCGGTGAAAAATTTGCTTAGCTATGCCGCCCGGCTGCCGACAGAGAACTGTTTTGAATTTGCATCCTTCCATTGCTCGTTCAGAGGCTATTTATGGTCTGGGTTACCTGTTTAATGCTTTCCCTTCTTGGTTATTCTCTCAAAGCCCCCTCACAAGAATCTATGATATTATAAAGACGTCAGTTTTCCACAACACCATCAGACTACATTCTACCTAATTATTTTTTATATTTTATTTATGTCACATATAAATATAATTAAGAAACACATTTACGCCTGACAATGAGGTAGGCATGCTAATAAGCTTCCGGTAATATATCTACAAATCCCTGTCTACAGCGCGTGGAAAGCAAAATCCTTATAGGTAGTTAAGTTATGCAGCCTTGGGGAGATGGATGGGGATTATTGATAGGTGCATAGTGGAAACCATTTTTCTTTCATGGTGCTTACCTCAGTACTTGATTCGTCGCTACTATCAGTGGTTGTTGGCTGTTTTCCATATTTTCTTTGACTTGTAGAACACAATGAACCCATAGCCAGTCGCCTCCTCTTCTTTGTATCCTGATTAAAAGTATGCACGACCTATCTTGCTCTGACTGCGTTACTGCAACAAAAAATCATTTCACTTTTAGATATTGAAGGTATTATGCTGGTAGTGAAATTCACGTAATCAATAATTTTGGCTCTAAATCATTGTCCCAACTAGTATCTTCATGAGTAAATACGAGGTAGTAGGAAGATTCACGCTAAAGGTTCACATCACAACACCTTTGATGATGAACTAACCGAAACCTTCCCGAAATTCGCTGTGATTTAGCAGTGTACCTGATTATGTGGGCCAATGGGAGGCTGGGTCCGATCGTTAAACAGTTTAATGGGAGGTTAGTCGGTTAATTTTTGCCGGTTTCTCTACCGATTTCGACAGAGGGTTGAGGAGTAGCGGATGAGCAGTGGAATATCACGCAGATGCGGGCATCCAAAGGGTGAATTGATATTTACAGGTACCAATCTGAAAGAGGCCGCGAGAAGATTGATTTTGTAATACCAGTCGGGCCAATGGAAATGCATACTTAGTATATTATCGGTGCTATTCATATCATTACTCAAACAATTATCGGCTCCAATTGGTGAGTTAATGATTCAAAATTGAATACCTTGATATTAATTGATTGACCCAGATTCTGCGGATTGAATGTTGAAAAGAGCAGTATCATGCCTTCGTCACTTTTCAATAGTGTCCTTATTATCATAAGCCATGTGAGCTAACCATGCATATTATACTCTGTACGAGAAAGGTGTTGGTAGTCATAACTCATTGGATCAGAGAAGCACCCACAAACCTAATGTGGAACTTCGTATCTTCTGATTTACTGAACGAGCTACGTCACAATCGCGTCTTCCTAAGATGATGTGACGTAGATTTGGAAGCTAAAAACGTCCGTGTGGCCTATAGGCCAAGGATGGAGTCCCGTCTGAATGGTCGGCTGTCAAGGATCTGACCGGTCAAAGATCAACTTAAGATGAGACTCACGTGATTCGCATTTGAGAAGCCCTAGGGGGCCTGGACAACCTTATCAAGTCAGATTAAAACATCATGGTTATCAGGGGGAGTGCGGCTGAACCTCGTGGCCGAATCTAATGGAACGATTCCTTATCAATTTTGTGAGGAAAAGGGTCACGTCCTTCGAAACGCTTGCGCTCCTTACGATTATGACAAAATGCCAGTCGCAATACAATATATCACCATGCTAGGCATTCACCGTTTTTCCACGTATTTCGAAATCAGTAAACTCACATAATAATATATTATGTTCAAGATAGACAAGCTACATATCAATAATGTTTGTGCCGTATTTTTTGAAATATTTTGGAAAATATGATTCATTATTGTATTTAGAAATGTAATAATGATCCTTCTAATATTAATTGAGCGCGTCTGTTACTTCGGTCAATCCTCTATACATAAATACCAACCGAAGTCATGCACATGGATATGATTATGGTACAAATAATTAGACAACAACAACATTTATAACAAACTAAAAACCACTTAACTTCAGTGAACTTTTGACATGAATAATAAATTATGTCTTTTCGCTGGGGTCAATCCAAAATTTTGTCCCGTCAAAAGCGATGGTTTCATTGTTTTTATGCCCGAGCAGTAAGCATAAAATTCGGGCATAAATCGAGAGCTTTCCAACGAGTGGATAACGATTTTTGTAGGTGAAAAACCGACTGAGTTAAATTTCCCTAGTTACGAGGGTTTGACATGAATTTTTTCTCGAACCGTCAGTATTATTTTTGTAGAGATTGTTTGTTTACTAGTATCAAATGTGGTAACCAGGGGTGACATGGTTTCTTTGTTTCTATTAACACTTCATTTATCCCAGGGAAAGACCCGCGTTTTTCTTCCAACAAACAATGTCTATAGGTACTATACGCGTATAGATACAATGTGAAATGGACGTTGCGTTTGGACACCTACTCAGTGCAAAAAGACATATTCATGTCACAATGTATCAGCGTGAAGCGTTGATACTCGCTTCCTTAGATTCTGGACACTTGACTTGAATTTATAAAACTATAGTAATAAATAATACGTTGCTACTGAATTCAGGAGATTCAGGTGAAGCTAGACTTGGCTTCTTTGTATTACCTATCAGTTGAAAAGCAAGGTTGACAGCATTGAGGAAAACGGAAGAGAAAGATTGGATTCAGTTTCGATGGCTGGTTACGTACTCTCAAACAATATAATGCTTCAAATACTCAGAAAAATCATGATGAACCGAAATTCCTGTTGTTGCCTGATCAGTCTTGAACTGAAATAAATCTTGGCTGTTTGTAGAGATGAGAAGCGAAGACTAACTACACTCCTAAGAAGTAGTGAGTCAACAGGCGGCCGCTAAATGGTCTGAACCGGAACCACTCGATCGGAACCCGTGAGAACTGCGTGTGATCCCCGACGGCATCAAAAATAACTTCCAACTCGCAAATTGATGGATCTTTCCCGACCGTTTTGTAACAGTTCGCACTGAGATCACCGATCATATTAATTGACGCTGACCAATTTTTTTTAAGGAAGGCCATTTCCAAGAATACTGAATCAGGCGCCATTATGCGTTCGCCTCCGCGTATTTCCCCGTCAATCTCTTTAGTTGTTAAACTTGTTGAAGAATCATTGTTGCTTTACGGACTATGAGTCTCCTGAATCAAATTATCCAGCAATAGAACTTCTAGTAAATCATTGACGCAGGTGCCGTACCTATTATTTAAAATAGTTCGCAGTTGCAAGAGACACTTTCCAAAACAAAATTTTGCACTCCATAATGGTACGTTGCCATTTGTCCTCTCATGACCTAGGTGAACTGGCAAGTTTACACAGCATAACCCAGCTGTCTGATCCTCTCACTGCCCTAAAAAACCACCCTCTGCGGAAACTCCTCCAACGTAATTAATCCTACCAAATGATAGCCCTTAATTTAGGGATGATTGATGCCTAGATCTCAGCAGGTCGCTATCAAGAGCTGGACGTGATGCATTTCACCCCGCCTCATTTTTCATTTAGCAGCCATTAGCTAATACAACGGGGCAAAACTTATTAGTTTCGAAATACATCAGAATAACCTATAATTAACTCTTTTGACCGCCGAGATTAGTAGGTACACAGAAAAGTTCATACTCCCGTGGGAATAATAACAATAAATTAAGCCTCACGTAAAAGTTCGTAAATTGAAATTGAATCGTATTCTTGTTTTTTCCTCGTATAGAACCTTGGAAGGTATGTTCCAAGCTCTACTTGCTCTTTTTCCTTTAGTATTTTCAATAATAAACCTTCGGAATCGAGCAAGACAATTGACCTCTCACCCGCTTCCATAAATCATCGCATCAGCAATTATGTCAGTAATCTCCAAATGGTAGAAAAGAGGCATACAATTTTAAAATCGCCCTAGCTCGAAAACTTTCAATAAAAGGGCGGTTTCTTACGATGAAAAAATTAGTTCAGAATAACAGGACAATTTTCAGAATTAAATTGATCTCGTTTTGTACGACTAGCCATTCATAGATGACAAGTTTCATCCGCGTAAACCAAGAACCTAAATTAATGAAATTGGTATATATAGGTCCCCCGTGGGATAAAGACCGAAAATACGATTGTAATCGTAAATTGCTTTTGACTGACGGAAACAGGTCAAATCTATACAATGAAATGTACCGTTGTGTAATCATTTTGAGAGTTTGTTAATAAAACATAAAATAATATAACAATAATGATAATAAAATAAAATAATAATAACTTAGTGTGATAATTTTGGGAGTTTATCAATAAAACTTAAAATTCCTGATTGCAATCTATAGGCTACCCTGAAGGAGCAAAACCTCCTTTTCACTGTGAATCCAATATTCTGTTCGGTATTCTGGCAAGTCATTGAATTGAATACCTAATAAGTAAATGAATAATTATTGAGTAACTTAGTGCTGGTGATGCATTTAAAATGTTGTGTTGTGGTTTAATAAATTTCATCTATACTCATTTCTCGGTCAATATTCTACTGATTACGTCACTCATAAAGAATCACTTAGCAACTCAGATATTATTCAATTAAGTAGATTGTAGGCAGAACTAATGGATCGTGTTACCATCCATTTAGTCTCAAACTGGCTATCGGCTGTTCCATTCAACAAGGCCGGTCCACCCGCTAGGCAGAGGACGTGCCTGGAGTCATCTATCAGAAAATTATATTGATTTATGCCGAGCAAGCCGGTGCTTCATGCGATGTAAACACGAGACCGTATTAATGACGGGACCTCAGTGTTTATTAACACATGTAAGTTTTAAAAAAACCGACTGGCGTCGAGGCCTGTGGCAGCGGGAGAACAAATCGCGGCTCGTTAGCGGCAATTAGTATGAGGAGGGAGTGTGGATGGATGGTGGTGGGGGTGGTTTGGGCTGTTTATCAATATACGAATCACTCAGCCTCCCATAACCTGACGGACATTACTGGGGTTGAAATGCGTTTTTAATTACTGAGGGGCGAAAAGGTAACCAATGAGGGAGGCTTTGATTCCACACCCTCGCACTTCGGGGTCAGCGTGGTACCTCACGGGTGCCGTGGTAGGTTGGGGCGTGGAAGGTTTAGCTATCACTATTACTTCAGGGGTTAACTAGTTCGTCATTAGTAGTAACCTCATAACACCAAACTAATCGTTCTTCTAGAGAAGTTAATACCTACCTATTTCACCCATTTTTTACGGACAAAAGATGTGATGTGACATATGGGGAGGCAGTTTTTTCTGCACATACCTAACAGTTTTATAAACTATGCCTTCGGAAAATTTAGTCTGATTCCGTATTTATACCGTTCTATTATTATCTCAGTATACTATGATGATGCGCAGATCGTATATTTTTAAGTAAAGGGGGAGCCAAGACAATTTCCGTCAAATTCATTGAAACAAATCCCAGGTCAATAATTTGACAAAGTACCGGTCACCATGTATCCATGAATATCTTCTCTATCGCCTCTTCGGCCGAAAGTCGTGATCGAATTCATTTCGAACGTTATATTTGCTGATCACGAATAATACTACTCTGAAGGATCACGGGATATAATGCAATCGCATTTCCACCCAAAACATCGGGTTACGGATTGTAATCCAGAGGCAACCGTAGAACAGGCGTTCCAGGGGGCAAGGGGGCAAGGGACGGAGCCCAAAATGTCC
>JAEMON010000008.1:13522460-13565268 GCA_030264115.1 Lygus lineolaris | reverse complement strand
CAATAGCTTCATTTTCTTCGAAAATTCGCTAAAAGGAAGTGACAAATTCAAAATTACGAACTTAAAGTTATATATAGATGCTCTCCCTGGAGAATTGAATGAAAAGAAGAATGCCGCAAACAGCATCAAAATCTGACACGAAAATTGGCTGAGAAACATGGGAAAAACTGAATTACATGGGTCCTTGGCCGCTTAATGAATCTATTTGGGCAGAAGCAGAGATGCTAGACTA
This sequence comes from Lygus lineolaris, assembly GCA_030264115.1. NCBI lineage: Eukaryota > Metazoa > Arthropoda > Insecta > Hemiptera > Miridae > Lygus > Lygus lineolaris. The sequence goes on along the minus strand of JAEMON010000008.1, from coordinate 13,565,036 downwards.
ACACTGACTAGATTGTTTTAGTCAGTGCTCAGTGGGTAAAATGGTGTTTCGGAATCGATTGAAAATGGAGAACAACTGATAAAAAACTACGCCTACACTTCGATACTTGAAGCTCCACTCCAGGTGCCAAACTGCCAGGTGGGCAAATGGATCACGGGATTTCGATTGTCTTGTCTATTATGACTACTGTTGTATTAAATTTGATTCTTAGGTTTGTAGCAGAAGTAAGTAATAAGATCCATTGGTGCTTGCAAGTCATTGATGTGACCAACCAGAAGTTCCAAAAGTTTCCTAGGAACGGAAAACTTGTTTTCTCTACGTATGAGTTGGTTATTTCATATGCGGTTACACAAATCCGCATTATCCTATAAGTGAAATTCGTACACCTTCGAAGAGGGCAATATTTTAAAATGTTGTTTGGAGTTCATAAGTAGATAATAAGTAGATTCAGTTATCAATTCTATTTACACATACATAGTTCATCCAAATCCGAGCGATCCCAAGCAGAAACTCAAAGCCGATCGGTGCTCCATTACGCAATAGCAAATGAGTACTTCGGAGAGCTGAGACCGGCGTATTGCCATAGTTTACGGTTGATTGGGCACCGATTCCGGACAGGTCTGGAGAGACTTGATACGTATAATTAGAGGAACTGGCGTATGGGGGAGGCTTAATGAGTCAGACGGGAATTGGAGAGGGAGTCAGCCAGCGGCCTCAACAGGTGGGGGCGTGGGATAGAGTTCAAGATCGAAAGAATGCGGCACCGTCAAGAGTTTTTAAGGAATTTAAACTAAAACACGCAACAATCATTAGATCCTCATTCGAAAAAGGGGTTTACTTGGGCTTGATCTTGGTGTTGCACGCCACCCCTCAGCCAACATTTCGTCGATATTACTCGTGTATACTTAACTACAACCAGTTATGTATTCAGCCTGTCGAATCCTTACGATGGGAAGATTCTCCTGTTTTCATTGGGAATGTCCGAAAACACCTTGGATTTGGGTCTCGACGTTTGAACATAATAATTTGCGCATTCCAAATAAATTAGGAGGCAACCGCAGCTTAGAATTCATCATTGCCTAGTTATCTCAGAAGGAGAGAAATTTCCGAATTCAGGCCAATGAAGAGGTCATTTTTTACAGATCTTCATTCGAGTTAACTTTGCTTCCTCACTGAAGTTTTATATTCGTTTCCATCCCCCAAATTTCAAGCTATTTCTAACTCCTTCGAGAAATCGTATTTATGTGTCGGGGCATTGCAGCCAAAACCTAGGATTTATCCCAACACCACCCTTAATACTCCCTCTCGGGCTCTATATCGAGAACGTCATGATGGTTCATAATCTAGGTTGGAATGGTTTAGAGATCAGGTTTCCCTTATCACGAGTTCAAGATTGTCGAAATACCTATAGTTTTATCCCAGCCCCTCCCTCAAAACTGCCCTTTTGGTTAGGTAGGTACTTCTTAATAGTCTCCTATTCAATAGAGTGCGCATGGGTCAGAAATTCTCATTTTGTACCTCAAATTCGGGTTTAACGTTCTCAAAAACCCCCGTGAGCAGATTTTCAACTAAAAATTCCGTCTGGTTGAGCCAGAAAGGAGCTGGGAAGAGGCACGTGACGTCAGACTTATTTGGGCACTGCGGGTCTCCCCTCGGCGGGAGGAGGGTCGGTGACGTCATCATTATTAGCTTCAAGACCCTTGTACGCTAATAGGATACCCTTCATGTTGCACCATTCCGGAAAGCTCTCGCTAAGATACATCGTTTGGAAAAGGAGAAAAAAAAAACTATGCTCACACCTTATTGGACTAATTCAAAGATAACCCCATATTTTTATACATTTTTGGTCACTTATTGGAGCTAAAACCGCCGGATTTCCCGACCATCTCCCCCGAAACACCGCTTCGAGGTCAAACTTGAGTGCTTTTCCTGGGTCTATCTTGTTTTAAACGATAAGGATATTTTGTTTTACTATGAGTCGTAATACAAGACCGAGGGATTGTAAATTTGTCAAGAATGTGAAGGGTATGGGAGAGTGATTAAGAAGATTTAGTTGGTTAGGGAACCATGCGAAACATTTAAAACTGAGAGTGCAAAAGGCCAGCTTCATAAAAATAATCGATTTATATAAAATATGTCCACCCACTGACATCGTAGTAATGAAATGATTTTGTACTGATAGGCAGGTGCGAGAAAGTATACATGGAAAGGAGTTTCGTAGCTTACCTATGTAGGAGCGGGCATAAATCATTCAGGACTCGAAATGTGTTGAGAGGCATTATTGTATTATGTGGAGGGGAAGCCTTTTTAAAAAACATTCCCACATTATTTAGCGGATCGTTTCCAAGACGCATGAAGCCAACAGGTCAGGCAAGAGCTCGGATACGTTTTTCAACAGGTATATTAGTTTGTTGGGGGTTCTTTACACAAATGGGATAGCTCTCAATTTGAGATGAGGATTTATTTTTATTTTTTTTTCCTCTCTTGAAGGGGCCCCAGAAGAGAAGGGGGCACAAGGGGTCCAGGGCGCGCAAGGAAGATTGGATCCCCGGGCGGCGGCCCCAATATTTCATCGCCGAGTTCTCAAGGGGCCTCCAAATCTCTCGAAACGAAACTTATCTGTTTCAAATTCCGCAGTTTAACTCACGCCAAAGCTGAGGTACCATTCAAATCAAAACCCTCTCAAGTGGAAAACGAACTTTTTCCCTTCATCAATAGTTTGTCGTGAAATTTGTGAAAAGTAACCCAATTATCCGAATGAATCAACATCGTTCAATCAATTTGACGTTGCAATGGGATTGCAATAAGTTCAGAAATCTTAGTAGGTACCAAGTCGGGCTGTGACGATAAGAATTCGTTCCAGTTCAGAAAAGTACTTCTTCTTGTGATTAAAGTGTCTTTCAGTATGGTGGATGTCTTTATTTCCAAGCATTCATTTCGTCTGTATGTAAAAAGCAGTGAAGTATGCAACGATTTTAGGTTGTACGTGATCGGCTGTCCTTGGACAAGAAATTGTTCCGATCATTTTACTCATGGCTGTTCCCTCACCTTGTGATGCGGATGGGCCTCCAACTCACGACCACATTCGCTGTCCCAGACGCAGCAGAATTCACCGTGCCCATAACCTGCAAGCCCTCTCCAATACCTAATCTGTATGTATTATTCTATTATTCGATGATCTTCGGAACTGTTCAACAATTAAAAATGTGAGCTATGATAATAATATTTACAATAGATATAAGTTCAAAGGGCACTCGTATAGATCTCAACTTTGAGTTGTTCCTTACGTCGTTGAAATTGGCCAACAATTGAGGACATCGCTACTGAAGATGCGGAATGAAATTTAACGTGTGAAAGACAGTTAATGTGCAAATTAGTATATTGTGTTATGTTTTCTCTGCTTCGTTTTCCTTCTTATATTGAGTCGAACGAAGCAATGAAGAGGTTGGATAATGAGAGGCAAAGTCCATATACCATATTGATGGGAGATGGACGAAGTTGTAGGCGCTAATAACGATCGGAAAGTACAACTGCCAAGCAATTTTCCTCGCTCAAGGTGAGCGTAAAATGCGAGAGCGAGATTGAAAGCTGACTAGAGGCACCTGCTTATTAAACTATTTCCAACGGATGGTCATTTTGTAGCAGGAAATGCTTGGATTATACCAGTGTTTCTATTCAATACTTCGATAACTGGAAATTGGAAGTTTCTTGAGAATTCAAATGGTACTCTAGAAAAGCTGTTATTGTTTTGAATCGCCTGATAAACCATGAGTAAACAAGAGCCAACCCAAACCAAACCATCTATACCTAACATCTATACCCAACCATCCATACTTAACATAGTATGGATAACGCCATTTCATCTAATGTAAATAATAATGGTATAATGATCTATTTACTATATTTTGGACTTACTTAGTCGATGCTTGCTTTGGGCTTCTCTCATTGATTCCCAGTGGAGTAGTTGGTACCAGGAAGCCCCTTGGAGCTCGGACCTTGGGAAACCTAGGTGCCATTCACCGCTGCAACAGAAGGAAAGAAATTTATTTTTAGACGCAGCCGCACACAACATTCAGTTCAACCTAATAATGGGAATAAGAATAGCTTTACTCTCCGAAATCTATGCCTGAATGGTACCTGGATTTGCACATTGTACGGTTTATAATGCTCCATCAAAATGATCAACATACTGATTTATCTTACAAAAGAAACATTAAGATAAATTTGGATATTAACAGATCTGGTCAATATAGGCTTTTCAAGAAGGTTACGGATGCGCAGATGGAAGCGCAGACTTGCGTCTATTCTCATGGGTAACACTAAGATGGAACTATTCATCTTCATCAAGTGCAGAAAGATAATTGATAGTTTATATACATTCGGAGTAACAGCAATTCCAGTAAAGTTCACTTCTCAACATTATCTGGACACATTTGCGTGATTGTTATACGAACATTTCTTATAAGGGGAGCATAATATTATAAATATTGTGCTCCCAATTCATCACTAAATTTTATGCTCCATGAGGATCTGCAGTGATAAGGGAAACTGAGTTCAAATGCCAAGTTATTTACATTTTAATGGTTCGTAAACGGAATTACGAATGTAGGCGGCCGTATCTCCAGGAACTCTTCAATAATTAATCAATATCAAGTTCAGCGATCAGAAAATCTAAAATTCAGTCACCAGCAGCAGGCTGAAGTAGGTTCCCAGTTTCAATCATTTTAGCTGCTTAAAGATGGCGGGTTGAGGGGGCGGGGTCCAGGGGGGTCTTCCCCCTGGCTAGGCACGAAGTGCCGAATCTTTGAAAATTATTTTATTGACTTATTCCCAAGGACAAATGAGCCAATAAGATTATAACTTATTGATATCTCTCATCTACACAAAGCAATGCGTATAACTTTACCTTTCGATGACAATAGTTTCCAAAAATTTAACAGCCCAGAAACCCAGAGAGTAGGGACACTGGAATTTTGACTATACCTACACTTTGAAATTAAAGGGTCCCGGTAAATTTGTAGCTTGTGGAAAAATAACACTCCTCTTCCTTTCAGAATATGTATTTCTTCTAGTACGCACTTTGTATCGTAAACACACTAATCATTGTACTATTATTCCCACTAGCATCACATGATGTTATCAGTTGTGAGAAGCGATAAAGCTGGCCAGATATGTATAATAGGTATACGAAGTTTTCAAGGCTTACAAAGGTGTACCTCAGAAACTTGAACATCCATTCTAAGATCAGAAGAATACACGCTCTAGCTAGCTCGGACACTTTTAAGTAACAATTAATAATATTCGGCGAAGAAGCCAGCAGTACAGCCTATAGATCTAACAATACAACTGATCTAACTAGGATTATCACGGTAGATATACTATGACGGAAATAAAAGGCGATAGTGAATTCCTGTTGTATGACTACAACCCATTAGAATATTCCTGTGACTATTATACCTCTAGCATGCGAAATAATACGTTTTACTCCGAGATCGCAGTCTATAATTGCGGATGAGGAAACAAGCTGGGGAGGTGATGGAGGTCAATAAGTGTGTACTCTACCTTGTACAACAACTTAATTGCTAGAGGATTAACAAGTTATTGCCTCGTTTTGATGGAAATATTAATTTCTTACGAAGGAATCCCGAGATGAACTAATGAATGACAGCAAAATGTAATTATTTTCTTCTGATCTCGTAGGTACTGCAAGGAAATTGAACTTTTTTTCCTTTGAAGACGAAATGGTTATGGAATTGGACATCTATTTTCCAACACCTGTGTACTCGAGCTAGAGTTTCGTTGAGAACATGGAGCTGCTAAAAGGAATGTAAACATGCTCAGGTGATACCAATTGGGATACTTATGACCTGACTCACATAAATGATTGCCGACAAGTGCACACAAGGTAATTCAAAGAGCTTCTGATCCTTGCGCGAAATTGACTACTCAATCTTGGAAATAAAAATATGAACAGGTACCTAGGTAATATTCGTTCTTAAAGATACGATATTTATAAATCTTACAACTCAGAGTAAGATAAACATCAAACATCTTACATTTCAGAGTATAATATACTCCGATCGCGAGAAATAAAATACCTTAGCAACCGTAAGAGGAATATTCTACCCTTTAAAGAGATAACTTCAAGATGGTGTCCCAAGCGTCATTGGGCCTCGCGCCACGGGTCTCATTTTTACTGCATCATCGGCGCTCGCTTGGCACTAAATACCTCACTTCCTCCTCAGTTATACGAGCCTATAATACGAGCCATCACTATGCCTGTACAGTGTCTCAACCCAGATATATTTCACTGTTTATACCGAACACATGTGTAATATTCCTGAATACATTTTGGGACTTCTAATTTATGCGTTAACTGAGTCCTTAGTGTTATTAATTTACTGGTGGAATGGTCTGGTGATCGGTCCGTTTGAGAAGGCAGATTGTCCTGCTGGGTTGGCTAATGTAAAGGAAGAGGCTCTTTAGGGTCGCTGTGCGCTCGCTTTCATACCCCTCTTCACAAATTTAGGCAGGATTGAGATTCCTGGTCCCTTGATGTATAGAACTGAGCACGGAATCTGGTGCTCCTAAACGTGAGGTTTTCATAAACTCACGTGTATATCACGCAAGTTTTACGTATTTTCATGAGTAGGAATGTATTGAGACATGCAACAACCATCTCATGTATAGATTTTTCCTCTAGCTGAGGGAACTTTTTATTCCTACAACATTCATTTGATGAATCATCCTACCTATTCAGTGAGACCTATCATGAGCTAACCTTTGCAAAGTTCTTTACATTAGGTTCGGTAGTGATTTTCTCTTCATTTTTGAATTTGCTAACCTTCGCCGTGTCATTTGTTTATTTTCCACATTTTCCTTTATCCTGGCTGGGCCGAACTTTTAAAGGTAAAAACGCTACCTCACACCTTAGTATTACGACCAATTTCCAGTCATGGCTCATATTCTCCTTCGAAAGGATCTCGGTGTTCGATGGAATGAAGCGCACGCACGTACTTTACAAATGGGTTTCACCTTGAATGTTTACTCGGCCATAAAAAGCTGTTTGAAGGGAGGTTGTTTATTGGAAATTGGTTGATAAGTAGATAAGGACCCCCTCGTGGGGTCCCACTTGTTAAAATGAATCTATTTTCGGCGCTAAAAAGTTCTTCGAGAGAGCCCTGAGCGTAGTAGATTGTCGAGGGTAAAAAAATGAAAACAGCGGTGTGAGTGACTTAGATGTTACGAGGTAATTATACCTTCGGAAGATTTCAATTGCCTCTTTTCCACGACCTTTTCCACGAGAACTCGTCCGAATTATTGTTATTGTTGAGCGAAACATTTGACAATATTGAAAATGCACGTTCATTGCTTCGTTTATACTTATACACCCTGCAACGTAAGTAAGTTTATGTAAGAAATAACATGTCAGTTTGTCTATTTAGGGCACATTAGAAATGAAAAAAAGCTTCATACCCCTAACTATTAGGAATTATGGGGTTGATTGAGTTTCTCTATTTGAATAACCCACAAATTTCATTTGGTCATAATATGAACATACCCGTTGCATTGGTATTGAATAGGTAGGTAATCATTAAATTATTGAAGGACTTGGCTCTTCAGAGTTCTGTCCAAGGAAACAATCATTGGGCCATTGTACCGTTTTAGCTACCCGTCAAAAGTCCAAATCCTAATTTCGTTACAGATGATGAAGTTGCGGTCAGAGCCAGGTCCAGTTCCCGCGGGGGTTGACTTCCTCGTTAGTCTCGCGAGTTATGAGATGAACCCGATTTGCTAATCCAGTGACCTTTGGAAGGATCCCTTCACCACCCCCGTCGCCCCCACCAGCGGTTCCCATGATACTTCGCCTACGGTGTATCAAAGGTCTCGTACCATTGCCACACAATATCGTTCTTTTGCCGCCCTTTTCCGGGGCCTCATGAATGCATAAAGTCGCATTCCTTCTCGCGTCTCTACAATCACTTTTACCCTGCTCAGTACACTAAGATGTACATGGTTGCAGGCTGGATGGTTAGAGCGATCAACATCAACGATCAATACAACTACAGAAATTACATACAACTGAGGGAACATCTCTGCACAATGAAGAATTCAATGTGGTGATTTTTTTAAAGGTATATTGCAATTTTTTCATTTTAGACATTCAAATAAAGTCAAACACCCTTGAAAAATCTGAAATGACAATTTCCATTTCAAGAATCGTTCTAGTTGGGTCATACAACAGAATACAGATTGAAAGCGTTTTGAGTGCGGAAGGCCTCCCAATGCCGGGCGTAGTGCAAAAGGGATGACGCCGTAGTGTAAGATCTCATGTACAAGATTCTTTCTTAGCCGTACGAAATTACTTTCTTTGGTATCTTTTAGGGATCTACTAGTGGCTAGAATGAACGAAAACAACAGAAATTGACCGCTGTAGGTACACCCACCGCGGTAGGTTTGATCATTGTCATGTAAAACCTCACGGTGGAGTGTCAAAGACTGCAAAACTACAGTAAATAGCGCTGGCATTGGAAATATATCTTTCACTGGCAAAGCGTTCATCGGAGGTGCTGCACATCGTGCAGCCATAGGTCACAATATCTGAGGTTATTACGCAATCGAAACAATGATACCATTCTTCCCATACCAACTCCCTTCTCCTGAGTCAACAGTGCCCTATTCCTTCTGGTAAAATATTCAAGTCAAGTCCGACGCTATTTAAACAGCCGGGGCGTTAACGTGCACTAATCTTGTTTTCAGGTCGATGCTAAAGGGAGGGGTCAACAAGAGAGGTGTATGAGTTTGACAAGCACGGGAAACCACACAATCCGCAGGTTCCGGACTCGTTTAAAATGCGGTAAATCATCAACCTCTCCCGCCCCGTCCGGGTCCTTGGTCCTGATTAGTATGCGACCTGTGAGCTCCCTTTGGTCAATGAGCCCAAGGATAATGAAACTGAGACCCGAACAAAAGTCTCTCCACCAACGCCGCGAGGAAATATCTTCTCTTGGTTTCTTCAATGAAGACTCGCAACGTACGTTCTGCGAGAGGACATCAATATTCAGCGTTTCCTGGGACAATTTACGTCATCACTGGTAGGATGAAATCATCATTGGCTGCATGATGCACTAACGCTCCCTGTTGGTTTCCTGACGTACTCATGGAGGATTTCTAATTCTTGCAATGATCTAAAATAGGTCCAATATATGGTAAAACTTCTGTTTTATGAATGTAGCGAGTTCCCATGAAAACTGCGACATCCGTATATACACATTTCATCTCGGAAGGTACCTACGTACAATTATCACTTATATCAATCTCCGTTATCCACAAAAGATTATTATACAGAATAGTTTTTATTATGTTGACCAAATCTATGACATTATTACTTCATACAATGGAGTTAAAAAGCACATAACGGGATATTTACATAAACGCATGAACTCCAAAGAGCTTGTTTATCTTTACACTAGTGAAAATCAGGTGATATTTCTTGGTAATGTAAATGAACTCTCCTCCATTCTCAACGTTATCAGGCACTTAGCACCCTAAAGATCGTCCCTACAGGCCAGCACTTGATCATCAACCTCCCAGAGACTTCGGATTAGCTCCAACCTTGAACTTTATAGGAAACTGAAAACGTTTAGACACGAGGGGGAGAGTAGGTTGCGTAAGCAGGAAATGACACTGGAAGCTATGAATGACTTGTCTCCACCCAGTTGAAAACCCCTTTCTCAAAAGCGTATTCTCCATCCCGTCAGCTTCTTAGACGAGGCGACTGCCTTCCAAGCCATCCCAGGGACCCAACGCAGCCCCAAGGTTACTTCGTTCGACCCTAATGACTCAATTCACCGGAGCTTGATACTTTTTTGCTTGGGTGACTTGGACCATCTAATGTGTAGCACGTCGTTTTTCAATACTAAAAAAGTGTCGGCGTTTTAATTCGAGTCTTGACGCAAGTTCTTGTGGGTCGTTTTCAACATGAGGTGGTGGTGAAGTGAAGAGTCCTAGAATTACTCACATAGCGGACTCCAAAGAAGAGTTCAGAGAAGATTTGTTGATTAATCTCAACGAGAAAATGGATATAACAATTTAAATTCTTTTAGGGATATGATTTTGCACAGTTTTTATTTGTATACGCACTTCTATCCGTGTCATCGATCATATTATTCACCGATAAAATCAACCAAGAATGGTCCATCCACCATCCAGTAAGATGTTAGTTGGATCAACCATTTTCGGATCTCTCAGAAGAGTCCAGGTCAAGTTTAGATGTAAATGTTCAAAGAATTGGTTCATAATCAACTGTGATAAGTGATCAAGTATTCTTGAAATGTAACTCGTTAGTGAACGAGCCATTGCAGGCGGTAAAGGATGTGTGAAAGATATTTTTACCTTTACGAATCAGGCTGACGAACGTTGAGTTCGTATGAAAAAAGTTGACTTTCATAGTTGTGTTTCATGAGCTCATCTTCGTCTCTGGAGGGAAGTTATTTTTGAATTATGTATCATGATTGTATAAAACGTTCCTGAGGTCAGATGGAATATGGACTCGCTGAAACTCATTAGCCTTGAAGTTCTAGCGGTACTACTTCGGTATTGAGAAACGAATCATTCATTCTTCCTCGAAGAATTTTCATAAGGGATAATAAATTGATACCTTGATGATAATGATTTACCTTTTCGAATAAAATTGACACGCTCAACAAGCAAGTTGGGTAGCAAAGTTTCTGTTCGCCTCCAAATCTAGCAAGACTACAAAATGTTACCTACATTACCAAATCACAGATGGGTATGTCAGTTGGATAGAAGAAGAGGTAGATTGTTGGATAGAGAAGGGTCCCGAGCATTGATAAGGAGACTATCAATTCAAGCTTGAGGGACAGAGGGGTTGAGTTGTGCAGAAGTGAGTCTGAGTAGCAGATAACAGTAACAGAGAGGCCGCAATGAAGTTGTATAGGTATGTGATACGTTGTGTGAACCTTGAAAGTCCTATCTCGCTGTCACCACTTGTTAGCGCAGCTGGTTTTTAAAACAGCTACTTACTAACTAGGTACTATTGTTCTTACGAAAGGCAATTAGTGTTAACTATGTCGGATAAATCACAAATTTAAGGGCTTCATGTACAATGGGCTAAGTTTCATTTTACTAAAGTCACCCTCTGTAATATTTTACCCTCCTATAATGGCCGTCAATATTGTACACAATATTCTACACACTACCTTCACCTACCTATTAGAGCTAATTGTTATTAGTGTAGAATTGCGAGCAGAGCATTCAAAATATAATTGCCTAATACTGTCGTGGTTGAATGTCATACTTTACAAAAAAAGTATTTATTTGGCATTAATTTATTATGTACAGCCATATACATATTTTTAGGCATTATGAGTTGCACACAGTTTAAATATAGGTAGATGTTGCAGTATGTCAAATAGTCATGAATAAACCTGTGAATCACTGAAGGGAGATGTTTTAAGGTGTTGTAAGCAGGGAGGCTTAGGTTCTTTGTCACTCTGAAAGAAACTTGGTTTCACTTTGGCGCGATAAATTTATTATTGAATATTGACCAATCATGACCATGAATACTCTCAGTCACTGTACTATTATGGAGTTTAGTAGGGTTATTGGAGCAGATTATTGAAGAAAGGACCTCTGAGTCCAAAAAGTGAGAATTGCAATGATTCATTATTTGGTCATCTTTCATTTGGGATATCTGATGATGAACAAACGGGATGACAGATTATAGATGGTCGGGATGCTGGCATGGCGTGTCAATAGTGAGCATCGACCTCTATTGGAGTGCAGAATCATGATGTAGCGTTTCGTGGACTCGGGCGGTTGACAAGTTCAACAGTCCAACGGAGATATACGTCGTAAAATGATTCTGCTCAGTGTTGAATATGCTCATCATACAATCTCTGTAAACTGGAAATTCTATCAGTTGGAATCCAGTGTATACCTGATAGAATCAGAACATCAAGCAACCAGAAACGGAAATGAAATTAAGCTGATAATGGTGGATACATTGAGTTGATTTTCACTACATTCTGAGGTTAATTTATCCGTGTCCACGAAATTCAATGTTCAGTATTGTGTGATCGAACCCGATTAACAAAATGTACGATCGACTCCCCTTTCATAAATCCGGTTGGATTTGCATTAGAAGATCTTGAAACAAGGAGAGAAGGGATCTTGAGACAGGTCAAACGTGGAAGGGGTTTAAAACATTTACTGCTTATATAGGTATCCAATCAACAAGCCAAATAACTGTGAATACCCAGTAAAAATATGTGCATGACACACAGCAATATGAATTTATACCCTCCAGTTAGTTGAGTAGTACAGTTAGTTCATTGGAGATTCCACTGGTATCCTAAAAACATTTTATTCCAACTCGTAAACATACTAGTTGAAATGTCAATTCTTTGAGCCTAATTGATATCCTTGTTCTATGAATATCGTATGAGTAGTGAACTACACTCAGTCACCGTCTTGTTTTCTAAACGGCCTACGAAGAAGTCTTGCATAATAGTGAATGAAGTCAATCAAAATCCATCTATCGCTCAAGGGAAGAGGCAATGTAAATCCTGGTCCATCGATGTTCGAGGATAACAACGTCATAGAATACCAACGCTATTAGAATAGGCTGTTAGGGGGTGCGGTAACGCAGCAAAAAGAATAGGGGGGTTGCCAAGAGGACCTCATACGTTGCTGTTATATTGAAGATGGTCCCGGCCAGATAAGCAGATTTAGATTTGCATTGGGGAGGGGTGGGTGTAGGGGGACTTAGAAAGGTCGTGAAAGTGCCCCCCTTCTCACGACTAAGCCCACTTTCATAATACTAGAACATCTTCCCAGGCAAACTTTTGCAACTATAATATAAGCTCTAAGGACATCTAGATATTCCGCAGTCACGTCACATGAACAGCTTTATACCCAGTCGGTAATTAATTTTCGTTTCCAGGAAGGGGTAGATATCGCGCAATGTACAAAGTCGTTCGTGCTTCAGTACTACCAACAAGCGCAACTGCACGCATATTGCAATCTCTGCTGTTTGTGAAAGTTAATACCATCATGGTTAACTCAGTAAGGCTCACTATAAATTGAAGAGTGATATGAATCTTCATGTTGCGAATTCGTGCCTCTGCAACACAAGTGATCAGACAGGGTCTTCAGATTGCGAGAGTAACACTGAAATATTCATCAATAAAGTTTTCAGAGTAATGTCATTGAAAACTATTAAAAATAAATTTATTACGAACCCTTTTTTTTAAAGATGAAATTTGATCATCCTTGAATAACGAAGTTAAGTGCTAAAATGTGAGGAGTTGCTGGTGTCATCAAGTGTATTCATACTGGAAAGTTGACGGTTGGACGATGGTGAACACATGCATGTTTTACTTTGGTGACCACCACAATCCTAAAAAAACCAAGCGAAAGAGATTCAAGACACTTAAGTTGAGCATTGAGCGTCATGATCGGAGACCTTGAAGGAAAAGCAGTATTTAACAATTCTTATAAGCCGCAGTGTGGATTTCCATAAGGTTCTCTGTCCTGTTTGAATACAAAGGAACAATGGGAGGAGAGCAACATCTGTATCTCACAGAAGCTGGAGTGCCACCTTAGAGCCTGCGTCATACGTTTAAAGCACATGATCCGCCTAATGCATTTTTAGTCGGTGCCTTTGAGGTAAGGAGTAGGAGCTGAGATGTATAAAGGAACCTACCTGGCCATTACTGACAATGAGTGATCACTGGTATGCTGACAGGGGTGACCTGTTGTATGTCCACGTTTATTAGTTTCCATAGGAGTATTTTATTATTGATTCGTGATTTAAATAGTTGGCATCACTGTTGTAATGCTGGTCTTATTGCTAGGTACATTATAGGGCTACAGCTCATTTACTCCTGTGACAACATCACGCTTTCATCAATTCATTGATTCTTTAAAATATGAATTCATTTGACAATATTTCAGGGTGAGCAAAATGTTATACAACTAACTATAATACCTTGTCAATATCTTCATTATCTATAGCGCTACACTAAACAGATTGTTAACTGTGTTTACTTGATTCTACTGTATCTACTTGATCCTACAAATAAACTATTAAAAGAAACTAATGAGTTATAAATAGGACCAAAAAACTATGAATTGAATCGAGATACCAATTGATTTCTTAAACCCTCGACGTTTGCCAACTCAATTCCAAAATGAATAGGTGCCTATGTATTTTTATTAATAACCAATTTTTAACCATGTGTACTTTGCTGCATATTTCACATTCGACTAATTTATATTCGTCAGGTATATTCAACTGTTCCAAGATTGCGTGCTTGTTAACGAAAACCCACCACAGAATTCGTACCGTTTGGAATCATAGTTCATTTGCAATGGAACTAAAAATGTACGCGTACGTAATATTAGAGTTCTTTATTCGACTTGTTAGGTTCGCAACAGTAATTGGTACAGCGGAGACAATATGTCTGTTTTGACAGTAGCTTGGGTGGGGTAGGTAAGGTCAGGCTCTCAGGGCGAACTCCAAGACAAGAAAAAGGTATTGCGGCTGTGTTTTTGCATCCAGGATAATTAAGTTGTAGGAAAAGACAAGGAGGAGAAGGGCCTGCCTCCCGAGGTAGTTTATGGGTTGACAATGGCAACGAGTAGGAAGCCTTCCCTAGGCTTGTTAAGGCAACTGTCCAACGACTCTTGCTTGTCCTTTTGTACGGATTTAATACTAAGCCATTTCCATCTCCGCAGGCTCGGGACGAAGTCAACAACATCGAATGCTCCTCTTCAATCCAGAAGTTGGGTAACTCCTGGCAATTTATCCTGGGTAAATTACGGAACGCCTACTCTGCAGTTCAATCTATGCACTCACTCAGCCTTCGCAGGGAACGTCTGATGACATCAGCTTACATTCTAGACGCCAAACGAAGTACCCTACCGAATTTCCCAAGGACAAGAAAGATCTAATGTTGAAGGCTTAGTTATTGGTACGATCTCGGGCACTTCCGTGGTTGGTTGTCGGGGACTAAGATATTATTATCTTATGCCCTGTTCCGTAAATTTCATGTATTAATATGATAAAGATGACTATCTACAAGGCACATGCCAGTTTTTTCAACCCCTCAAATAGTTCAAAATAGGTTGTAAGTTACCCACCTCTCCTCGTTTGCTCCTTTAGAACGTCTCATTGAATCGCATGCATTTCGAAATAAGCACAGTAAACAGATACAATTTTCTAAGCTATTTGATAGCCAGGCGCAATTCTTTATGAAAATGTAGAAAATGAAAAAATTCCAAGAGATCCATTTCAGTCATAGAGATCAGAAAAAAGATGGTTTCAGCTCATGTTACGCTTCACCCATTGAAGTTAGAACTAATTTATTGTGGTATTTGAAAGCAAACAATAGAAATTTTCGAATTCGGTATTAAAAAAATACTGTTTGATATAAATTGTCCAATTTCAAAGTATGCATTGTTGTTCAATACTTGTTGACTGACTTACTATACAGGCACAAGTTGATGAATGTACCTTACAATTGGGACGAAATTGGGATTGAATAACGGATTGGTCAACTCTAGTAATTTGTCAATCCTCTCAGGAGGGTCGATCATAAAACCGTCCCCTGGGAATCCTCGGTCCTCAATTTGTTATCGAAGAGCACTGGAAAAATCCTGGGAAGAGACATGACGGACTGACTCACGGATGAAGAGGAAGCGAGGGGGGGGGAGTGGACGAACCCGTTGAATTGCAAGTGCAAAAGGCGACTTTGAAGGACACGATGAAACAGGAGAAAAAAGCAACCAACCAACCTAGCCGCTCCTTGTTACCCATAGACAATCAGATAGAGGGTGGAAAAAGTGGCACCTTCAGGTGTGGAAGAGGATTTCTTTCCTTCGACCCCTGCCATGTTATGTCCACCTGGACAAATCTAATTACTGCTTCAGTAATGCGGCGCGGCGAGGCGGCCTCTGTGGCCCATCTCTTATCCATGAGTGTCAGACCTTCCAAGCATTCCAAACCAACATCATGTCACAATCTCGCCTTGATTACTTGCGAAAAACTGGATCTATCAGTCGCTTTCAGTATTTATGGTGTCGCAAATTCGTGTGATAAAGGCCGATTAGGAAACGTGCGTTTTATTTTTTTGTCTACGGTGTAGGTACCTATGAAGCAAAGGTGACCGACCGGCAAGTCGTGATGTAATCATGGCGATTGCCCACAACAATCAAGTCGCTTCAATAATGTAGGTATATGTAATAGTTGTATACAACTTTCATATTTTGTGGTGTCTGCATTGACATTTAATATAATTATTATGATTTGTCATTTGTACATCATATACATTTATGTTTAGGATTGTCATTACCATAGCAGATTGGGTACCTATTATTATTTACTATGTTTCGAAATATTTGTTTAACTATAGGGTTTAAGGAGGTTCAACTAGAGAAAAATTGAATAATGTTAGTTTTTCTGAAATAATGTACATAGTAGGTACGTATTGGGATGGCTCTAGATGTAAAATCTAACTAGGTATAGATCCTGACATACATTTGCAGGATCTAAAATAAATTATAGGTAGGTATCTTAGTTGTGTCGTTATTACCTTCCAATTGAAGGATAAATATATGAGCAACTAAAAACGAAGAGCGAAATGTATAGAGCCTTAGTCGTACCTCACATCATCAACTCAAAAGAATAAAGGATTTGTATGATTGTCTGCAGGCGTTCTAACAGTCGCAACTCCCAACTGAAATACTAATTTCGAATCTAACTCTGATTTTACCTTCGATCAGACACCAAATCAAGAACTTGTTGCTCGTTGTATGAAAAGGTTGGTGAACTTGATGCAGAATATAGGAGATGATTATACATAGAGGCAGATCTGTATTAACTTCAAAGCCCTAAACTGCCTGGTGCTTACTTTGTACTTAAGCGAAGTAAGTAGATATTTTGTTATTGCTGCATTATTTCGAATTTTATTGATGGGGATACTACTTTGAAGTCAACTGTTTGGCATGAAGAGGTATTCACAAAAAATCTTAAAGGTTGTGTTTCGGAGTACTTAAGTTGAATGTCATTGAAGAGTGCGGTATGAATCATTTCCTATCAAGATTAACCTCAACCAACGAAGAAAATCAAAAGTTAGGTACTTCCCTTGATAATGGTGCATGTGCAAATGAAGCTTTCAGGAAAAACCTCTAATCACTATAAAAACTGTCAATCAAGAACTGTCAACGTCGTTTTCAATATTCATATCATATTCGACATGCGAAACTTACTTGCGGTCAACGTGCACGAATTTCATATCCATCGAGTGGATGGTGGTGAACACGTTGGTGGCGCCCTGAACGACACACTCCCTGGTTTCGGGCATCGCAACGGGGGTGCACGTGGCCAGGAACACGGGTTCATTCCTCGAACAGAGGGGTAGGAAAGAGAGGTAGTGGCCCTGGACCAAAACGACCTGTAAAGATCAACAATGAATTTTGTAAATTTGGTAAGAAGGGTTGAAATCCAATTGTCATATGAAACCGTTGCTTGTCAACAGGTCTGAATAGGTACATACTATAAAACACATTCGGAAGGGAACATACTATGTTGGATATATAAACACAATTAAGTAATTTTTTTTTAAGCTCATTCCCATCAAACTAATCGGATTTCGGAACTGAAAACTGGGATACATTTTATTGAAGGGTTTTCAAGGGTGCTGAATCCGATTCTGAAGTCAAAACCAGCAAATTCCGATTCAAGACTATTTCCTTTGTTGTGAACTCTATGGGAGGATCCCTATTAACTATAAATAGCGAGTTGTTCGATGTAAGGACATCATCATCAGGCCGGGGGCCTCTCTTTATATGACCTGATTATGATGTTCTCCCATCAAAAGCGTTCGCCAACAGTAGTTTCGATTTTCTAGATACGACGGGTTCTCCCGAATGAAAGTTCCATGCCGCACTTTTCAATAAATCGTTAAGATTTCCCGTAAATACCATCAAAACACTCATACTTACATAATTACATGACGTGACAAATCTACATTCATTGGTATACGAAGCAAAACATCATGGGTATACTCGATATACATATTTATGTACTTATAAACTATTTAGGTGTTGGAATCGAAAGTTTCAATTTCCTATAGCTGTTCTTTGGTTATTGCCATTTTTGTTGATAATGAAATAGGTACCTATTTTAAAAGTTATGTCGTGAAATTGAACGATGTAACTGTCAGAGAGACTGAAGAGGGTCCTTCCTTGAGATAGGGAAAAATCGATTCCTTGACATTTCCGACATTATTTTTATATTTTATTTTATTTATATTATTTTTTTTGTTTTATATTCTCTGTATACTTTTTGTTGAAACAACGCGAATGTCTTTCCTGTCAAAATGGGTTTAAGAGGTGTTACAACAGTGGTATAGAGTTATCTTTTTTTCTATCTTGAAAGACACAAATCGCTTTGCTACACCCTGATAATACATTCGAAAGGGAACTCAAAACGAGTCTAACTAGTCCGATCGAACCGCGGATAACTGTCAGTCGGAAACACATGAACGGGGACCGAGAAAAACAGAAATACACATATGAGAGATACACGAGCATTATGGAACAAGTCCTTGGTCGAGCGTAATGACACCGACTTCCCACGGAGCCCTCCCCCAAACATCGTCCTCGTTGATTATAGAGAGATCTGGCAATCGTAAACTGGCCCTGGGGAAGGATAACGATGGACAGGGACTGTTTGCTTTTCTCAAATCGGCATCTCCACCCGGTCAGTTGTAGATGCAACATTCCTTGGTAATGGAATCAAAGGGTCACGGAGCTATGGTTAACTGTTTACACCCCCTCATTATTTCCTCTTTCCTCCCCCACCTTCTTCTTTTTTGCTTTTTAGTCGTCTTCTCCTTCTCGAGCTGAAAGGTCCGGCTTTAGACCTCATCCGTCATCGAGGATCAAACACAACCGGTTGATCACCCATTCTGAGTATGCAATTATTATTGGCTTTCATACCAGGTGATACTCCTTATATTGTTCTTACCTCGACGGCCGGATCGACATTCAACAACGATTCTGATTAATTAGCATATTGCTGAACTTCACGATTGCGCAAATGCTGAAATGAAGTTAATAAGAAGGATCCAGGATTATACAGATGCGAACTCATGAAAATTACCAAACAATATTGTTATTACTACTACTTCATATTTATTGGGTGCAAAACGTTATAGTAAATTGGGGAGAATTGAGTGGTGGGAAGAATTTACTAAGGTTACTATAATGAATATATTGTATGCCGCAATATAAGTATACCGATATTCGGAACCTAACGTATTTCTTTCTTGATTCGTCACGCGAGAAGCAGTAAAGTTTTCAAATTCTGAAGCGTTTTTTATTGGTTTTTAAACCTGTGTACGGTTTTTGCGAAAATCCGGTAGTTCTTTAACACGTTTTTCACAAATATTACGTACCTTAGGTATTGGAAACTATGTATACCAGAAAAATTAAGAAAAAAACACTTTGAGATACCAACCTACCTACGTTAAAATTTGTGGTCTATTTGTACCAGTGAGTTAGTCATATCTACCGATCTAAGGAACGAAAGTATCGAAAGGGTCATTCGTTGATTAATTTATTGCCCAACAGATGTCAGAATAATGATCATCCAGATGTAGATAGGATTTAGAGTTTATGGCTCCAAACTAGCGATACTTCACTTCTGCAAAGCCACATTCCAGTCAGGTAAATCCTTCCGACGGACTTTACGATTCCATAGCCAGCTCATGACACTTGGCTGTTGTTTGTGCCCATGATTACGATATTACTGTTAATTTATGCGAAAGCGAAAACAAGTTGAGCGGAACTGTTATGAATCATTTGTCTATGTAACGCGCTATCCACGTTGATGTCAGCGCGCCAATAAATAATAGAATACGCCCTTGCGCCTCTATAACGTCTCTTTGAACGTACAGGATTTCCCGTCGATTCGCAACTTCTGTTGAGCTATCTGGTCAGCCAACTTTTATCTAGATCCAAAAACCTTGGGATGCAGTTTAATTACGCCCCATTAAACCAGGATTCCCGCGGGCATCCCTTAAAAATATTTAGCGCCCGCAGGTATGAAAATAACGTGTGTTCTGAGGAACATCGAGTGGCAAGTGCTGTGATTCATGGTGATGATGCTAAATCAAGATATGCTACTCTTGCAATTTCAGCACATGCTATGGAGTCAATTTTCCGGCGTTCATTTTGCTGGCCATAAGTCAGCGCTGATAATTATATAGATATTTAGCGTGGACCTGAATGATAATTATCACTAATTAATAAATAATATATGCATTTCAAACAATACTCCCTGGGATTTGCTCCGAAAAGAAAAATGAGTCTTATATGGAACTCTAATAAAAATTAAAAAAATTATTTACCATAGATTCGGTCTATCCATTCAAAATTAATTTCATGTGGATAATGTTTACATGTATTATATACCTTTTATTATATACCTGTTACCTTTGTTCATTACTAACGAAAATGTGATGTCACAAAAGCTAAAAGTTATGGAAAACCAAGAGTATGATGTGATGAGAGTCAGTATTCCTGGTCTTGATTATTGTTTGCGTGGAAGTTAGTGATTAATTTAATATCGGTGCTGTAACACACAGAACACCTAACTTAGGTACTGCTTAGTTGGAAGCTGGAGAGCAACTGAGGGATCTTTTTTCTGTTGATGACTGATGCCATCGAGCTGCGTTTATTTATGCCTGCTAGCTCCGTACAGAAGTGTACACGAACGACTATAATATAGTCGTTATAATAATATAATATTATAATAATAATATAGTTATAATAATGTAATACTATTATAGGCATGCGATGTACAGTTGTACGGATGTTGCTGCCATATTTATATTGCAATGAAAGCCAGCACGTTTTTTGGATGATTGCTCTCATTTCTTGGCATATAACTACTGTGAGTTTCCAGTTTTTCCCCCCGGAAACTGCTTTACAAGTGGTCGGGAATAGATTTTTCGGGTCATTTCTGAACGAAAGTCTATTCCAGCAATTTCCTTTTAAGCCCTTAGTTTTCGTGTTTTTGGCATTTTGAATATTTTCCGTGATACCTCTTCCGATATAAAACTGGCTGAAATAGCCGTTTTTGTGATCAAAAAACAAAATTGGTGCCGTTGGAAAGCTCGTTAAATTTCCTCTCAGAATAGGCTGTTTAGAAGAATTTTGAATGGTTTGAAAATCGACAAGTCGCGAATCCAAGAAAACACGAAAAACTGCATAGCGCTCTCGCTCAGCAGGAAAAACCAAAATCTCACTTGCACTCGACGAGGAAGGGATCTCAGATTTCCAAGGTGTGGATTTCCTAAAAAAACAGACGTTTTTTGGCATTCAAACACAATTTTCTCCCTCAATTATTGCGTTAAAATCAAAAGATAGGGTGTATGTAGTATCTTTTGATTTTAACGCACTAATTCAGGGAGAAAATTGTGTTTGAACGCCAAAATATGAGGATTTTTTGAGGAAATGTTTGTTTTAAGGTGTCGCCGACCTGACAATGATGGGAGGAGTTAAATATAGTTTTCCACGTACTTTTTCACGCTGAATCGAATGTTGACACTCCTGGTTAATGTTAACTGATAAAAAATTGATCTTCCGAGATAAATAAGGTATTTTCTGGTCATATTCACACCACCGACCAATTTTTTGTTAATCAACGTGGATATTGAGGTAATATCTGGGCAATGATATTTAGGAAAATTTAATAAACACCCATTTCTACCAAAAATGAGTACGTGGAAAACTCCTCCAGTCATGGTCAGGTCGTCGACACCCTAAAACACGCATTTCCTAGAAAATTCCATGTTTTTTCTTTTAATTCAAACACAATTTTCTCCCTCAATTAGTGCGTTAAAATTTAAAAGTACTACACCTTTGGAAAGCTGAAATCCTGAGAAAGCTTCCCCGTCAAGCGTAAGTGAGATTTTGGGGATTTCCTGGTGAGCTAGAGGGCTATGAATTTTTTCGTGTTTTCTTGGATTCGCGAAATGTCGATTTTCAAGTAAAAATTGGAGAAGTTTACCATTTTTTACCATTCTTTGAAATAGCGGCCTATTCTAAGAGGTTATTTAAAGAGCTACCTAACGTTACCCATCAATTTTGTTTTTGAACCATAAAAACGGGTGTACCTCTTGCAGATCAGTTCCCGGGACACCCTGTATAGTGAGGGCATGCGTGCTTGTGGTACATTATGTAGTTCCAAGTTCGGGACCACTCCATTCACTCCATACACATTCACTTTTCACGTTATATCTGAAGGTCTGTAAAGAGGATGATGATAAGGAGAAATGTACACGAGACAATAGTCGAAGAAACTCGGAATAATAAAAAACGGATCCAATGATAATTTATTCGATTCCTGGAAATCGTTCATCCGGGTTCCGAGAAGCGAGTCGATGGAGAAGATATGCCTCGTTCCGCGTCACTTCTCATTTGAATAGCCTCAGCTTGTTCTGACTTCGATTTGTTTCTTTCGACTTGTTGCCAATTGACTGTAAAGTACAATTTATACAATTCCGAAGGTTTTGATGGGCAACTGTCAAGCTTTGTTGAAAAGATGAAAAGAACAGATATAAAATATAATTATATCCACCTTGTTTTTGGGTACTCCTTGTGACGTCAGCTTTGACTGCTAAAAAAAAGAGGTTACTCATTCTTCTGAACTTGATTTACGATGGGTGAGGATTTTGTAGATGAATCATTATTGTTGTATTTACCTACTAATTCATGCGCATCACAGTTTTTTGATTTACTCTATTCACATGTATATTTATGTCTAATCTCTGGCTCTTGGGGTCGAATTGAAGAGGCGATTATGAAAATCAGTTTTCCGCTGATAGCAATTTATCTTTACAATGTTACCCCTGCTTTTGGACAATAACTGCAAAATAATGAACGCAACCTTTCACATTTGTAATCTTGACACTTCGGAGCAAATCGTTATAGCTACTAAAACTCCTCTGTTTTCATTATTATGTATGAAATCACAAACGGTAGATTTTCAAGAAGATACCGATAGTTTCCAGTTGGAAAAGGGGGAAGTAGAAAACTAGGTACTTTCATACCAACGGCTCTATCCCGTTTACGCACTGACCCGGGCGGTATCTGGTACTTACAAAGTGAATGTCTTTCAATCACTGCTCCTTCATCCATCAAGGACCAAAGGGAGATAAATCCTTCGAAAAGAAGGGCATAAGTGAGGCAGGGGGAGGGTGTTTCGCGATTGAAGACGCCCGATCAGTCTCAGAAAACATAACGCCGACCCAGTTCGTGACTTCTTCTCCTCCTGATGTGTAACAGCTTAGCGAACACCCATCGACTTTAACTAATTAATTGCTCGTTGCACAAAAACAGTCGTAATGTCGAGCAGTGGAGGCGAACTCAAACATGCGTACTCACAGCCAAACGCCCACTAATCCTCAACTTGCAGACTAATCCTCAACGTTGTTCTCATTAAACCCGTTTTGTCCCCAGATTGTCCTCAATCCTACAAAAAAAACAAAGAGTCAATTGTCAGCTCAAATTTCTGTTTGTCCCAGTCAAACAAAGAGGTGGAAGAAGATACGAGATAACCATGATCAAAGGCTCATGGAGAACTCTCCGACGAGTGATGAGTTATTTTCATAGTATTAGGCGGAAAATGGGAGCTACTTCCATAGAGTTTACGAGGAAGTTAGTCATCTCAAAAGCTTGTTCCATGGTGAAACATTTTCTCCTCCCAGTGAGTAATCATCAGGTCAGTGCTGCCTTGGTAAACTCCGAACCAATATAATCTAATCGTGAAAACTTTCGGTTTATTTAAACTCCGAGTTGTTAGAGGATGTTTGATTTCCTAGTGCAGTTTCAGAAATTATGATTTGTACTTCTTCATGATTCATGCTAAGATGCTAACATTTGTCAGGTCTGATTATGAAATTATATACTGCAATTGTAAATTAGCATCTGTTTGCGAATACACTTTCACAACGGGATGAAGAGTGTTGGTCGCAGATAACCACGCCGAGGTGAAAACTATTCAGATATTCCTCCACCCTATCGGGCAAAGAGGACCATAATAATCAAGATCTCTTGATAGGACAGCGATTCTTATCACGAAAGGTTAGCGGGGCAGTTGGATTAGGCGGCTGTGGACGCTATCTTCACCCCGTCCTCTGTCTGTACGGCCATTTTATCAGGTACCTATCGACCAGAATAATTGAAAGGTCTCCGCAGCATGCGGTAAGTGGACTGAGTGGAAATAATGAGATTTTTTTGGGAGATGTTTCGAGTTTATTTTAATTAGAACAAAAGTCTGGTGAGTATATCATGCCATGTCATTTATATTGTACTTCATGGCGATTGGGAAAAAGGATACCATAAATGGTGAGGTCTAATGGGTGAGTATGGCTGGCCAGCATGAGTTGAAATGGGGTTTCGCCCGCGAGACAAGAAGGGCCCTGATGGATTTTGGAGTTCCTTTGAGAGGGTTGACTTCATCACAGATGCACGACCTGAGTTATGCTGTGTGAAACTTCACAACATGCTCCCTGATTCCCTGAAGATCATGCAAAGCTCCAAGCTCATTCCTCAGAAATAGACTGATTGTCGACCCGATCTTTTCAACCCAAGAATTTGGCCAGAACCTGTTCCCAACCTTATGATGTCTATGTTGAACGTATTAAATCCAAGTATTCGCTCTTTATACGTTGATCTTGTTTGCTATTTTTTGTTATTGTTTGCTATTATTTGAGCCTCAACGTTGATGTTTTGTACCTCATAACCGCCAAGTGAGTACTTAGATAACGATGCAATATACACTAAGTTGTATGGCTGCAAATAAAGTATATTGATTGATTGATTGATTGATTGATGGGGAAACTGTATTCCACTACACAAGGAGGTGATCCGGGCAAGATCATGTAGATTTTTATTTACGTTTTCAATAATAAACCATTGGAATCTATCACACACAAAATTGCACCCCCCCCCCCCCCCCCCCCCCCCCCCCCCCCCATCCACCCCTCTTCCCTGAAAAAAAAATAGAATATATCGGATTATTAAGTATAGATAACAATCTGCAAAGATCCTACTGGTAAGTAAATATTAATTACCTGCCATAAATTTTGTCACGAGATGATTGTGTACAATATGTGTGCCACCTGTAATTACGAGTATTATCATTCAAGCGAGTAGTAGATCCTTCCCAATAAGATTCAGTAATCAAGGAGGATTATGAAAGTGATCTTGAAACCCGATTCGGGGGGGGGTTTGCATTTTTGATCTGCTGAGATTTGGCCTACTCAGAAAGATTATTTGCTATTAATTCTCGTGTTTCTGAGTGTAGATACCTATATAATAACAATAATGCATGTAATATTAATTCAGTATCTTTTAGTTACCCTATCTACTAAATAATTGTAGAAAGGTATTTCTTCCTTCACCGTTCATGGACCCTCACTGTTCTTAAAACGTGGGATGACAAAATGATGCCATCAATTTATCAAGTATTAACATGATCCATTCTCAACCTTTAATTAAACATCCTGTTACCTATCCTTGAAATTATCAATGCATTTTTCTTCCATCTATGACCACTGAATATGATCAATTCTCAACTCTGAGGACGAGTTCACATTCATGTCAATCAATTTTCCTAACTGATTATCATCATTCAGAGAGGCCATTAAACTGCCACCGACTTAGCAGATCCTGTTATCTCGGTATATATATACGGCTTACCAGCCGATTGCGAAATTCAAATAAGATGTAGAGAAAGCTTGAGAAGCTAACCACAGCGTATTTGAGGCGAACTTTTAAGTTATTAGAAATGATTGGCGTGCACCGTCACTGCCTAATAGTAGGGGAGGGAACCCCTCAATTTCAAATATGACACGGTTCATCACGTCAAAATAAGCCTGATAACGTTTTTAATAACTTGCGAGTTAGCCCTTCACAAAAAGGAATTTCGTCTTCAAAATTAATGCAATGGATAGTTTTAGTTTAAGAAGAAAACTTCAATGTATAAGCATAGTAATAGACATTTTGTTACACTCACACACTTATATGTTGAACACTTATTTGTCTCCTTAACTCCTATGTAAAGTCTGTTTCTACTTGGCAAATCCCAGAACTGATGAAAATCGGGATCACTGGAAAAATTATTCATCATATTGAATATTCAAGCTGAAAGTACCTTTTGGTCACCGAACCGCATCTGCCTCCTTGCATTCCTGGAGACATTCATTCGGCATAAAAAAATCCTCGTGTCGTCTCCAGGGGTGTTGGCGGATCTCAGCAGCTCACTCTGGATACCCTGGTGATCCTGCTTGTCGATCATGTCGTACATGCTGTCACCATGTATCAGCAGGTCCTCCTGCGAAAACATAGAACATAAATTACCGGTTTGAAGATATTTATTCTCAATTTTGTGAATAACATTTGGATGTACATATTTTCCATGATGGATGTATGAGTGCGGTACACACGGTGCAACTCTCCACTTGACTTTTTTCTAGGCATCACAGAGTAACTGCTGACTTATGGTGAGGAAGTCGGCTATAGAATCAACTTTTGGACATGCTCATTGATTTCCTCTGCATTGATCTTGCAATGAACGTCACTGTCCCCTCTCTCGGTTTACCCAGGAAATTCAAAAAGGTCAATGAACATAGCATAAAAAACGGAAAGACGTTATAATGTCAAATTAGGTATCCGTGTAATGTAAAAAGTATGATTTCCCTAGTGGGTTTCTGAAATTGTCCATCTTATTTCATCACTCTGGTCACCAAGAAAAAATAGTCATTCACTTGATTATCAACGAACTATCGAGTGGGGCCATCATGATTGACAAATCAGTCGCACCACCATCAAAGCATAGGTGCCTTTCAACAGCTTCGTTAGGAATTTGATTCATGGTTTACATCTCATAGGGCGGATGGGTGCCCTTTTCGACCTCGGAATCGACCTTCACTTCGGATCTATGTCAAGCTTATTATGATCTCACAAGTATCTCCGGTATTGATTAATGACGCAGAAATGACTAAGACAAGGGACGGTTTGAGAGGTTGTTTCACTGCACTCGTTCAAAGAATCGACATTCTTACAAGTAGCGAAACTAGTAGACTCTACTCCACTCATCGAGGAAATAACAAATATCACAAAAAGGTATTTCACGAAGTGAACACCAGTCTTTAAAGTGGCCAAGACATGTTCCAAAATTTTTTTAAATATATCAAAAATACGTAGTATTGAATGAAATTCAAGACAGTTCCCCAACGATTACCTAATCACAATTATTTTATTTATTCATAAAAGGAAAACTGAGAATCATTGTTGGCACTTGTCCATAATTTGATACATTGTCACAGCAAGTAGGTATCCTTCATCAGGTATTTACGGTTTGTTACATAACTCCATGAAGTGTCTTCAGTATGATTGCACAACGCAACACACAACCAGTTGGAAATCGTTCTTTTCTTATCGGTTATTGGCGATTTAACTCTTTGGAGATATAGTAACACTAGCCTTCTATTGCGGCTCGCAAGGATTTGTGAAACCGTAGAAATAGGTGACACCAAATTTAGTCAGAGTGATTTTGAACTGCGAATGCGACTTGGAAATGTACTGATACCTGAGCACAGATCTGGTACCTGAGTACAGAGTAAGCAAAATTAATAATGAACCTATCATCATACTTATTTTTACATGAAATGCACATACTCACGTACCTACATTTTCCAATACGTACTTATGAATTTCGCGTTGTTGTGAATTATTACCCCGCTGAAATTATTTGAAACTTGATTGCCAGATGGACATTTACCCGTACGAATTTGTCGAATTATAGTGCTATAATAGAAATAAAGTAAAGACGTACAAGCAACTGGATCCGTTTTATTAACAACCACCCATTTACGACCCTATAACAACATTTCATAAACTGTTTTCACAAGAGGGGATTATGGGAGAAAAACTGACGATCAGACCGTCGGACCCCCCTCAGCTGTTTTTATCCCCTGAAACACGATCGCATAGCGAGATAGCGCCGTACGCAATCCGACTTTTTAATGGGGAACGTCATGTATTTTTGATGTGACTGGTCATATGCTCGCTACGGGAATATCGGTCCATATTTACTACGGGGTTACGGATGACATGTTACACTTACAACTTTGCGTCGGGTTTATTGCCATTTGGTCGGTCTAAAAGACTCGCGACGAGATTTCAAGGGAAAGGAAATTTACGAGCGCGGAGGCAATTTGAGTGGTAAAGCTGTATAATTTAAAGTAACACTTCCCTTCGACTGAGCTTGAGTTCATAAAACGGAAGACTTTGACTAATAAACGCATTTTTCCTTTCTTTAATTATTTCTACCCTGAATTGATTGTTTTCTCAAGCTCCAGAAATATTACTTTTTGTTTGTAAGTATAGAGCAGTTTTACAACACGGTTACTTGGAAAGAGGTTGAAAACCAATAGAATTTAGAAAAGCAATAGCAATAACTTGAGTTTTGTGTTACACAACATTTTATTATCGTTCTATACAGATAACTCTTATTACATTATAAACTACAGTTCTTGCATGGTGAAAAATAATGAACCACACATTATTTGAGTTTTGAATGAGTTTGATATTTGGGTGGTCTCATTCGATCCTAACATTTGGGAACTATGCAAAGCTTTGAGGAAATCCATACCCTATCGTTAGAAGTTCCAGCGAGAAGTTCATGAAAATGTGTCAATCGCTCATGTCACCCTCAGATATAGTTGTTGACAGCCACGTCGAGCTTCGAGGACCAACTAGACTTCAAATGGGATTTACAAGCCAATTGTAATACAATTTCATCGCACATTTCGTGGGTAGTGACGAGCATGGATGATAGCAGCGTATATGGATTGTTTGTGACATTCGATTTTCGAAATTACTCATATATATATATATTGTATATATATATAAGAACCCTATATACATTGTCTGTGGTGAAAGGGCTTGTGGGGACCTGATGTAGCCATCATATAGTATAGTTTCGAGGCAAACCCGTTTTATGCTTGTGGTTAGGCAAACACTAGCATTATTTTAATTTAGTTTTATTCCGTTCGGGAACCAACAGGTGGTTCTGTCGCGAGTCCAGATTCGCTGCGTTGGATCGCCCTAATAGCTATGGATTGATTGTTGAAAAATTGGTTTGTCCAAATAAGAACTTGAATACTGAATGAGTATTCACTCTTCATGAGTGAATATATAAGTAAAATGATGTAAAATTGAAAATATCACAATGATTTGGAAAAAATTATTGTGATGTACACAAACGTATGAAATTATTCGTTTAGGTACATCATTTTAGTGTACGGTGCCTACTCCTTCCATCTTCGACCTCCCCCAGGTATCTCTTACTGTAGGGAAGTATACTACAACGATTTCTCAATTTATGGATCAACTGGTAAACATAGGATTCGAACGAATTTGAACATTGCATGCGAAAAACGCGTATTTCGTAGATATAGGCGCCAGCCCATAAACGGCACCCTAATAGGCAGGCATTGCAAATAACTCTTCGACATGAGGCACACAGACCGTTGTTTACACCTGGTGATCGATGTTACACCTGATGTTTGAAGAACAACCGTCCTCTGGAGCCCATAACGCCAAGTAAAGGTACAGAATGCGTAGGGAACCCCAACATTAAAAGTCGCGACCCCGGCATCGAATTGATGTACGTTTTACTAACCCCAGAGCGTACAATTATGAAGGCACTGCTTCAGATTTATGCCTAATCTTGTTTGTTCCGAGCTTGTCCCATATATTTTTGTTATTATCTTGTCCCAATTGACGTCCGTTCTTCAGATGACCACCTCTCAACCCCGCACTCGTTAATGGCGCCCTATGCCACAGGATTTATAGTCGGCATTAGGTTAGAGGATTTCGGAAACCCCCTAATGACTCCCCCCTCCACTTTTTTCGCCGAGATATCTACATTATCCTACCTTCGCCTCCTCGAACGATATATCAGAAACGCGTCGGGCCTCGGTCGATGACTGCACGAAAAAATCGATTATATCCCCTGGTTCCCCCCTTCTAAACTAGTACCTAAATAAATAAACTTTTCAAAGATCGAAAGGAGGTTTGGTAAAGCGTGAAAAATATGTTACTACCTAACTCTTATCTGGGCGTGTTTCACAAATTCCCAAACCGAATTCTTCTTAAGATTCCCAAACGGTGGCTTTTAAATCTGGTACCTACCTTCGAGTTCTGGGCTTCCAGTTCTGAGATAATGAGGAACGCCGCCATGTATCAGGCGACTTGTTGCCTTTTTGTGATGACTAATTGGGCCATCGGGTTCAGTTCTCGTTCGATCGAATTGGTGAAAAAATAATCGTGCTCAACCGATTTGGCAAGGGTGGCCAGGTAAAAGGTTTTTCTGTACAGGTGTTTGAATTCTCGGAAAACGTTATTCAAATCGTCTACATGTCTATTGATTGCCATCAAACTGGGATTGAGTAAATTACGAGTATTATTGCCCCACGTATTCACTGTAGTTGATGATTGGCTGATAATGTGATCACTTGTAAGACAATTTTAGGCTATCCTCTTGTGGTAGGTGCATCTCTGGAGGCGTATGTGTAGTTGGGCGTTCGACTGTATGACGAATAAGGCGGCTCATGACGTAGGTAAGGCCGGTATTCGGGTGCAGTCGATGAGGGTTCTAACCGTGGAGAAAGACACCTTTGTGAGGAATAAGAAAAACCCTGAAATCATCCGGTACTCCACACAGGTCCCTGAAAAGGGCCAGTGACCGGAGGCTGCCCTACTGTATTTGGAAAAAGCACTGTGCAGTACCAATAACTCGGAAACGAGCCAGTAGGCACAGCGTAACTAACTTGTGTTTGTGTGAATGGGTTCCTACGTGTACTAGTATCATGGTTCGAACCTCCTGTAGGTGCTCTCGCAATGGTCAGTGTGCTCTCAGCAGCCTCACTACCTATCGTCCACCAGAGACAGGGAAGGTTATTGATCCACTCTAGCAGGACTTGTAGGAGCGGTCTTTGTTCCTTCTGTGTCCCCTGTAGTCTGCAGTATACAGAGATGATCAATTCTTCCACATTCCTTTCTTGTCCAAGGAGTGGAATGACGGCTGGAGCTCTTCTTACGTCGTATTTCTACAGAAAGATCTTTTTTTGAGGAACTTCCACATCCCATTCTTGTCCCTGGGGTGTACTGACACCCGAGCTCTTCTTACGTAGGTCTGCGGCTGTAGCATCTGGCAGTCACCTCAGGATATCTGTCCCAAGATAGACCCTCAAGCGCGATCGGCAGTCATGGGGGGCTTCCACATCTCTTTCTTGTCCAAGAGGTGTACCGACGTCTGCAACTCTGGTAGACCACATCCCCATGACCGCCTTCTTGCAGCCGACTACCCTTGCTGAATATTCGACTGGTAGGAAGTTGGGGGAAGCCAAGCTTGATTCTTCTTACTTGAGCTGACAAGAATATTTATTAGTATAATGAGGGTCCTCCAACATACGTCCCCCACCGATCGGTAGTCTGGAAAATCCGGGGAGTGAAGTAGCAGCATTTAGTAGTAGTAGGGCATTTGAAGTAGCTGGTCAAAGGTCTTAAAATGTTATGAGCCTCCAGGGTAAAATTTGCCTATATTTATACTCCTGGGTAAGAGAATCGAGCTATGTAATTGGCTAATTAAGCGCGCCAATCAGCGGGCAGGGAGTAGACCGCGATCCTGACCTTGGGTAATCTCCATACCTCGTTTTCAACATGGAAATCTCATTTTTTCCCGAGATAAATCCACCTTCCTGTTTGTGTGGACATTCTTAGAAAAATATAGCGACCATGGTTGATCTTGTGGGTGAAGCCTGGGGAGCGGAGCCTTACCTAGCAGAGAACTAAAACTTAGGTTTCTCGTTTATCTGGATGTTTTATTCTATCTCTAATTCTCTATAGCTTCAAGTTGTTCTCTTTCGTAATACGAGTCGAAGTGCGTGGAGATCATCCATTTTGTCTTATTTATCGGAATTTAAAATTTTTCTCCGGGGGTGTTGTTTGGCCAGCCTCTCCGAAGTTCGTTCTTGCGGGCTTTTGTCCATTGTTTAATAGGGTGTTTTCTCGTATGAATTTCTTCGTTTAATTCGTACGGGTGATTCCGATAAATTTTCTGAGTTGATTTTTATTCTTTTTTGATGTCTTCTGTGGTGTCCTGTGGATTGATTTTATAGTTTCATATGAATTCAATTTTCTCACTTTTTCATATCATAAAAAATGGTTATTTTTCCTTGTGTCTTGCTGTTGTGTGATTGGTAAAAAAAAAGTACGCGGTTTCATTCGATGTCTTCTCCGCAGTGCAGAAAATAGTTTTTGATGTTTTCGCGTGGGGTCCGCTTGACAGTCCTTTTCCCCATTGTTCCGTTGCCTGCGCTCGAAGGGTGAATCATCCCGGATTTGGCTTTAGTGCATATGCGCGATTGCTGTTGTTCTTTGTTATTTTTTGACGTGTTTTCTTCTCGCGTCTTGTGGGTAGGATTTTATGAAGGACTCTTTTAGCTGTGGTTATTTTTTAATAAATACGCCACACCAATAGATTAGCATTACAGTGGTAGGGACCTTTCAATATATATATATATATATATTTTACTTCGTACCTACGGGTTCGAAGTGGAGTTTACTGGACTTTGGAGGGGTTTATAGGATCAATTTACACGTTGAAACGGTCATTAGAGTGAAACGCACATTCCTCTCTCGATGTATCATGAAAGACTCACCCCGAGAAATACTTATCACTTGACAGCCAGTGATGCGGCCGCTTCAACCTTAACAAAGTAATTGCTACCCGTCTTGAACGGACCATTTCACTCGTATCCCCTCTACTCGTATCTTCCTCCATCCTCAAGACGTCATCACCAATTTACTACAGTGAGACGATTGTCGTTCTCCCAACCACCTCCATCTCCGCTAAATACAACCCTGTCCAAATCATTCACATCTCGTCCGTCTTAACCTTTTGAAATCAAATCTTTTTATACGAGTCCTCCGTCTTTTGATAACATTTACCGGGACCGTAAACCCCCAACCACTGTCAACGTTATTGTTGGTTTTTGTTGTTATTGTAATTTGACTGGTCATCAGAACCAGTGACTCGGCGGTTTCCCAGGATCCACTAAGGGTAACACACCGATTAAACTATCTCTGATATCCAGCTTTCGTTCCCAGTAAGTATGAGTACCGACTACTTACTAACCAACGCTTAAATAATTCATTTCAATGTCAGATAGCAATCACTCGATATACTGCTCAACAGTAGGTACCTATCCAATCTTTAACATTTCCCAGTATAAAAAGATGCCGTGAACAACGTCGTCAACTAGTTGAGTCACGTCTGTTCAGTGATTCATGTTGCTTCTATCTGTACATGATCTGTATGTCTTCATCTTCATCTGTGTTCCGCAGTAGAAATGAACACAGTAGCTACAGTGGCCAGTGCACTGATTTGACACGGTCAAATGGCTTAGACTGGTAAGAGATAGTATAGACAGAAGGGTATATATATCGTCTGGCAGGAATAATACTGCAGAAATATTTTATGCTGGTTGGAATCCTCTTCTGGATGAAATAAATAATTATCAAATTTTTATACTTCTTCGGGTCATATCAGCCTTAACAAAAAAAAAAACTGAAAACAAACAGTAAGTACCAGCTGTTCTTTCATTGGAGAGTCTTTCCGAATGACAGTTGGAAAAGAAAGTCGAAAAGAAAAGTCAGTTGGAATCAGCTAATAATGGGTTGAATCATAATAACCAACCACACTTAATACGTTTTAAAATGCCACTAAAATTTAGGTACAGGTGAAAATCCTATTCAAAGTGGGACTTCAATACTACGTAAATATTCCAAGTGATTTATCGGAAAACGCCAAAACTGAATATTCCTGTTTCCAATATTTAAATCGACATAGGTACTCTCTGTAGAATGAGGTTAGGCCATTCTTCCGCCTTCTCTAGATTTATCTCTCACCTTTGAAAGGTAGAAAGAAGATATCTCCAAGACGTCTGGGCTCGGTAGACTTATGTTTTAAGAGCAGTTATTACGGACGGTACAGGTACTTGAGTTTCACTGCCAGCTCCAATTGGAGCCTTCCCAGTTATAAATAAAACCTTTTAAAAAAACATCTCGCAGCTCCGTCTGAAAGCCACCGATTTAGGAGGGCCTTACGGGGAATAGATAATGCACCCTGGAAAGAGCGCTAATGGCTTCCTCTCTGAAAACCAGTGAGGATAAATGATTTTGGGTTCCCCGAATGCTCAAGCCATACACTACTTAACATTCTTGGAGGATTAACATTGAGGTAGGTATATGTTGGACATACACGTTTTGTTGGTTTTTTGTTTGAAGAGAGTATCCATCAGGAGCCAGAAGAAAACTACACCAGGATCAAAGAAAAATGGAAATCTCATACAGAAATGATCTGAGATACAAGTTTAGCAGTCATAAATGTATTGTTCACTGATATTTGTCGTACCTAGTAGTTGTTGTGTTGTATATTATTGTGTTGTGTTGTATCGAGTTTGTGATAGATAAGAGATTGCCCAAATACCTAGTCATTGTTTAAAATCGCAGGCTCTGGGAAATGTAATTTTCAATAATTTTGAGTAGTGTTGTTCATCATACGAGTTCGTTGCATATTAAGCTCAGTGTTTGTTGTTTGAGGAAAGTTGGCCAGAAATTATATCGATCAACAGTTAACCTACCAACTTCTTGTTTTTTTGCTGGAAGAATGTGATAACTATCTCGTACTTTAATTTCATCGTTTTTTGACTCTAACCAAAACTTTATAGTTTCCCTATAGAGGAAGCAACCTTGACACTAAACCAGGTGTAATAAACTAGATGACGGGGTAATAAAGCCATAAAGTTGAACGTGGATAAAAAGACAACCCATCAGGGCTCCTGAAAAGGATGGCTCTAAAACTCATTCTCAGCGACGTGGACCCTCCTGAAACTTGGGGCTTCTAGTGGGTCTGTTATAGGCTTTCAGGTAATTATCTGTCATGGTGATCGCAGGTGGAATGTAACTCACTGAATGTTTGATGGCATGTGGCGAGGCAGCTTCACTTTGATGTGAGGACATTGTCCACGGATTCACAACCGTCTAACCTTGGTAATTTGAAAGATTTAAACTAAGGAGTGGTAGGTTCCTCTAATATATTTCAAAAATTGATGGCTAGTAAAAACCTACTCTTTTTACTGTGGGATCTCCTTATACAGTGATTCTATTTCAATGTTGTTTTCTTCAGGTTAAAAAGAATAAATTATTATTGGTAGAACGAAATACGTAGCTGAAAAATAGTACGAGTTGGTACCTGGCTACATTACATTGTTTTCTTCAGTTTAACAAGAACAAATTATTATTAGTTGTACAAGTAGCTGGAAAAATAGTAAGAATTACGCTACGAGCTGTACAACAATTAATACATTAATCTACTTGTACATTACAGCAGCTGAAAAGATACAGGCCATAAGTTCTTGAAATATTCCATAATGATTGAATCGTCAATAATTTCGAATTTATCCTTGGAAATCGCATCATTCGCATCTAGAGGTAGATAGGTAATCTGCTCACGTGAAAATAGTTGAACGTACAGAGAAAAATACCTTCCTAATGTCAACATATAGAGGAAGGGAAGTTGGCTATTCTTTGCTTAAAACAGCTACCAAACCGTGATTCGAACCGATGAGAGGAGCCAACCATCATTTTAGGTGGACTGAAGAACAAAACAAATGTATCGTTAAAACAAGCGTAGGTATCTCCCAAATAAAACGTGACACATTCTGAACCACGAAAATGGTTCCACCATACAGCGCATTCACTTCACATAAAAAACTAGCTTGATCCTCTAAATATTCTGTTCATCGTTCCGCAGACACAACAAGTCTATTGACTTCCATGACAAAGTCTTCTCATAGAAATGAAGAATTGATGACGCCTTATATTTTTATAGCAGTTTCTATGTAGTACATAGCATTTTCTCACATAAAGCCTACCACTGTACCTTATTCAAAACATTATCAACATTCCAACATTATGTCATCCTACATGAATTGATGAAGATTAAATGAGTCTGGAATTCTAGACAAAAAGGACTGAACTGATCTCCAAGATGAATATTGGAGATGCAAAGCACAAACAAGAGATGTTTGATCAGAATAATGTATCAAGGCTTAAAATCCGTGGATGCCACTTCTTTGGTCATCCTACAGAAAACTACTAGCATATTAAAAGCTGTTTTGAAATCCAGTGAAAACATTTCACCTAGTGGGTGACAACACTCGACAACTCGACATACTCTTGTTGGGAGCCCCTACGTCCACTCAACTTAATATTCAAGATTGGAGAATTTATTACTTGAAGACACAGTAAAACGCCACCTCATCGACTGGTGGTCTGAGTCAATATTAGCAATCACTTCAAAAGCTCGGAGTCGAAGGCCTTTGCATAATCTAAAAAGACTACCTGTTGTCTTCTCAGCTTTCATCCCGTTCCATCCTCTTTTAAAATGTAACTTGTTCTAGACTGATGTCGTGGGAGAGTTCCAGAGTTGAAAGTGGATATTGGTGGTATGTGAGAACTGTCCAAAGGTGCTCAACTGATTCGATGCTCCAATGGTCCTTGTATTGCAAGGGATGCTAAAACGTAAGAATACTTTAGTAACGGACAGAACGGGCATGACGATTTCCATTTTGTTCGGGTACTTCATAATATTGCATTCATGTTGTTTTCATGAAATCGGATTTCAAACTGTTAGATAATCCTGAAAGGCGGAAGCATTATTTCTCCTAAGAGATCAGCAGGTATGGATAAAATTAATGACGGCCGTTGTATAAGACATACTTAATTATTAATTTATTCCACTTCTTCACATCCAACAATTGATTTCAAGTAGGCTCCTCGTAGTAGCCATATTCAGGTTCGTTTCTGGAATATTATTTATTAATTTTCCTGTACCTACATCTACATTTTCCCTATTGATACTTAACAATTAATATCACAGTCAATAAGTCCTTAAAACAATTAAATAGGAACAATGAGACAAACGCTACGATTCAGGCCACTAGCAAAAAACAAAAGTCATTAATTTATTGTAATCCATACCTATACATTACAGAGTTCTAAAAGTCAACCGTGTTACCATAAAACCTATTATTGATTTTCTCATAAACCTCATCAACAATAGCTTAGTTTGAACCTACATACAAACTCTTTTCTGTGGTAGAACAACGGTCTTCTAAGGGGAGAGTCAAATTTGACATTGTAATGTAAACCTTAGTCTTCATTCCACAAACGAGCCGTGGGTCCCATGAATGTAGAACAGGGCCCTTTGAGGGTAGATAGGATCTAAGCCATACCACATGACACACGTGAGCACCATGTAATTTCGGGAGATTTTAACGCGATTCGTATCAAACGGTCTCTTAACATGGATTCCCAAAACAGCCCTTTTCTGAGTTTTCTGAGCCGCTGCACAGATTTGATTTGTCATCGTGTTATCATGAGATGTGAGTCTCCCTTTACAAACTAAGAGATACCATGGAGTAAGTTGAATTTCACGCACCTGAACAGAAAGAAAAGAGAATTTAGAGGATGGGGAAGTTAGGTATTTTGATTAATGAAATTTGAGATATGAGTGGGGTATAAATTAATCGTGGAATGACTGATTAGAATAAGCAGCGAATTGATCCGTTTCATCCATCAACATAGATCGGCAATAATGTCGGGAGATCAATAATAGCGGCACTTCCAATCTGTTTGGGTTTTCAGAAACTTTCTATCGACCACAGGGATGGTCTTTACAGGTGATGATGAAAGGGATGACGTGTAATTTTCAAATCCTCCTCGCGTCACAAGAATTTTCACAACATCCTAAGCCGAACATTTCTTTCGATTCTGACGTGTCCAACAAATTTCGGAGGGCCTGAAATAGCGCCGTAGTAAACAAACTATAGACGTTGCGCGCGATGACAAATTGGAGGGTACGTTATGATTTCCCATAACGATAGATGGGCGGGGCTCACACCTTGCGCTGCCCAGGAACGCTGCGGCCGATTACATCGATATAATATCGAAAGCCGGTCGACTATCGAAAAAATTAATTGACAGCGTTTAGAAGGAGTAGAGGGGGGAAAGATTGGACCTCTCTTAGGAGCAGGCGAGACCAGTAATTACGGATTTCCCACGGAAGGAGGCACCAGGATAGCTGAGGCAGCGGGTCCACTTTTGTATTCCGATCTTGTTCACATTGTTAGCGTCTAACCCTGTTGGTCGGTTTCTTGGGAAAGGCGCAGGGGTCTTCTGCAGAACGAAAGTGACGAGATGGGACGACATGCGTAGAGGTGAAACGCGATGTTTCAATCTGCTCACTGTTAGGTGACCCTTCTAGGACCCCGTTGCCTTTCCAGAAGCGTAGATCACTTGAAAACAAAGTGGATGTCACTCGAGGTTTCCTAAAATGGTTAATTTAGGATGTTGCGGAAACAACGGGAGCTTCTCAGAGTCCATTCAAGGAGCGGGTCCCACAGTTAGAGGGCTGAATGCATGCATTTACGTTCCTTTACTCGCAACGGGTTTCCAGAAGACTTTTCTCGTTCCTTGATTCATTAAACAACATCTGGAAATCGGAAGTGTTAAAAGTATATCTACGGATCTTCCTTTTCTAAACTCAGTTTTTATAACAAAAAACAAATATATTTCATTGGATGGTGCTGACGAGAAGCTAGACAGACGTTCGATTAGCCTTTATGACATTCTTTGTTTTGGTTGCTGGAACAGGTAGGGCTGGTTTACCAAACTGGGAAGCGCCAGCCCCAAGTTGTTCTAAATTCGCCTCTTAATTTTTCCATAATTTCGGAATTACCTACTGCTCAGTTTGAAACCAGCCCATGGACAAACATAAAAAGGAGAAATCAATGTTTGATAACCCAAATCCAGTTTCTGTAAACCTCCTTCCAGCTATTGAGTTGAATCCTCGATCTCTCAAGTCATTGCGGACCTGACTGAGCCTCGGGAACGCCTGTCATAACCCCCTCAGACGACCCGGCACCAGTCCGAGGACTCAAGTGTGGGAAGAACCCGCTGGTGTGGTCCAGACGTCCGCCTCTAGTGACAGCCATCCTCGCGGCCCCCCCGCGGCTCTCGTCCGAGACACCCTTTTAATAGCAATCATAAATAATGAACTAACCCTTCGAACCCACCCTCACTCCAATTACCAACTATATCTCACTCCCTTTAGTCCGTCATTAGGATTCCTATCTCACCTAACTGCCAGGCCTCCAACCAATTATAAACATCCCCGTCCAACCCAGGAGGAATACTCCCGATTCCACCGTTGTTTTTTATTACATTCCGAATGCCCGAAAACCCCCAAGTGAGCCAAACTAATAGTATAATAGGTTTTCAAAAATATAGAACCTATATCTTGTGAAATGACGCCTCTAATGAGTCCAATTTTGTGGGATCGGCTGGTGGAGGATTTCTCAATGAATAGTTTTAAAACAGATGAATACTTACACAGTGGTTTAGATCCCCGAAAATATGCAAGTTTTTCGATATTCTTAAAACAATTGCATGAATTATTTAACGATGGGAGGTTATAGCATCAAACAACCTCGTCAAATTAAGTTCAACCATAATGCCAACAATACAAACATGCATCGTCTCGAACAAAGGCCGATTCCACAAGGAGGAGGGAAGGAGGTGTACGACTTCCACACCTGGCCAGAAAACTTACCCATCAATAAATTTGCAAAAACACTCATTCAAATTGGTGCAGCCAAAATAATCCAGATTCAAATTGGTGCGTACTGCGTAGCGTATAGGCTAAAATAAGATATGGATATTTCCAAGGTTTCACAATCAATAATCAAGCTTGTTTCACACCAAATGCGCACTTAGTGCGGGTAGGTAGTCATCATATGCGAAGGTACTAGTAGATATAGTTGAGTAGATGTAGTTGATAAAGTTGAGTAGATATAGTTGAGCACATTCACGCTTAAAAATGAATTTAAGGCTTTGAATGAGGAGGTGCTGACTTACATCACTGAGTAATTTCTAAGCGCTCTGTAATGTTTGTTGTGCGCGAGAACGGATTCAATTATATTCAGGTTAGGCTCATTACGGCTTGTGCAAAAACAAAAAATAAAGTTGTAGGTGTTGTCTCGAGCTGCCAGGTGAGCGGTCCAAGGTCTCTTTCCCTTCAACTGTATGAATGATCTGCTCGGTTCGAGGAAGTTCCGGGTCGAGGGATGTGGGAACACGGAGCTATCTGTACCATCTCGAAGCCCTGTACCATGGTCCTGTCTTCATAGACCGTCTTGTCGCTCTCGTCGAGTTTAATACGCACTATTTGCATGGCAGCCTTCACCCTCATATAATTCCACTAACGGTACGACCGCCCGCTACTGTTTGCCGCTTCTTCTTTCTACCAGCAGATTCCTATCAGACCCCTAAAAACTGCGCGCCTTTTGCGGCGTACGATTCATAACTCATGCTGACTTACTAAAACATCAACCCTTTCTGAAGTATAGTTACTCACGGTAATTAGATATCTGTAATCATTGACTTTTAATAATCAACTTTTAGTAGGTAATCACTGATTTTTTAAATATGATTAGTTGGTTTCTAGCAAGCTTGGAAGAAAAGAATAGTACCTACGTATGATTATATTTTAACCGATAATAAATTGAAAAACCTGAGAAAAAACTTATTTAACTCATGATACCCCAAATGCACGGGTGTCTTTGTGAAGAAGTTGTTCTATGCGCGACATGCAAATACTTCTAGAAGTGCCGGTATAACATTTGTATGTAAGTACATGCGTACTTTGCGTTCTTGGGGGATGAACAATGACATACAACACTGAATGAATAGCGTTTGTTGGGAGGAATCTTTTTACCACTTATTTATTTTCCACGGTTCCTCCTATCTTTTCCTTTCCGAAGGAACAAGGAAAGGCGATAGCAATCGAGTATGAATCCCATATAGATCCTTCCATTGGAACAATAGAGGGTGCACCTTGGTGTGCTCTTGGGCTTAAATGTAATTGCATAATGAGTGAACCCCCCGGGCCCCTCCACCACGGCGGGCCCCGCTCGTGTTTATTTATAGCGGGCATCCACCGGGGACACAGCCGAAGTGTTGAGAGCCCCTGTTCTTATGTAAATTGCGCCACTGCATTGCATTGTGCTCCCGTGTATCCGAGCTTCCATACCTTCTTTCCCAATCACTGGAGGTCTTTTTCCCTCTCCACGTGGTGGTACCATCTTCTTCCTAGAAAATAATACGCTAGCCCTGACCTTAATGAGGGATTAAATCTGGAGGATTTTTTTCTGAAGGTGGTAATTTAAACTCATCATTACATTTTAAATGCTCTAGCTTCTGTTTTCTATCTGGTGCTCTAATGGCTGTTTGACTGATGATACTCGTGGTCAAAAACTGTATTATAGCAACTATGAGGTCATCACCAAATCAGAGTCAACATAATGGACTGTCAGCAATCCTTCAATCCTGCAATGTACTTTTCCATTAACAATTTTGAGAGAAAATCTAACATTCAAGTTAGTTCTACGCTGCCCACCTCCCTACCGTACCCCACCTTTCCACAATAGTTTAATGTATTGATCTAAGAAGTCAGTAATTTTATTTCTTCTAATTAACTCTGAATAATCTTTGAAAATCATAAAAATTGCACCTAACCCAATATTATCTCATCCGACTAAAGTCTATGATACCTTACGTTCGATTCAAGCGTTCCTTCCTGTTCGTTAAATAATGGCAACATCCTCATTTTCTTCGAAAGTTTGTTAGGCTTCAGATCGCCTCAGGAGGTAGAGTCGATTTCCATCCAGTTCCAAATGTTGTTTTTTTTAACTTTACTTTGGAGCCTTGAGACGTCACTGGTGTAAAAAACAACCTATGAGTATTGGAATCGATGGAGTGACGACTATGTGGCGAGCAAGTCAGCTTCTTCGTTACCTTCCTTCGTGATAGAGCCCCGCCTAATTGTGGTCCGATCTGTGAATAGTGCCATACAGTTTATTCCAATAGCTACCTAGGTATATACTGTTATACTAGGGACGATCTGCCATTGTCTGTATTTTATCTTTCTGAGGACTTTTTCGTTTTTCTTTAGGTAAGAGAATCAGAAATACACCTTCACAAAAATAATACTTTTCGGGTTCCTTTACATAAATTTCATTGCTCCTCCTCACCATTAGTGTCTCCACCAGTATCTATCTGGAGGATGTGGGAGGACGGGGAAATTGGCAGAATGAGATGTGGTGTGATGTGTAATAAATTCAGAGCTTTCCAACAAGTGGTAAACGATTTTTGAGAGGTAGAAAATTAGGAAGTTATTTAAGCAACAATTGGTTGCTCGTGGAAAGCCTCAGAAAATCGAAGCCACTTTGGGGTCACATTTTCCATTCATGCATCATGAGTTGATGAGCGAATTTTCAAAGA
>JAEMON010000008.1:13464066-13481378 GCA_030264115.1 Lygus lineolaris | reverse complement strand
TATAAAATTATACACCAGTGTCGTTTAGTGATTGTGATAGCACGAAGGAGTAGTTCATGTTGAATGGGGTGGAATACGAAAGCGCCGATCTGTCCAATGTTTAGAAGT
Source organism: Lygus lineolaris (assembly GCA_030264115.1). NCBI lineage: Eukaryota > Metazoa > Arthropoda > Insecta > Hemiptera > Miridae > Lygus > Lygus lineolaris. The sequence goes on along the minus strand of JAEMON010000008.1, from coordinate 13,481,270 downwards.
TACGAAAGCACCATGGACAACTCAACGAGAAAAGTAATGAAAGCGACTGGCCAAGAACCCGTAGGCCCTGGTATTGTGGAAATAGTTGAAAAGTGAAAAAATGTGACCCTGCTGGGACTTGGACCATCAACCTATGGAGTTCCAGCTCAGTCCTCCGTCGATTGAGATATACAGCGTCACTGAAGAAGACTTACTTATATTATTCACTCAGCGTACTTTCTTTGTTATTATACACTGTATACCCACTGGTCAGCATCAAGGTACCATTTCTTCACCCTTCCTTCCATTATTTGGTAGATATGGCTTCAGGGACAATGGTTAATAGCGCTATTTTCCATTGGCGCCACTGAGTTATATACTCCAGCATGCATTTCGGTGGAACGGGAAATAACGCAGATTTAGTAATATCAAAGAATATGCTCGTGTATTTGTAGACTATTGCCAGAGATATGGTGACAGACATTAACTACACTTTTTCATGTTCGAGACCTGAAACCTATCATCATTTAAAGTACCTAGTTTGCTCGTAATTGTAACCGAATCGCTTCCTGACACCGTTATAAGTTAGGACCACGGGTCAGCGAGTCGTTGTATTTTATATTATTAATTAATGCAAGATGACAATCCGGCGTAAATGACGCAGATTTTTTGTAAAGGACCCAGGCATTTTCATTAAAAACACAACAGTTACCAACAAAGTCATTGATACCTCCAAACCCACAACTTTTATCAACACGTTTTAAAAACTAAGTACCCAGATATCATTCGACGGTGTTTCTTTTTTCAACTCAATTACCTCCCAACACCGTTTTTTCCCAGTTCCTTTACACGATCATCACATTCCTGGGCGTATGAGTGAGCTCACTTCTCCGATCTACCCATTTGCCGCCCGTTTTACTCAAAATGGTCAAAGTGAATCTATAAAGTAGTTGCGGTCGCCTCCTCACAAAGCTATCGGATGTTGGCCGTTAGTTGGTTAGGACAGATAAGGCTGGTCCGAGAGGGAGGTCGAGATGAAGAAAACCACTTCTATTTACTTTTCTGGTGGGGTGATGATAACAAAAAAAAAAGAAGAAAACCACGGTTGTTACTTGACGGTGGTGCTTTGTACACTCTGTGTTCACTCGTCTTTGATATAAGAAGTTAGAGGGTAAGAATGGGTGTTTCCTAATTTCATCAAATTTTCAAAGATAATGAATTAGCTATTGCAATGAGTTCACAATTTTGGGTAAACAAATTGTGGAGCAGTTTCTCCAGTGAAATCGAGGAAATCTAATGGATTTCGAAACAGGTTCTGAAGTTTAACTGTTTTTTCAAAAACATGTTTACTATTTACTGGTACCGAGTTTACTCTTACTTCACGAGTCACTCCAACATGATTTATTATGATACAACATACAACATTCTCGCTGCTTTATAATTTATAATAATAATAAATGAGCACAGTATTTAGCCATTTACTTACTCAACTCTAAATGAAAATCTCCTTTCAGTGTTGAAAGATACTCATCAACATCAGATATCATGAATCCATAGTAGTACACATAATAACATTAATACATAGTATATTATAATATTATCTCTACATACTGAAACTTAGGTTCCAATCAAATTTTTTTTTTTTTTAATGATCAGAGATCGACTAATAATCAATTTAGCGTAGAAATCTTCACCTTCCTACTCCTGAGAGGATCCCAGAGATAATGTGCTATCGAAGTGCTATCGAAGAATGCTGTGGGCCTTCATGGGCACAACTCAAAAGTTCCCCCATCACGTATCTATCGCCACACACCACACTGGGACTCCACGTTCACCCGTAATTACACCCCTCGGGCCAACCTTGTCCACTGCTATTTGACCCACCAGCCTTACCTTATGGATTACATCCTCTAATCTATGACATGATGCGTTTGTGAGACTGTGTTGTGTACTGTAGCCCGGGAAACATGTGGCATTCATACTTCCCGAAAAAAGAATTCCCGCTGTGAATCTCCTGAACCCTGTTCTTCCTCGAATTCTTTCTTCTAACTTTGTGTTAAGAGTGTGTATGTTTGTCTTCTGTTTGTGTTTGATCAAGGTACAACTGCTACACGATTTTTCGACGTATTTCTTCGAGTTCTTCACCGAGAACGATGGCAAAGCTCCTAGACTGTTTATACGGGTGATTCTCGTAGCTTGTCTGTGTGTCATTCGGTCCTCACTTCAATCACCCTCGCGCACGGCTATGCATAGATCATAGAAATGCATAGTCTTTCCACGGCAAAAATACTCTTTAGCTTACTTACCTATTTATAATGGATGTCGTAAACTCTCTTCTACTTTCTACTCTCGTGAAATCGGTCTTCCTTATTATGTAGGTATCTGTACATACAGTTTTACAACTTCTACTGGTTTCCTTGTTATTTGTTAAGAATGTCGGTTGATTAAATGAAAACATTGCGATTTGTGGAAGTAGGTTGACGTTCAAGCTTTGGTTGAAATGATTTTCATGAGGTCGTTATCTCATGACCTGACCCAGACTCTGAAGTAGAACACAAAATAATCCCCAACAGGAATTCCTTCTTCCTCCTCCTCCTTGCTGTTGCTTTGAAATAACGAATTTTATTGGTTGTTCCTACGGATTTTCTTTCGGCTGTCTCTCCCTACTCAAGGAAATGGTTGTTGACTAGTTAGCCGGTATTCACTATTAGAATTACGGGAGCGGAGCGCGGAAGATGCAAACTCGCTGTCGGTATATCAAAGAATATTTCAATGTTATCTGTAGTTCAAGGATACCCGGTTTTTTCGACGACCTTTCAAACTGCATTTCTTACCGTTATAGCGCTAACTCTGATGTATTATTGAACTAAGTAAACAAGGTGAACTAGAGCGAGTGGTTCACTACGATTTATGTGGGCATGTTGGGATGATATAAGATTTGTATGGATTCATTGTGGTTTATAGCCCTTTATGAAGCAGTATTACTAACATATGAGAGAGATAAGTAACAATTTTTATTTATTCCATGGCCAAAGGTCCTTAACAAAAAAAATCTCAACCTTCTAGTAGTTTCGGGGTGGGGGGGGGGGGGGGGAGTAATAACAGTGTTGCGGCTCTTTTTCTCAACCACCTGTATCCGAGCTCCTAGTGGGTGGAGACGACGCATTACGGAGATATCCAAAGGGGGTGTACGCTTTAGGCCCCTCAATGGTGGGCGATAATCAACATCAAAGGGGAGAAAAAAGTCATTCCTTTTGTGACCCCGGAGGCTCAAGGATCCGTCTAGGGTTCAATGGCTAGGGGGTAACCTCCCAGAATCGGAAGCATAATGATCCAATGCTTCACGCTGCGCTTCGAACGCAGTTTTCTGGAGGGCAATTTACCCAAGTTTGACTTCTTGACCGACCGCAAACCTGTGGGATTCGGTTCCTCTTCAAAGCAACAACTCCTGGTGATGACTCGTTCTCATTGAATAATTCAATCGACCACCTATATGTAAAGATAGCCATCCAAACGTGGTTACGATCTGTGATAAGCGTTTATGAAACAGGATATGACTCCAAGGCGTATATATCTTACAGAAATTAGATAAATATTGCAAAACGAAGTTGACAGTTTCTCCCTGGAAAATCCTATACAATTTAAAGAGCTGATGGTTGAAACCCGTCATAATTCTGTTTTCATATGGCCTACCATGCACTTGGGAAGACGTCATTGAGAACCCCTCAAAACCTATAAAATATTCTCCCCAACAAGAAGTTACCTTGGGTCTCTCCTTGTGGATCAGAGCAGGAAAATTGCAGCGTTGATGCAATTGGGGTACCATATTACATTTTTGGAGGTAGGTATCCGAAGGATGGACCACCTGGGAACAAATTCCAATTGATTTATTCAAAAGTTTCTTCGGGAATGCACGCATTCCAGCGTTGGTTCCATGGCTTGAACGCAAAAAATCATTTCAACCCTCGTGTCCAAGAAGAATCTAAGAAGAATAGGTACTCAACCACTCAATATATAATCACAAACCTATAAGTATGAATAGTACGAATGTAATCCCTGCAATTCCAATATAATGTCAAATTGATCGAACCTTAATTCTAAAATATCGTATGCCTATACATTTTTATTCTAATGACTAAGTAACGTATAAAAATGATGTCAAACCCCCTGCAAATGTTTGGCAGACACAAGCAGCGCAATTGAAAATTGTATTCTAGCCCTTCCCAAACCTCAATTCCATCCAGACAACAACTCGAGCTGAAAATTGGCACCCTGGCATTTCCAGCTGAACTGGAAACTTAGGTGACTAAAAAACTTGGAATGGGAAAAATCTAGACCTGAATCAAGTAAAGGAGCTATCTCGAACCCAGAGTCAGTCCTAAAAACGTTGTCGGAGAACGAATGATCCCAATAGTATCAAACAATTAAGAACCCTAAACATAAGTAACGTTTTAAAATTAGCCCTGGAATTAAGCCGGGTTCTTGAAATTAAAAAAGAAAGAAACTAAAAAGAAACGCAGACCGCAGCGAAGATCGCTTATGGTGAAAAGAGCCGAAGAACTGCCTTGAGAAGAACCGAACGTCCCGCCCTTCACAGGCTAATAACATTTCTGCTTTAGGAAGCGGGACCACTATCAGAACCAAGTCTTCACCTTGAGGCCCTATCTAAAGTACGACAAGGTCATGGCGGGAGACGGGCAGAGCCCCAGAGGCAATCTAACATCTAATCCTGGAGGAATCGCCGCGTTACCGGCTTCCAGAGGGTTTGGCGCCGTTGGGACATCCGTAATCAGGAATTTTGTGGTATCTCGAAGTTGGGCTAAGGGAATTCTTCATTCCTGCTAGTCAAATGATAGATACCTATTTACAACACTTTGACCAAATAGTAGGTATATGTAAGAGCTAAAGGATGACCTGAAGGATGTGGTCACTTGTAAAAAAATTCATTTGATTTTTTCTGCCTCATATTGCATTTCCCGTATTTTTCCTGACAGATTTAGTTTTTCCCTCAAAAATGTATTTTTCCAAAAAGTTTTAGTTATTCTCAATGCAATGTAGTTTTTTCCCAGTCAAATTTAGTTTTATCCCAATTGGAAGTAGGTATGTGGGCACAAACTTTGTTTGGGTAAAAAAATATAATTGAATGGGATCAAACTAAAAATGTTAGTCTAGAAAAAATTGATTTTTATTGAGGAGGAAGAGAAGACGAAAAGGCTACTTATACGTAGGTAGGACAAAGCCCTACAGAGACAGATAATCTTGGAAAAACTGACGGATTTACCAACAAAATACACGTAGCCAAATTGATTCATTGAAGTAGGAAGAAAAAAAATTAATATCACCTGGTGCGTGAGAACCGAATCTTGAATCCATTCAACCCAAACCCAAGGCGAAACGAAGAACTGGGTCATGAACCTTCGGCATTATACCTTCGGCCTAGGTCTTTAAGTTCAAGACCGCTTAAATAATTTCCTGACTTGAAAGAATCAGGTGAGCCATAGCTATTCAGTAAAATAATGCAATGTTTACGGTTGAGTCATGTAAGTATAATAATAATATTTCCCACATGAATCATGGTATCTATAAACACAAATAAACTCTAAATTAATGACTCATACTTCATGTTCAGAAAAATACCTTCATTCCAAATTATCGCAAATTTGGGAAGATTGTCATATTTAAAGAAAACGGCATTCAGCTAATTTTCAGGGGTGCCTAGAGTAGGTTTCAAGTTCGGTAGTGCACTAAGAGCTATTGACATTCCATTTTGTTGTGTACTTTGGCATCAGTCAAGTCCGATGTCACGTCCCTACCTACCCCAAGTCAATGAACATAATAATAATAGATCATCATTAATCATAAAATAATGGCCGCAGGGTTATGTTTTACCTATCATTCTTGCCTATCTGTGCCTGTGCAGTTGTGTTTAATTTTTTAGTCGAGTTAAATACTGAAACTTGATTTTTATGTTTAGTACTACGATATTGATATATTATGTCCTGACTTAGTTTTTTCATACTCAGGCACTTAAGTTATGAAGGCCAATTAGGCTATCTACCTACCTCAGGTAAGTAACTACCTTTTTGAGCAGTCACGATCAAATAAGACGCTTTTGAATGTCTTTGCCATTTGCCCATTTTGTAATCTGAGCGTCATAATATGGCACCATCAAATAATGATAACTAGTGACGAGATCCCCACGAAGACCTTTCAAATGCCTTGTTTGCCTTATTGATATTTTAAACTACAATGGAAAAAGTGTTTTTGTCATATCACGTGCGGAAAGGACCATCTCGGGAAGCGGCGGAAAGGTATTCGTGAAACATTAAACTAGGAATTCGCGCTGTGAAGGAGTAAGATGCGTGGCTGGAGTTGGACGTTAAGGATTGTGAATGCGAAGTTGAGTGCTCGTAAAACTGGTCAGGAGTGCTGATTGTTCACATAGAAAACACCTTATATTGTCGTTATGTGTAAGCATGAATATCATTATTCACCTCAGTGAATATCACTGTGGAATATACTATCGAGTTGAAGGTCACGCAATCCTCACAATCGGACCCCCTCAAGCGTCTGGGTGGTTGATTGTGGTAAAACGTAGGAAATTCTGTACACTAATTCCATTGGTTCTACATCAGGTCCACTGGTAGCCATTACATTACTAATTCTGATTTTGATTTGCGCATGTAATCAACCTATTTTAAGTACAACTCATTGGAAAGACATGATTATAAGAAAGGCTGAAATTTCTTCCTTCGATCTGAAATAATGTATAGAGATGTCTAGGAAATTGGAAACAAAACCAACACACCACCATTTTTCATACCACTTCTTCACCATACTCTCTGAGTGAACTCACAGGAACAAGTCCTAAAGGTCAATTGTTCATATACTATGTACAATACAGTTTATTCTTCCCATCAGTGTTAATAAATCACATCTTGGTGGCAGATACCCTGAAAAGGATTAGTAGATTTAACTGAGCGTTTCACCCTTCTAACCAAATAGGACGACCCAGATTGGTTTTATATGGAAAGAGACCGTGCGATCCTTCGCTGCATACTAGGCAGCTGTGCATTTCGGATAGTTGAAAGCAGAGCACCGGTGCTGGAGCAACACTATTGTTTTCCGCAGAATCAGGTCGAGAAGGATGGATGGGGATGGGGATAGGTGGTTCTGCCAACTCCAACAGTCACGGCAACAAATTAGACGAATCCTTTCTACCCTCTTTTACTTGAAAAACGAGAGGGAGTCGCCCTTGAGGGGTAGAAATGTGGAGGTCTCAACACACCGAGGTGCCCTTCTTGCACCACCGTTGAAGTTTCCGAGGGATACCCGAGTTCTCTGTTCCATTCTAAATCACATCAACAATCGACTATGGATTTATTCTACCAACAAGGGGACGCTACAGGGTCGCCGATCGGGACCATTTTTTTCTAGTGATCCTACATCGAAAAAGAGTCGTTCTAAAGAAAGAAAATTCCAAGGCTGTCATAAAATTCCTATCAGAATATCCCCACTTGAACAAAGTTAAGCGCATTGTTTCTGATAACGAGCCACAGTTTGTCTCTAAGGAGTTCAAGACATTCGCAAATGAGGCATATTAAGTTAATCAAGTCAGCCTCTTATCATTCAGAAGCGAATGGGATGGCAGAAGGAAGAATGCGAGACGTGAAACAATTTTCGGCACATTATCCAACTTTCGTGGCTGAGAAAGATGCCTGGAAGGAGCTGTCAACAAATTTGGGTCAAATAGACGAATGTCACCGCTGTCGTAATGTTGCCGTTGTCGTCATAGATCATATTGCTCAGCCATTGGATGTTCACCAAGATACAAGGCGATTGAGGAAAAGTCGGTGATTCCAGCTGACAATAAATTTGGCGTATCTATTGATGTCATCGATGAACGGACATTTACAGCTGAATAAGAAAATAAATCGGTACTCGAATTCAAGGAAGAAATACTTCGATCAACGACATTCGTCGATTAGACACAAATTTGTTGAAGAAGAGAAAATTCCTGTGCAAATTGGATACAAAGGGAACCTATTGTAAAAGGACCTTACATTCTCAAGACCATTGTATTCAACAACAAAATTTTCCGAAAACCCCAGATTTACACTGATGAAAATGGAGAAAATGGACAAGAAAAGAAAGCGGCTGTAAAGAATAATATACTCAACCCTATCATTGCAGGAGCAATGATATTCTAAAAGTGATGGGCGAGTGTATAATAGGTTTATAACTAATGAATCTTCATTAAATTTCCTATCGATCGTTCATTCCGAGTTCTTCGATCTGAACATATATTTTTTTACAGCGTAGGAACAGAGTATGATCGTGATCAACGTCGAATTTCCTGAAGACCATTTCCATTTTTGTCGTTATGCAGCCTGAAACCACCATGTGTATGGGATTATTCCATGTAAACGTCCGAAAAGTGGATACTATGTAGGTTTGTCTCAAAGAACAAGGTAACAACAACTCCGAGTGTCTGCTGCCTCAGATAGCCGATCCCCTTTCACCTCTAGGGCTGACCCCGCCAAAATCGTGATACCGCCTTTGATTTATGGTTCGGAATCTCCCCGCCTTTCTTTCCACCCGCGTTTGTATAGCAGGTCATTTCTCGCTAGGGAACTGCTTTCACCTTGTCTCTAGTTACTAATATGAACTACGAAAAACGTTTCCTTACGAATACAGTTCCACCAGATCTAGTCCATGGATTCCCGTCGTGATGATTGTTCTCCGTGAGCCATATTTTTTTAATCGGTTAATTTAATAGAGGTTCTGATATATTTTTCGCTCTTTGAACAGGACATCTAGTAAATCATCTACCCATCTGTAAACCCCATCATCTACCCATTCACCCTTGACCCGGTACTTTCATTCCGCAGAAGCACGAAGCGAAGGATACCTACATGTCAACCTTTCTCAGTATTCGAAAGTCACAGTCAAAAAATCATCATTGTTAACATCGAGGAAGGGTGCTATTTTAGAATGAAATATTGACGTATTACTTCAAGAAAATGCGTTTTGTAGTGTTTCAAATCACTGAAATTCGTGGGAATTCCTTTTTTCGTCATACATACATATAAATTTGACGGATTCTAAGAACTATCATGACAATGCAACAAACCATATCACTCTGCACGTTTCTTTTGTCTTTAGGTAAGTAATAGAGTCTTTGAACTGATTCAAACATCCTATTCTGCAATTTCATCAATATACAATGAGGGGACCAAGTTCGATTGACCTTGTGAAGAAAATGATTAATTATTGTGAAGGAGCAAGTGGTTCAGGTGAGACGTGTGAGAAATACGAGTATCAACGCAATCAGATGGTAGTCCACTCAAAAATGTGTATCACACAGGAAATACGATTACAAAGATGAAAAGATGTATCAATCCATCGTTCCCAGTGACTCATACACTACATTCTTCCGAGCTGTCGTGCAGAAAAGCGCTACTGTTTTCTCTAGTCCAAGGTTGATAAGATAAGAGTTCTGCTAGAGCTCCTGCATTGAAACGGCGCCAACGTCGGTACCCAGTTCCAGATGTACTCACTAATTGCGCAGTGTCCCCAGGTTCCAACCCCTAGCAAGATACAATTAAACCTAATGTACCCTCCTCTTAGTATCTCAGATAACGTACCCGCGTGAAGTTCCTTACTAATTACGCGAAGTTCTCCTCCCGTTTCAGCACTGGAAGGGGAGGACCCCAACATTACAAGACATATCTGATCAGAGGGGCCCCCAACAATATCTTAAACTCCACACGAACACTGGCTTTTACCCTTTTCCTTAGCCTCTAATGTTTCGTATTATGGTCGTATATGTGTTCACAGCCGAACACACATCACTGGAGACTTCATCACTTTCCCTGACCTCCTCCAACGCTCCTCCGGATCGGCAGGCGCGATAAATCCTGGCCCCTTTAAGGGAGAAGCTCAAGAAACAAACTGATTTACATCCACGGCCACCTTCCTTGATGAAGTGCAGCGGTAAAGCGGTCCAAAGAGAGCTAAAGGTTACCCACATTGTGCTACCCAAGACTATGAACTATGCGTGTTGCAAGTCTTATTCATCACTATCGTTTATAACTCAAACCATTCCAAGAATCGTGAAAAAATCAAGCACAGAAATACTGTCCCGATTCCCAGGGCAACCGAATAATTGACTGGTGCCTCAACGCCTTGACTGTGAAAACAGGAATTCTGGCAAGATTCACAACCGATCATTGTACCTACGCCTTACATAAATAATGACTCCCTGAACCACCAAACAAAGTATCTAATCGTGGCAAAAACATTCAATCAACAACAAATATTGCACAAACATGAACAAACATCAAACATTGGATCCAGTTATTATTGTCATGATGAATCAGTAGTCATTCACTTTGAACATTTTCCGGTTTTGGGAGAGAAAGCTATATCCACTGACGAGTTCAGGGATATTAAATAAAGGTAAAGTTAAATAAATAAAGGTAACAAGTAAAGTAAGGGGTAATGAATAAAGGGTGATAATAAAGTAGCAGTAAATATTTAAATTCCTTGCAATCTTGAGAATCATCATTTCGAGTCATTTTTTCTGCAACTACCTACCTATTCAACAGTTCAAGCTCTCACTAAAATTCCAATTCCATTCTATCAAGCCATGATGGGCTAAGCTGCCACAAGATGTTGCGTAATGCTCTAATTCATCGAACGGAAATGAATCATAATACGTCGATTCTACTCAGACGAGAACTCACCAACTTGCCACCCAACACGTTCCAAGCTTGTTTTTCTGGAATTCTGATCCAGCAGAGAGAAGGAATTAGCAGAAAGCGGATAGCTGTCACTTTTTTCTGTCATCTTTCATCGACGGATATTTACAACAGGGAGGAGAGAATAAACTGGGCGAGATTCGGGGTATTATTTAAAACCTTTGAAAAACCAAAAGACCTGCTATCGAGAGGCTTCTGTTAATGTGTTAAAAACAAAATCTCTCCCCGCGATGATTTTAATGAGGGGATAATGGCGTGTGGATGGACCACCCATTTCACAGCAATCTCATCCAGGACGTCGCCCGGAGGCGATCGGCGTCAAAGTGGAGGAAAACGTGCCATTGTTTAGCGATGAGGAATCTTCTCTTACAAGGTGGATTTTCGTTAAATTACTTATCAACATACAAGAGTTTTTTATTTGACTAACATCATTCCAGATTTGGATGGGACGTGGTGAAACGACTGGAGCCTCATCCACGGCGAAGGTCTGCCTCATTTATCAAAGCCCATTTGCTCTTCAAATAAGTGGCATGTCTTCAAGACCAAGAGGGACGTCATGCTATGATCTTTTCTTTATTTTGTCTCTTAACATTTAATACTCAGGAACAGTGAGTATATTGTTGACGAGCCGACATTTCGCTAACAAAATTTAAGAATGGTATAAAGTACCTCTTATCCTATTTTATATTTTTTTATTATTTTACTGGACTGTATCCTATTTCATAATTCGTGAGTTTGACTGGACCATCATATTTTATGATTTCCTATTAGTTTGACTGGACTGTATCCTATTTCATAATACATGAGTTTGTGTGTGTATGTTCTTGACGGACTCTGGGGCAAACGGCTGAAGGGATTTTCGTGAGGGTGGTCTCATATTCTGATCAGCGAGTTCGGGCCTATCGCTCGATCCTCCAGAACTTCTCTTTCACCGTGATTGAGGCTATTCCTAACGACAGCGTCAGAATAACCATGTGATTGATATAGATGTTTCACGTTTACTATCAGCAATCTGCTCTATTCTCGACTTGGCAAGCAATAATTCTTCGATGTATAAGAAGAACATCATAATATAGGTGTGTTTCGAAACTACCTTCTCAATCTAGAAACCATCCATCCCAATAATTCTATTTTGATGGGTTTTCCCATCTGTGAGTTGTGTTCACCAATCAACTTAGTTAGAGGTTTGAAAAAAATAGTTTCATGATGATGAGAAACATGTTGATACCTCATCAATACCCTGTTTGTTATACAGATGATATGGTTAAGTTCGTAATAACGAATCACTCAATTTTTTCTACAGAGGCAGTGTGGTTTTACAACACCTCATCAATGCATCCAATCTCTTCATTCAATTTAGGTACTCTCAAATAGAAAATCAAAAGCGACAATTTCAATGAACATGTGCCACAAACATTAAAATTCAACGTTAGCAGTTCAGAAGAAGTAAGTTTTATTTAATAATTCATGAGAACAGTATAACAAAACCACAGGATAAAATCATTAGGCTCGGTAATGAGAATGTCATCATAAACTTTTCAAATCGCCCGAATGAAGTCCGATCTGTTCGGGTGATGTAGATTTTAAATGCCGCGTAGACGTTTATACGGTTCATGTCGTTGAAGTATAGAGATTTAATGGTTTCCCAGGGATGATATACAAGGAACAATAAAATATTTATGACGGAAGTACGATTGTACTGGATGTCTCTCTCTTGTTTCAAGGATAATTTACGGCCACGAGGTTTACAGCCTTGTTGGACGAAATATGGAGGAATAACAGTTGGAAGTCCATGGCTTCAGGAGTGGAGTTGGAGAATTTCTTTAGTCAAGTGATGAGATGATTTCGATTATATATGTGCAAGTCCATCAAAGCTTATCCCCACAATCCATGATTGCTCTTGTCCGTTTGAAATCATTAATCCCTTATTCCATACACATTTAATTACACGGCATGAATTTAACCGGTAACACAGGCTATTACAGATGAAATCAATTATATATCAAATTTGTAACTTCAACTGTTCTATCAAATCGTTTACTACAACTACTCACCATACCATGCTGAGAGGAAGGAACAGCTAATGTTTGCGTATCATAACTAACTCATAACCGTACATACCTAACGAAGGAACTTTTTTAAACGACACTCCATCACTACCTAAATAAATGGTTTAGAAGTTTCTAGAAAGCCTGACGTTTCAGACCAAAGCTTTTCGGCTGATGTGGAATTTGTTTGGACGAAACTCTTGATGAAACGATCCTAAGATATCCTACTTGTCTTCAAGGAAGGAGAACAAATCTTCACGGCAGTAAGATATGAACTAAGGACCCCTATAGACAAACGGCTGTTTTCGGTATGTACCTACTTAATAAAATGTTGAGATTTTATGCAGGTCTTGATTCACAAAGACGTTTTAGAAACTGTGATCCGCATCACCGATAGTCATTTACTTTCAGTGGCTTCATATCTTGCTGACAAAATACGCAATATTACTAAAAGAATATTGATGTTATAGTCATGGATATAATATTATAATCTCAACCCCCAACTAGCCTCCGTAAATTTGAGCGATATTGGACTATTAGGAACTGAGGAAACGGTGCTTCAGGAAATTCGTGTTCGTCAAGAATGGTCTGCGAAGGAGATGGAACTCATAAGGGACCGTCGAAATCGAACCATAATTTCGTATAGTAATCGCCGAGACAAGGCATTGACCACAAACAAACACGGAACCTAAATTTTTCAGAAAGCTCTGATATGCAAACTTCTATAGAGGAAAGTTTTATTTTGGATGACAAACAACGAGTTTGAGCATCCATATTTCTTCACACCTCTATATTTTGGTACAGTTTTTGATATATCATTGTCTAGGCAACTGCGTGTGAGTTTTCAGTCAACCTGAATAAGAAAGGACAGTTACTGAGGCAAATTTACTACCCTCTGCCGAGCTGGTCTCGGCCACCCCTCATCTACCCCGTAGTTCACATAAATTCCTTCGCCGCCAACAATTAATTCGTCCGCTCCAAAGACTCCGAGATACCTACAGCCTGTATTTAAACACATCTTCCAATATAAGGGAGACGGCCAAGATTTGAGGGTTCATGGATTAGAACCCGAGCGTATAATTTACTCGTTCGGAGCTCTCGAAGGAAAGAGGCTCCAGTGCTTTACTCTTTTTCCGGCGCTCAATCGCGTGTTGCCCGCTGTCTCGCTTCAGCGGTTTTTGGGCTCTTCATCAGTCAAATTAAATCCCCCAGCAAAATCTTAAATCTGCTCAATGGCCTGAGAAAATTTTCAACGGAAGAAATATTTATAGGTTTCGAACGCTTTGCGGATATCTGCTTTCGCTTTGAGCAGACGTTTGTTGTGAGATATTCCGAAATGAGTTGCATAAGCGGCATCATGGTCCATAAATTGTTTGTTAGCCAAGAATTTTGTGGTTGAGAACAATGATAACAACGAACTCCATATTTGAACTTCGTCTTGTTAAGTCCATCAATTATCAGTTGCGTCGTTTCATAAAAAGTACACTCAACGTTTTTGACCAGGCTTTGAATCAAAATTTCATGATTGCATATCGTCAACGCTACAAATACCCAGACGCTCTTTTTAAAACGTTTTTCAACATTTTTGCCATTGAGATAACTCTGAAAGTCTCAAGAAGTGTATCTCAGATTGTAGTGTAGTACAGTAGTAGGTAGCCTATGAAAACGCAAGAAGTCAAAAGAAAAGAAAAAGTCAAGCATCGCGTGTCAAGCACGTTAGTTGTTGGAGCAGAGAGACTTATTCTAGGTATATAACGTTTACGCTATAATGCCTCACAGAGCAAAAATGACTCTCGGGAGCCACCGTCTTCGGTAGTCCAGCGAATGTGGTTTCAATACCCCCACTGTTGGTTATATCCTTATGAGATGCGACGTGTATGAACTTCTATTAATCATGGTCCAAAGAGCTTACTAAAGTTTTTCTCCCTGCTCTGATCAGTTACCACACTGCTCATTTGTCCGCTATTACATTATGATCTATAGGCCTACTTACTGGCATACGCTATGATCAATTTTCTATAAACATAAACAGAGGATAATCATTAAGAAGAATCTCTCTGATGAAATCGAAATTCTCAGCGTAATTTAGAATGTCATCTTCAAGTAATTCTATTCAGCCAAATCCCGACATCTTGGTGTTCTAATAGGAACGCTCAGTAAGATACAAAATCAAACGCAATGGAGCCTACAAACTCCGTTGATTAAACAAGTTTTCTAAGATCCATAGTTAAATATTGAGCCTATTTACATAATCAACACAAGCTCGAAATATTTTTCAATCACCCTATCTAATGAAACCAGGCAAGTTAACCTTTGCATTGAGAAGACATGAGCGGGAATATAGCGGCTTGCTTCATTTACCTGAGAAACTGGATGTCTTATCTGTGGAATCATAGTGCCGTCCATTAGGAGGTGCAATTCAAGAGGTTGGAATCAATGTGCGAGAATGGGATCAAGAACGTCTTTGGCCACCCACGCACTTTATATCGTTTACACCCCACAAGTTCCCACGTCTCCTCTTTCCGTCTTCACAGGTCTCAGAAATGTATGGGCACAGACGGCTTGATAAAATGAGGTCCCCGATAAGTATATATATAGTACAGTAAAGAATCACTATGACTAGGTACCTCCTACATAACCTTCGTTTTGCAAGAGGCTTCACGAAAATCGGTGCATCCGTCCAAACCGTTACAATAAAGCAAAACAAAACAGACATACCTAACGAAATATTAAAATGATGACTAGTTGTTAATTTAATATTATTAAGATGATGGGTAGGATAGTTGAAATATTTCTAAAATAATATTTATGGTCAATTCTATCTCTTCACGGCAGTTCATTCTTCTTTTGCTTCCGAGTCAAACGGAGGTAGAGGAAGCTTTGTTTGCAATTTGAAAATCGAAAAAATTGCTGTTTTCCAAAATTGAAAATATTCCACTCGCATTTTACGTTTCAGAGCTTTCTGAACAAATTTGGTTCCGTGTCTGTAGGTCTGTCTGTCCGCATTTCCTTGTTGCAGCCATATCTTCCAGAGTTTTAATCAGTGGTTTAAGCAGTTCTTTTCACATTTTCAGGGATCGTTGGGTAGGGGACCTCGAGCGCCCATTTGAATTTCATAATGATTGAATCAACGCTCTACGCATGCGCTATCGTTAATTTTGTTCACGATTATGTTGACATTTGTCTGAACTAACAAACAACAACACGATCAACAATTTTGAGCTTACACAATTTGTTATTTCAAAATTTTTCTGATGCGAGGTAGCTATGATCCATTTCCACTTGGCTGAGTATTCGAACTTGAAACTCCCGGCACAACAGGAACAGCCTATGAAACTAAGAATCTCTAAGAAACTAAGAATAGTACATGTTCATTCAATTGCCTTGGCCTAACACAAGTAAGAAAAATGCTAATGGTCCTAGGAATTCACAAAAATTAACCTTACGCCAGACTTGGACAACGGTACCTTACGGGCTTTATTCAGAAGGTCGCAGGATGAGGGCACCGGCTTCAAGCACGTCGCTACCCTTCCCAGACTTTCTCTTATTTTTCAATCCTGAACCCGATCCAATTCCCGAACGCATCCCATTACGTGCCAAGATTGAACTTCGAAATCTTTTCAGTTACCCTCTGATGGGACCCGGCTGAGGCAGCACACATACACCCGTAAGCTCAACAGAAAATGGCCTCAGATTCCCACAGTTTTCTTGACCGCTCGTATAATGAAGTATTACGATTTCCATTACAATCGATCGGGTTTTGGCTTCTCATCATTTCGACGTTGCGAGGGCGGCCCGTAGGAAATCGCTAGGAAACCCCATTTCTGCTACCTCTGTTACGCTCCCGTGCATTGCCCGAATCTGAATTCCTGAACTGCTCTTCCAGTGCTACGGAGCTGGGTCAGGCATGGTTTGAAAAATTAATAAACTTAAAATCACAGGAAACGCCATGTTTGAATTTACAATGTAAGTACAAATGAACAACAAAATATTTTGCTTCCTCACGGCGTATACCTACATAGGAAGCTATGTATATTCGTGCAAGAAATAAGAAAAATTGTGTAGGTACTCCGAAATCGAAATTTCCACTTGCTTTTTACGTTTCAGAACTTTCTGAACCATTTCGGTTCCGTCTCCGTCTTTCTGCAGTCAATTCCTTGTCCCAGGCAAAATTAGGTACATGAAGTAATGGTCCGAATTCGTTGACATTTCCAGGGATTAGGCACAGTGGCCCGGGCCGGGGGTTCAGTCCCTTGACGGTCCCACATTCATTTCATCTCCAACGGACAACTTGTAATAGCGTGTGCGCATGCGCAAACGTGAATTTCCTGAAACTAAGATATCTCAGTTGATCATGGACCGATTTTGCTCAAATTTGGAGGATGGCTGAGCTAAGACGATTACCTACGAAATT
>JAEMON010000008.1:13442218-13460100 GCA_030264115.1 Lygus lineolaris | reverse complement strand
TTTTTCTCTGAGGGAAGATTATGGATAAACGACAATTTGCATTCATATAATGAAAATTATATTTCGTAACAGCGTTCCACCGCGTGAACGATTAAGGATCAAGTATGGCATTTACAGTGAGCTTTGAGAAGATCACACTTATAATGAGAACCTGAATAAGATCAAGAAGTAATTCTTTCAAAACTTTGAACTGGCTACTAAGCCTCATGAACGGGTAATATTTCCTCGTCTCGTTTTTCTTCAGGATCATATATGCAAATTGTATTCGCTGTACTTAACTGTACCTATATTTTTATAATGTCAGAGTCTTCCCACAGACGGTATTTCATAATCATCCCCGAAAGGTTCTGCTATCGATGTAATATTCATTATTTGACCAGGTATAATATTGATCTCTCTTTGTGGGTGTCTGCCTTTGAATAAAAGAGCCAACATTTTCATTATATATATATATTTTTTTTTAGATCTCAGTAGCTAGTGATAAGTGATAAACACGTGATTTCTTCGCGTGTGATTTCTTCACAGCACGTGAAAAGAAGTGAGGTCGGATATAGTGTTGTTGGATCTTGGTATAAATATTTTGAGATAATACAAATAACACCTACGTGTTAGAATACAACCCCTCAAGTTTCGAATATAACGGCGTAGTTTACAACGACCCCGGGTACCTATAACGAACAAAACTCTTGGTTCCTTGAACATTTCGAACGTATACATTAATTTATACGGCGAACATATAGTTTAGTATGTACACGGGTACTGCGAACGCGTGAAGGCCGACCGGTAAAGAGTTTTCGGTTTAATTCAAACGACAATTTCACCAGAAATCATGTTAGTGTTTTCATGGATATCTAATGAACGATGAGCAGTTGACAAATTTTATTATGATGAAGAATCCTAATTTATTTCACCTAAATAAAAAATGCATACCGAGAATTCTAACGAATTTACTTTTTTTAAGTACCTATTGATAGTAACTTGTATCACACTAGTTAGTATACTTAGTAACTGCTAGGAACAGTTCGTAGTATGTGGTGCATTGGTTTGAACGAACACCGGCTACAACGGACAACAATCGTCGGTCCTTTGAAGTTCGTTATAACCGATTTGTACTGTATTTCTATTCGAGGTCCCCACGATTCCACCATGCAACTTGGTACACTCAGCGGATTGAGCTCAGACTCGCTTGACTCATTGTATGTGGGACAATAATATTTCCAAGGTATTCTCTAATTACCAATCCACTAATTTACCTACTCCTCTCCTAATAGCATGGGAACTTTGTCGGTAGATACATTTATGTACTGGAACTTTCAAGGATTACTTGTTTTTGTTTTTTTCTCTGGTGTGATTCACCAAAAATATAGTTCGAAGGTGGTCTGGAACCTGCTAATAGGATTTGGAATTATTCAATGTGACCTAACTAGGACGCCGAGCATTTGTATCCATGAATAGGCAATGAGAGGCTCTTCCCCTAGTTAGCGTGGGTGTTGAGGTGTTTGCCGCCAAACTTCTTCCTGGACCCGACCATCAAAGTACCTGTTACCTTCCCTCAAGGCACAAGTGTAACCCAATAAACTGTTCATGGAGGCTGCAGGGGTTAAGGAGTTGAGATGATCCCACATTGAGATAATAGGAATATTGAAATCAGATATGACCTATGAATGAGATTAAACCAAGGCTCTCAGACCGGCGTGGGTGCGAGGGATTTGAACTGACCGCTATTGTAGATATTCGTCCAAACAATGACAGCCTCTCTGTTGCAATATACCTGTTATTATTAGCATAATATTTAGGCTGAGAAACACTAAAGGCTTCCATGGGAAATTAGTTTGTGAGTTAACAAGCCAACCTTTATAGCTTTGCAGTCATTCTTGCCGCTACGAGAGAGACTCAACCATCAGCTCCTTACCGTTGTACGAACGGCAGCATCAATAAACATTATAGGGTTTTAGTACTCTAGGTAATTCACTAAGTAATTATTGAATGCCTTTTAAAATATTATTTCTGTTCAATCGGTGGTAGGTGTATTAAAAGCAAAAGGCAATCTTTTACGAGGGTTGTCACCACCATAAAATGTTCCTACAACTTACCTACTTAAACAACTGAACAATAGGTATTCGTTCGATAACAAAGTCCCATCATCTCTTTAAGCGTAGGTCTTGAAGGCATCCCACAACTACCCTCCTAATTTGAACGTAATCCGTCCGTTGGCAACTGACAAATCGTAGTTTCAGGAAAATTCGCGTCAGCGCATTTGCACACACTACTTGTGGTCTGACGGTGGTAAAATCAATGGGGGGTCCGGAGGCGCAGATCTGTCAATGGGCTACCCCGAACAATCGTCGAAAATTTTGTCAAAATCTGACCATTCTCTTGACCAATCTGACCAAAATCTTGTATAGTTTTGCCTTGGACGAGGAATTGACCACAGGCAGACCAACCGAAAGGCAGAGAGACATACAGACTCAGAACCAAAATTATTCAAATAGCTTTGGAAAACAACTTTTGGAAATTATGATTTTGGAGGACGACTTTTCTTCTTACTTCGTGCAGAAATACATAACATAAATAACAGAAATACATACATGCTCCCTACCTTTTTGGCGAGGAAGCAAAATTCAAGACATATTTTTTGGTTTACCACCAATCAATGGAGATGCTATAATGCGAAGCCCCTCGAAACGTATACCTGATTGATAGTATATTATTATCCCATGAATCTAGAGGTTGTCTACCATATCGTACTCGAGCACCTATGCCAAAGCCTCCTCCGGTGTAAACTGAATATCAAGGTGTAATAAATTTCTCTCCTTAAATAGGAGTTTTTCATGAAAGGGCAGAAGAATGCCATGCAACATGGAATACATGGCCACCCCAGGGAAACTTCCGCATTCTGCATCGAGCCCCGCAGATCCGTACTTATTGTAGATCAACGATACGATGCTAACTTGTCAGATCAGAAAGGTATCATTTGGGTTGTGTGTAATATCGTAGCTCAACGTTGATTTCCACGTAATGAGGAAGAATTTCCTGAAATAATGTGAGGAGAATAGGGCAAAAAGCACCTCTTACCGCACCTCCACCTTGTACGTAGTCATTATGCAGTTGGCATTTCCTTCATGTGGCTCCAGGTCTTTGGTTACAAATGCTCTACAATCATCCCGACCTCTGTTAGAATCGATTACAGTGTTAGGTAAAGTCTCGGTCATCGTGACATTTGACGTGCGCAATGAGGGTTTTTTCTTTCGAAAAATTTGAACGTTTCAATTATGAACAGCATGCAAGTAAAGACTAAATCTTTCACTTAAGAGTTTGTGTTTTGGCTAGAAATCGACATACGTATATTAGTATATTTTCATTATTCATTATTATGATATCGATTTTCGATTCCCAATAATATCAATTGGTACCACTATCTTCAACCAGTAGGATGGATGGTCCACTGAATGGTTCATTGTGACTGGAGAAGTAAGTAGAGACTGGAAAAGTTGGTTGGATTGAAATTTCCGATCACACGAATAAACAGAAATGTATGCATCTCTACTATCTCCAAACAAAATGTACCTATATGAATAATCTAGGTACTGAAATAGTTTTAATGGTACGAGAATATAGTTATCACATTTAGGTGAATGGTGTGATTTAGGTGGTTTTGATTAAATCGATCTATTACGATCTAACTTCTAATGATAAACTAGTTATCTGGAGTGAGCAGAGAAGCTAAGTGCGAATCAGTAAAACTTATTTCTGGAATCTTTACTCTTATACTCAGTACCTGCATCATTCTTGCAATCAAAATATCGTTGCGAGATATTTTTATAGTAGTATTTATTTTTATTTCTTATTTTAATTTCTAATTTTTTTTTGTTCAACAATTTCTCTTTTTGTTTTACTCCACTTTTATGCAGCAAAACGAAATTCAGTTTGAACAGGATCACAATGGGTCTCAGACGAACACACTGTGAAAAGAATCAGGTCGATTCATCGTGAACTGTGGTCTGGACCTGTTTATTTATTGTAATTAACGACACAACGGTGCCAATAACATATTGTTTCGTAACTATAAATGCCTTACCATATAATAAGTAAGGCTATAATAAGTAAGCAGGTAATAATATTTTTTGTATCTCTACTCTTGTACTAATTCGCAGCTTTTGGAGCAGGATTTGGTTGTTGAGCACTGACTGTAGAGCTGAGAGGAAGGTCAGGTGGTGGCTGAAGGGTGGTTATGGTTGATGAGAGTAGGGTTGAGGGGCTGGTATAGTTTTGAATGATTGTTGAATAGTTGGGTTGATTGGTCCCCTATATGTAAAAATGAAATAGCACCAATGACACATCGAATAGAGGGACCGAAGAGAGGAACAAGGGGGGAAATCTGGTTTCATGGGCCTGTCTGCGAAATCCTTATTTTTTGTCACTTGCATGTCACCCTCAATTTCCATCCAACTTTGACTGAATTCCCAGGGGCTGCGAGTGAGTCGCTGGGTGGTTTTGTGAATTTCAATGCGTTAGGATCAATAGTAGCCTCTGCGCATGCGCCAACATGATTTCCCCAATCAACGAATTCTCTAATTGAGAATATGGGGAAGTCTTTTGTAAGGCCCTCCATGAATATCATTACAATAACTTTAGGTACATAACTTCTGTTGCATATGAGCAATCGTGAAACGATTGAACATTTTTAAAGATTTATTGTTTGGATGTCGGCGATTTGAAAGCTGCTTTTATGCTCACATTTATCTGTACATTTTGACAATCCATACCCAAACAATAACAATAGAGAATAAGAAATGGGCCACACCTACTTAGTGGACCTTTCTATTAAATTACTACATTTAATCAACTGTTGTAAGGTTGTCGATACTTTGTCCCACTTGTCGATAATAATGTTTAATAGTAGTATCCAACTAACCGGTATGAATATCGATATTTTGCTTTCTTTTTCCCATTCTTGGCGTGTGAACTGATTTCAACTTCAAAGTGTGGGAGCCCGGGCGGTTTGCCCAAGTGATAGTGACACCAACACAATTAATATTCAAAAGGCGGTGCCGGTAGATAAGTCAATCAGACAGTCAGTCATGTCAAAGGGGCCCCAGGTACGTCGGACCACACAAATTACATCAGTCACATCCTTCTTTTTATGTTCGTTCTTTTTTTAATTTTATTTTTCGTTAATCCCATCACATCTCTAGACCCCATGCGGACCCATATGGGCCTGTTAGAAGGAGGGTCTACGTCACTGGATAACATCCGTGAAACACCGTGAAAATATCAAACCTCCTATGGCCTGGGGTCATTAAACATCGATCATATTTTTGAAACAGATTAACAACATAACTAAGAAGTTGACAGGGGCTTCGGTCGGCATCAAGAAATTGCTGCTCCTCGGTGATATTTCAAGATCTGAACGGAGGGTACCCTTCTCAGGAGTCACAGTGCGGCTTTATGAATAGTAAAACCATCATCAAGTAGCTGAGCAATTCATTTCTGTCTAATGAGAATGATGCAATGCCACGCTACTTATTTTGAATGGATCTTCTTCTAAAAGGCCAACAATATTCATGGGAATAAGAAAGTTTAACCTCACTTTCAATAGTACTGCATCAAACTGTTGGATTTCAATCAGATAATTCAATCACGCTGCAGAATTACACGCTACTAATCAATTAGGGAACAATACAATGGTGTTATTCACCGACAGTAATTTACAGATTCCAAAGTATTTATCTACGGGTAAGTACTCAGTCTGATGACTTTTGATGACAGTCTGATGATTTTCTTGGAGGTTCAGTATAGCTCTTGTACAAATGCTCGTGCCCCAAGATATTAAATTTCAGTGCTTTTTCATCTTGTTCCCCAATGCTTCCGATCACAGCTTTGCCTGAGTCATATTAAAACTTGGTGCGAGGTGAGAAGCCTCTGCTACTATAAAATAGAATTTTGTTCACCGAAGCTTCCAATATCTCTATTATCGAGAAGGAAGAAAATACAATCCATGGAGATAGAGGAGAGATGCATAAGTAGAACTAGTCACAACTCTTACTCTTAGGAAGCGGCCAACCCAGAACTGATACTACCTCTACCATTATTTGAAAGTCCACAGAAGGAAACCTATTCCATGCTGTTTAATAACTTCTCCGGTGGAACCCTACCCACACATCACAATGTGAGAAAATATATACTTTGCGTCTGAAGAGAAAGATGGCGAGCCGCTCTTCGACGGCGACTAACTGTTCTCTGCTGTTGCTCAAACAGGCGTAGTGGATTGGAGGATGGGCAAGAGGGTTGGAATTGGCCACCCTAAAGGACTTGGAAGTAGGGTCGATAGCCCTGATGCGCTGTCCACTTTCAAAGAAGAAGGGAAGACGGACAATGCGGCCAGTTTAATTGCGGAGGGCCAGGTTTAAAGCAGATGGGCGGGGGCAGATAGGGCGGGCTTCGTCCTGTCATTTGACCTGAGGTAATGAGGATGAGGTGACAGTGGGACATCACCTCCCTTATCCCCTTCACCTGAATACACAAGAACCGCCTGCGGAAGGTTCCCAACACAAATCAAGGTCCTTCCACAGGTGTCTTTACATCACCTCCCACCTACAAATCACCTTCCTCTTTCATCAACACTCTTACATTGTCCACACGTCTTCCTCCTGTTCATCAAATCATGTCCAGTTCTTAATCAACCTGTCCATTCAGAATTTTGCTTTATAGGATATGGAATGGTTTCATTAGCAAGGAACGTACCTTGATTGATGGTTCCCACTTCGATGATGATCAACGGCACAAAGAAAAAGTCACGAGACACTCATGTTCCAAATGATAATTTTGCATCACAACAATAGTATGAGAGATTGAAGTAACTGAAGAGCAACCTTAAAATTTCCACACACATGCAGTATGACGTAATGAGTGAATTTTAAAATACCTTATGTACCTAACCATCATGCCTCGTACCATGTACTATTTAACCCCATGTTCTCATACTTGAATTAGTTATTTCACACAATTTTCCCCAGAATCCTAAAAAATAAGGGATGGATGTGAGTAGGTACAATAATTTTTGCTGGCCTACGAATTCATTTAAAAAAAATCGGTACCTACTTTATTGATATTTTGGAACCATTTACGCGTTTTTTTGTTTTTTTTTAGACCGTTCGTAATGTTTTTTGTGTTTCTTGAACATGGTTCATTTTTATTAAACCACGTTGTATAACATATTAGTAATACTAACATGATAATACCTACCTTGTAATACATGTTTGCTTGATTCTACTAAGTAGACACCTTTTATGATCAGAACTTGATTTAGATACCTAATTTAGAATAAATTATGAATTTTAAAAAAACTTTTTTCTTGAGAATTTACGAAAAATTGTTATTGATTCACATTTAATGTGCTAGTTTGTGTGGTTTTCTTAAAGGACACATACACCCATCGTTTGGTTATGATAACTCAGAGTTGGCAGGTTAGGGTAGGCAAGGTAGGCACCGCCCAGCCTGTAACCTAGGCTGGTTTAAAAAAAGAAAATGAAAGAGTTTTAACATACCCTTAACAGCTTTAATATACCTATTGTTTGGGACTGAAATACATCCCCAACCGCGCGTAAATTGCGAACAGCTGATCATCGAAATGTGATTCTCTACTGGCGAATGCAGTTGATTCGCACTACTTTCTCGTCGATATCGCCTTCTTTTGTTCGGATTGTTCAATCGAACGCTCATAAAAACACATGTTCACCTATATTTTCTTCCGCCCCAAGTTTTTTTGATTTCGGCTCAAAATTCGCTCTCCCGTCTCCTCAACGTCGATCCCTGGTAGATATTTCGGATTCTGCTCTAGACTTCATCTTCAGGAACGGGGGACCCCGTCCTTCACGATCAGTTGTGGAAGGTCATTGGAGAAATTTGTACTTTTTTGATCATTCTGTTCACTGTTTTCCGATATTTTTTACATTTATTTTTCGAACTTCGTGGCGTTGGTTTTTCCGAAATTCACTCATTTTGGGGGTGCATTTGGGCGAACCTTCTTTTCGGCCCGCATACCTACTGCTACTAGTGAAGATCCTCTCACAACTCACTTCACCCCTATATTATTGCAAATTAATTTTATTTTCATTAGAACTGATAAGACGTTCATTATGAATCATAGGGAATAGCAACGTAATAGGGGAGAGCAACGTACGTAATATTGAAGAGAAACACAGGTAATAGGAAAGAGAAAAAGAGCGTTACCTATACATAGTAAAATTTATATTTCCCAACAGAAGCTAGATGAGCAAGATGTGACTTCAACTCCAAATGTTTATTAATGGGAATTAGAGTACGATAAACCAAATTGAGCAAACAAGGATTTATTTTCAGAAATGATTTTACCTCTCCAATTTTTAGAATCTCTAGTTTATGTGCACTCACGGAGCTGGGGCGGTTGCACCTAGTTCCATATTACTCCTCGGTTACTTCGGCCCTCCAGTCACCTATCAAAACCGCCACTGTTATAACTTGTGTTTATGATGAGTTATGTTCGTCATAATTTTGTTTTGGAGTGACACACGTACATACTACGTCTCTATCATGGACCACATATGAAAAGGTGGAGACTCAGATTTGATTCAGAATTCTTATTTCCTCCGAAAATTAGCTAAAAGCAATGGCAGAAATTTTCATTTGGTTTCTCAGTCATATTTTCAATGTCTTTATCGCCAAGTTAGTTAGTTTGAAGGTACATACACGTACCTTATCAGAAACAGGTAACAGGAGTTCATATAATTGCTGCAGAGTTTTGTGAAAGGCCACAAGAAAGATATAGCAGTTTGGTTACGGTAGTTTAGGAAGTGAATGTTGGGAGATGAGAGGTGTTACACAGCAGAGATTCGCATTAGATTATTATAATGCGAGCTGGAACAAGACAGGTCGGCCCTCGGACGTTGGTAGTGAAGTGGTGTGGAGGAACAGTTATTTAAATGTAGGTATACTCGAGCGAAGGGGATGTTGTATAGGGCCATTTGTAATTGGGCGTGTTGCCCTAATAAGCCGCCCGTGATAAATAACTGCAGGGGAGGCATGGAGGAAGGAAGAAAGAAAAGTCGGATTCACACCTACACCTTCTTAAAAGGCTCGAGGGTGCAAGCGATATTTAGCCACCCCCTTTCGGTATCGGCCTATCGATTATAGATGAGGTGATACGTTGAATGGCTAAGTGGGAGATTCCTATCTAATCATTTGACACATATTCTCGCTCTAACGTAGTCAAATCGTATGCCGATCTGAAGACGGAATGGCTGGGTCCCAAGCAGTCTGGCCGCTTCCTAACCTGCCTTACGAATTTATATTTCATCGATTCATAACGCGTGGGTGAATCGGAATAAATATTCAACAGCTCTATACTATTATCGATTTGCTATAGATTGCCTAAACAATTGAGACCATCGTGCTCAGATTCTCAAGATTTTTATTCTGCAACTAAAATGTATAATATAGGTAAGGAGAAAAACACATTTGACCCCTTTCACTACCAACGTTATTAAGAAACGTGTGTATTCTTGCAAGAAGTAAAAGAATAATAAACCAAAATACGGCCTCCAAAATCAAAATCCCACTTGCTTTTAGCGTTTGAATCTTTCTGAAAGATTTTGTTCCGTGTCTGTCTATGGAAATTCCTTGTCCCAAGAAAAAAAACTAAGTATACGGAATTATGGTGCGATTTTGATGACATTTTGAAATTAGTTGTCATTGTCAGAGCTCCAGAACTATTCCACAAATTTCGGTGAAATTTTGACTAACTTAACTTCAACCGCGATGGAAATTTCAGTCTCTTTATTTTTGAGACTCCCCTACCCTACCTACAATATTCTGGCTATAGGTACTCAACAGAAATTAAATATGGGCAAATAGTAAAATCAGGGAAGTGTTGTTGAGGTTATGTAGGTGCCTTTGTAGGTAAACAAATTACTGTCGACATATATTTTGGACGGGTCATTCAGAACCTCAAGACGCGTCTTCGTATTAAAAAACTTCACCTATGAGTGGAGTCGGATCCTGAAAACTTAATAAGCCGCCGCATTTAAAGATTACGACCGGAAAGCCTGATCATAAGACGAATGGTATACCGGAACCCTGTAATGGTTGCATAATGGGGATCCGGGGATTCGATCGAAGGTTTTTTTACCGACTGTTTGTTATTCATGTGCGGTATCCGCCGGCAGCTTTAGGGAGCCGTATTTTCCACCGCAACATGTAAATGATGCCGTTGAGGGAAGATAGGAGCAATATCAAACCTGTAAATCATATCGAAGTAATCACTGAGGAGAGATTAATAAGCCGTCATGTAGGTATACTACTGTGGATTTAAACTGAATGAATGCCAAAGTCATGAATCAGAGATAGGTATAAAACGCTGAAAATTATTAACAACAATTTACCTATTTTTATGTTTCAAGAGTTTTTTCGGTTACAACAATTCTTTTGTACAGACCAAGTCGGTCTAGTATAGGTAGGAGGGCTATATATGTATTCTTAAAAATTTTTAAGCCCGTTGGTCACAGCAGGATTGATTAAAATTGTAATGTGCCTATTCATGCCCATGTACCTACCCTTAATAAACCCACAGGTTACGGAGGTGCACACGTGGATGGTCACTGTGAATCTTCAAGGGGCTTAAACGAAACACTACAGCCTAGGTTGTACATGTACAAGCCATCAAATGGTTCGGAGAAGTGTAGCCCAGAATTCCCAACGGTATACGCTGGAACCGAATCGAAGCCAAAGGAGAGTGATTTAGCAGTGTTCCGCGCTACCCCCTAATGGCTGACTATATTTGGGCTCAACTCCTTCGGCAGAACCTACCGTATGACATAAGAAAAGCTTCCTTCTCTCGCATCCATCAAGCATGATTTATTTTGAGGTTGTTCATGGGTTTGGGCTTCGTTAGCGTCAATTAATCAGCTCTTCGAACGGGGGTGCAAGGATGGGAGGGTGCAAGTGGTTTTTTTCTCCAAAATACTCCTTTTACCTCTTTAAAAGCGTGTAAGGAGAGAGGAAACTTAAAAATACCACTTCATTATCGCAGGACCGAATTTTTCAACGCGGTCTGTAGCATGGCAATTTCACTTAAGAAAAAATCGTCTGCCAAGACGAGATTTATGAACCAAGCGTACCAAGAGATACAAATCATAGTTCATATAGTGTTCTTCCTACCATGCCAAGTTCTTATAGTTCTCGTCTAGTGTCATATATGAACTTGTTATATACAGTTATATATTTATATAAGTATCAATGCACTGCTTTTATATTTTACTGCACGTGCTGCTTATTGCTTACGCTGTTTAATATTTACTGCTTAGAAATATAATAATTTATTATAATGTTAGTAAGTAACTCACTATTATGGATATATGCGATGTAAGAAGTGTGAAACTACAGCAACAGCAAGGGACATCAAATCCTCAAAACTAACTTTTTCAAACCTTCCCAATACCATGGGTTGTTAGTAACCCCAGTTTGTCAGAATTTCGATGAAAATACATTAAAATATTCAAGAAACGTGTTATCCATAAATGTCATACGTTTCTTGAATCATTTTCCTATTGCCAATTACCAACTAGTATGAGCTCAAAGAGGTGAACAACTGGACACACATTTAGGTAAATGGGTACATCGCCTAATAATGGAAATGGGGTTTCGAAGAGTACCATATAGGTACCTAGTCTACATACTCCAGCAGGACCGTGTATGGTATTTGTATGGTTGAATATGATTAATTATCTCTTTATGTCGTTGCACAAGATTATGTGCGTGTATATCAGCTCACATATTTCTACTCTGCGTGATCGATTTGGATTATCCCTCGTACCTCATAAGCTCGCGATCGCGAGAGACCTCACGCGCGGACTGCACTACCTGAAGCATTTGGAATTAACCAACATCACTGATTCTCTAAGGAGTAAAAAAAAAATCATTCATTTTGTTACATCCGCGGACGCTCATGTAGGAGATAATCAGCATATACGGTAATGGTAAGCAATATGGGACTATACAGGACGGGTTAGAACAGGGAGTAGTGGCAGTAAGGATGGAACTAGTTAAGTGTAGGCCGTAGATTAAACACAAAAGAGGGCGACTTTCAGCTCTCTTGCCAACTAACTTGTGGGCAATGAAAGGAAAAAGGAAGCAAAAACCACCCATTGCCGAGATGTGAAGAAGAAGTTGCGAAGGCAAGATGAAGAAGAGGTCCAGAAGGGCCGGGCGTATTAAGAGGTGGACGATAATTCAGGAGATTACCCAACATACTCGAGCATTGAACAACCCCTTCCTCCCTTTCAAAGAATGACCCTTTTTCCCTTCCACTTGGCGAACCCTTGCTCATCTGGGAAGCATTAGGCACGTTTATAATTCACGGAACGAATAAAGTGTGAGGGTCAAGGGATGTCGCTCGTTTTGTTTCAAAAACGTTAAATAGAGCCAGTTCGCGAGAAAACTATTAAAGAACGATCAGGAGCTGACTATCCTGAGTTATGTAATCCCTAATATATGTAAGAAATATTATGTCCTATACTGTACAACACAGGACATGTGTGTTGTGTGTTGTTATGTTGTATCACTTATTTAGAACTAATGAATGAAATAATTATCGAAATTTGCAGTGAACTAAAGTCATTCGTTGAACACGACCCCAATTACAATCTTCCTATTTTGGTCCATTCCGCAATTTATCCTGCTTAAGTAGAAAAATATTCGGGTATATCAACTTCTTTCTCTGCTTACTGCACCAGGAGCACATCGCGCTAATAAAAATATCTGCTACATTTTCAAAAACCACATGGCAGATTACTGTTCTTGGTCTCGGTCAAAAATGTTCAGCGTAATTTTCATCGTTATTGAGTGCAGTCGTGCTTTGATGAATTCACATCTAATCATCAACAAGTCCAGTATATCTGGTAGGAGCACGAAATTATCTCATACCTGTAGGAACTGAGGAACGTGCCTAACATCAATCATCATATATGGCTCCAGCCAAGTCTCCTTTTTAAGAAATGGTGCTTCAAAATAATCATAATTCTTTTTGAGTTTCATATTCGCGTTGCAATCAATAGCCTAGATGTTATGTTTTTTTTTTTTTTTTTTTTTTTTTTTTTTTTTTTTTTTTTTTTTTTTTTTTTTTTTTGGACAAGAGTGTTTACTAACATAATTCATTCGACTGAATTGTACTCAGTCGAAGTGGGAACGCTTATGGGAAACGACGAAGTAGGTACTTCTAAAAGCTCGAATCTTTAGAATACAAGCGAGATGTAGAAAAGAATTTGGATCGAATGAGAGTTGCTCGTGAAAAAGAAGTCGGAAGCGGGTGATTACATGTTAGTTATGGTTACGATTGTGCTACCGTTGGACCATTGGAAAGACTCACATCAATCTCTATCCGTCAAGGGCTGCTCTCAATCAGAAGGATTATGGCTTATTCACAGCTCTAAACACATAATTAAGCCCAGCCGAGTCATTCCCTCTCATTAAAAGTTCCCGAAGGGGGTCCCAAGGTCTTGCGCTCTGGCGGAGCATCCCTGGTTCAGAGATGTTTGATAACATTTCCCTTCCCTCCCTCCCTCTCCCTCTCTGTCTCTCTCACACTCTTCAGCCCTTCTTTCTCCCACGGAAACCTTTTAAGAACTGGTCCGATATTTTTTATCTATTTATACTTTCCAATCCTTTTGCGCTAATTAACAAGTACAGCAAAGCTGTTTGTCTCCTCGCAGCCTTTGGAAGATAGGAGTTTTCAAGGAATCGAGAGAATGAAGAAAAAACACCTTCGGCGTACAAGAGATTTATGATACATACCTTAAAAATACATCAGCTCTTAATCTGTTCGAATACGTTGATAATCTTCCCCTCCTCTACCCTCCCCATACGCATACATCTAGAGAGACTTTTTATTCGCGTGTGTGGGTTAGGCCCTAGATATCAATAGTACCCTCACCATGAAGAACGTGAAACGATCCAAACATCGATGTAGGTAGTTCCAATTTCCTCAAACTTAAGGTTGGAGTTTGACCACTAGGTAGGTACCTGCATGACCCCCCTTGAACGTAATCGTGACCAGATCAGTTGTAGCCACTGCCCATAAAGCTTGCAGTTAGTACCTATTCCACCATTTCTATGCTATGCTGATGGCATTTTTAGAGATCGTGACGAATAGCCCTGACATTGCCCCCTGTGAATGCTAAAAAACAACCAGCTATACGACCAAAATTATTCGATTTCCTTCAAATTTTAAGTACGTAGGAATTATGGCTTCTTAGATATCCTCCACGAAGGTAATCGCAGTCAGACTAAAACTGCGCATGCGTAAACGCGGAATTTCACAAAGTATCAATTTCCCACGAGTCATTGATTAGATCTCGCTGAAATGTGGCTGGTAGTTTGGGACTGGCTCACTATATATTCCTGGCCAAAATTCAATGGCCTAGACACAATCAGTATATGAAGGAGACTGAGAAGCTAAACATGTGGATGTCAAATACGTAATTAAAAAATTGCTGCTAATCGAATAAGGCTTATTAGAAGTCAGTAAGAAACAGGTTTCTTCTACAATGGATGGTTTTATTTTTTCACCGCAATTTGAGACGGTCATATCCTTAGGTCAATGATAACCGTAGTGGTTAAGGGGACCTTCTGGCTTGTTATGTGAAATGGATGGGAAGAAGATGGTAATTAGAAGCTTACAAAGATTCACTTGTGGAACTCCCTTGGGGTTTTAGCGCCATTATGCCCACTCTTCCCGGGACCTCTTTTGTTTGGTGTTGAGCACTCATCTCTCACATCACTCTTGTCTGGCAACCACTGAAGTCACTTATCACTTCAGTCATTTTCCATTATACTGTTTTTAAATCTTTTTAGGATAACAATTTTTCTCAGCCAACTATTGTTTGTATCCATCCTGTTGATGATTATCTAGTTAGCATAGGTGTATCAGTTTTACTTGGGAAAACCTTTGCAACCCTGGTACATTCCTGGTTCAATTTTAAAAAAAGATAGAGAATAACTAAGTAGGTATTTCGGTATACAAGTTCATTCAGAACTGAAATATTTGTATCCTATATACAATAAAGTTTACCTTAAATTGAAAATCATACAGCAACACAGCGCGAGGCTATTATTACAGCTGAACGCTATCCTTTGTCTTTACTTCAAATTTATATCTGGACGGATTATGACAATTCTGTTTTCCATAGCAATTTAGGTTTAAGACACATTAATAGGTATACTCGTAGTTAAGTACCTACTTATCAAACTCGTGCTAACAATCTATTCTCTCTATTTGTATTCACACACTCGCATTTCATAGTTTAATATAATGCGGTAGGAGGTACTACTTGCTAGTAGGTTTTCTTCATAGTGGGTTATGTGAAAACCATCGAATAACAAAATCATATCATAAAATGAATGCGTTTACGTGTAAATTAAATTTGATAGTGAGTTACCAAAGTTGACGTTAAGTTCCATTACTAAAGTTCGTTGCTGAAAATTTCTAATAATTTTTATATATATAACGTGTAAATTAATAATGTGAGAAAATAATGAAATTTAACGATTTAGTATGAACTTTAACAGTAAAGTATGACCTTGGCTTTTTAGTATGACTTAGGCAGTAATTGAAAATTGCATTCCCGCTTCTCTTGTCATTTTTAGTACGACCTCAAGTGTCCGTGAGTTGGATTCCTGAGCATTACCATTTCCATTCGGTTTATTTTTTCTGCATACCTCTCCGTATAATCTTGCCTACTTAATTCTATTATTTCCCATAAATACAATAGTCTTATGTCAATAGTTGTTCCTATGATTGATTGATGTCCCTTTGTTAATGTTGTTCTATCCGTCCGTACCAAGACCAGAATCATGAACATTGAGTTGATGGGTGAAGTGGGAGCATATTTATAAGGGGATGATGGGGAAAAAGTAGTTGATATATGGTATTCATATTGTTACGATTCCCGTGAAAAACAGTCAATCGGAATGTGTTTTTGGCAAACTGAAATTCGCATAAAGGGGGCAAACCTCGGCAGGTATCATTGGAAAACTCCCCGCACGAGAGGAAAAATAATGGTCAATCATGATTCATTTATCAATGTAATTTAATCGGATAACTCATCCATTGTTATCATACTGGAGTCTACTGTGGTTTTGGTATATATTTCAGGTAACAGGTAGTACAGTTTCGTTGAACATCGTCAGCTTCTTCAACCTAAAGTATAATATCTGAACCACAATGAACTCCAATTGAATGAATATCAGAAGGAAATGGTCACTCCATACCACCACAAGAATCATTGTTATTATTTCATCAGTCAAAAGTGCCTCACCGGCTAGGAGAGTTGCAGTTTAAAAACAAGAACGAAAGGTACGAGGTAAATTTTTGCAGAGCTACAAACTGAACCTCATTGAATGCTCCACGTTTGTTGAGGCACAGCCTACCAGAACGGAATGGGCTCATTGTGTTTCACGGTTGAGGAAGCGGCGAAGCGGTTGGGAAATCTTCGGGCCAATGAGGGTCCGTACTGCGTGCGAAATGGTGCCCATTTTCTCCAGCCTTCAATGGAGGTACAAAACAGTTCATTTTTCATACCTACTCCCTTGCGAAATACGACTCTATATAGTGCATTTACAACTTTATTTGGAGTATTGATATTTATCCAATATATGCGCGAACCAACAGTGTAACATTCTTTGATTTATTGAGTATAGGATCGCGAGGTACATCTTACATAGAATCAACCCTTATAATATTGAGAATTAATGGAAGATACAGT
This sequence comes from Lygus lineolaris, assembly GCA_030264115.1. NCBI lineage: Eukaryota > Metazoa > Arthropoda > Insecta > Hemiptera > Miridae > Lygus > Lygus lineolaris. The sequence goes on along the minus strand of JAEMON010000008.1, from coordinate 13,443,307 downwards.
TTAGGACCTTCATGTATCAAATATATATGTAATATTTACACAGTAGGGGAATATTTTATGAACTTGACTAAAGCATCTTCATACCCACGCTTAGTAACTTACAAGTTTGTTTACTGTATAAAATAAATAATCTATTCTTGTAACTTGGGTTTTAACTTGTAATCAAATCTAGTTTTTTTAACTCGGTTCATTAGATAGATACCTACATTTAATTTTAATAATGTTAGCAAAAATAACAAGAAAAGTAAATAACACTTTAATTCTGTATAGTGATGGATCTCACAGAAAGAATCGAGTTTGAAATAGACATAGCCTGCAGGCTAAATGGACAAAACAGACATGAGTGCTAAGCACGGTAGTAAATGCTTCATAACTTCGTCCGAAAGATTCAATTTTTAAAGTGCGATTGATCGATACCGAAGAGTCGATAAGGAGCCGTTCGAGGGGGGACCGGTACTTTTTAAGTTCGAAAATGTTTCCCAGCGCCGGGGCTCCCTCATGAATAAAGATGCAGTGCCTCGAGGACCCATCTCCCACCGGGTGAGTCACCCATCCCTCAACCTTCCCTACGAGGATGAGCACTCTTATGGACTTATGATCCTTCAGCTGATGATCGACTGCCGATCAGGTCTATTCTGTCCGATGGCCGACTCGACCATTCTCGTAACTTTCAGTTTTGTCTCGTTTTCCGCAAATCGATGAACGAGCCGATGGAAAATCAGCTCGAGGGGCACCAGAGCTGCACAGAATCTGAAGGACCCAATGAGGAATTCCGGTGTGTCGGAATTTTGCATTTTCGACTCCAAATTCGGATTCACCACCATTTATTATCAGCTCAAAATGTTCATTAGGTTGGCTGTACAGCAACAGATGGTAAGATCGGTATCTTTTTACGGCACTCGTTTTCGCTCACATGCAATCAATGAAAAATCCGGTCTTCATCGGTTTCTCCCAGTTTTCTTTAGACGGAATGAACCTAAAATTATTCAAATCGTAAAGTATGTAATTATTTTTTACGACACACCTATATCACGAGGAATTTCCAAAATCACAAACGTGAAAAATAATTTAAAAAATATAGGATTTTGA
>JAEMON010000008.1:13411229-13432781 GCA_030264115.1 Lygus lineolaris | reverse complement strand
ACCAGCGAAATATGTTATATTTATAATATAGTATATTATCGTTATATATTATATAAAATAAATATGTATGTAAACTAACCTACCTACCTCTCACTCAATAAATATGCGGCAACTTGAACGGTTGATTGAAAGTGTCGGAGCGAGTTATTAGTCGGCAATATTGTCTAGGTTTCAAGGGAGTTGGCAGCCAACTTTAAAAGCGGAGTTGGAGGACTGTTCCTGCAATAAGCAATTTGAGCTCGACCGCATTGTGAACCGCTAGATCGCTGCCAGTGCCAGATGACGTGATGTTCATTAACTTGTGAGAGCTTGTCCAGGAATAACGACTACTCCCTGAATTATTATGATGCTCATTTACTTGATCTATACGAAGAGCTATTTCAGAATGTGCAGGGCAAACCGCATGATTTCGAAGAGACCTAAAATATCCGCCACATTTGTTTCGAACATACTCAATATTGTGAAAAACTCAGTATGGAAGTTGGCATTTATTTATCGAACAATAAATTGAGTCAATTTTCCAACAAAGGAATCCGCATGATGGTCTTCATTTTGTTGTCGGTCCGCGAAGGTTCGTCTACTAAAGAACTCAATCATCACGTGTACTTAATGTTGAGAAAACCACATTTTTGAAGGAAAGTGTATATGCGAAAGGCTAACTCTTCGAATTGGTTACTCACGAAATAACACCGAGTAATATATTTACACACCGCCCTTCTAAGAGAAGCTGTTATAAAGTAGATTAAAGGTATATTATTTGGGAAAGAAACACCTTTTTTACTGATTGATTATCTGAAGCTACGTTTCACAATTTCCATTGTCCACGTTCAAAAAAATCATTTCCCTGACTATCCTATCTCATGCCCCATGTATCCTCTTCGACGAAAATGTTGGTTGGAACGAATTCAGGCCAGCCATCAAATTTAAAAAGAATATAAAACTGCATCATAGTCTCGAAACGCTACGAAGGCCTGGTTCAAATTTTTCTTTACCGCAAACAGTTCGTTCGGATCCTGCGGTATTGGCTGAAGATTCCGATAGTGGCTGTATACCTACCCAGACGAAGATAACAAGTCTCGTTAAGACAGCAACACAGTCTGAGGGGAAGGCGGACTATTAAAGTCAAAACGACTGGCGGAAAGGCTCACGTGAGACCGATAAGCCATCGCCGGGACGCGTTCTGAAACGTGATAAGTCATTAAGAACTTAACTTCGCACCTTCCTGATATCATGGCCTGTTAATAAGTTTGAAAACCCCCTCTTTCTCTCCCACCTTCCTCAGAGGTTTTTTTCTCTTCTTCTTTTTCATCCTAGATGCTATCGTTTAAATAACTTTATGGCCGTATAATGCGCCGTAAATATAAATACGGACCTATTGCGAAACCAGAGATTAATACGATTCATTGAGTTCAAGGCCCTTGCAAAGCCCGAACCACTAATACTTGTATTGCCTGCTGTGTGCTTGTCTTCAAGGTGTGTATTTTACCACCTTACACCCCAACAAGCTTTCATCGCGGAGTTATTGGTATTTCCTCAAGTGCCAGTGCACACCACCTGCCGTTTCGAAACAGAAGTATGTCTTCCTTGAGCTCACCATCACAACTAAAGACACTTCGAATAAATTGTGATGGATACGTTCAAATCCTAAATATTTAGAATTCTTGTGATAGGTGAAATTATATTATTAATAATAATAAATTTAGGTAAGAATTGTGAGTTATTTCACTTCATCCGAAAAGTTAGCGAAGAGTTAAATGAAGATGATGATTAGTATAAGATGATGTTTTAAGGTTCATTCTGAGACCCTATGTATGAGTATATTCGTCATCAGCATAAAGTTTCCTAAGAGGGTATACCAGGTTTTATTGGCATCAATACGTAGGTACTGTTGGTAAATAAACATGGTCTTGTGGAATTCACGAATCATATTGCTCTATGGGTTCAAGTATGAGCAATCGGTTCAACGAGGTCATAAATTCGTTGACCAAACTTGGATGGATAATACTTGAAAAAATACAACCCACTTTAAAAAATAAAGCATTGCAGTTTGTAGATTCATTACCGAAATGTCGAAGAACATCACATATTTCTCGAGCTAATACACCAATCAATCACATTTATAAAATGCAACCGTCACTCACAGTATTGCTTGATCTAGAATAATACAGCTCACTGCACGTAGGTACCAATATGTGTTGATCTGAGTGACGCAGATCGAGCGATGGTATTTCTGAAGATCATTTCGCCTATAGGGGACCATCATGACTGCACTTATTGTTTGGCGAGCTAATAATTCTTTCAGGTGATGAATGTCCGTGCCGAGCTGCAGCGCTTGAAAAAGTCACACGGACGCGGTCGGAGAAGGCGGAGGAGAAACGCTGATTTATATCTCGATAACGTGCGATCCCGAGTTCAAACGTAGGGTGAAGTGCGATGGGGTACGGTGTTTTTGCTGCCACTAGTTGGAAATATAGAAAGGAGTTATTAACAAGTGATGTTGCTAATGAGGCTGCGCTAATGATGCTCTCATGTGGTGGTTACCTTCCTTCCAACATATATCTCAGTGGCAGACTGTCCTTGTTAGGTGTGGTCGGACTCCTGGTTAGTCCGGCTTTCTTACCGTCCCCCATAGTGTTCATTACATGTCGTCATATGGACTTATGGCCAAGCGGATATTCTGTTGATCCCCTCATCACTTTGAGTGTAAAACTGATTGAAGGCACGAGATTGGTTTTGGTATACCATCCGGTGAACTGAATATTTCCCAAGTGCTACCATTTAAAATGATAGCAAAAGTTTTGATTTTCCAAAGGACAACATAGTTACACATTCCAAACGTATTCACAAGGCCTTTTGTAACTTGGCTGACTCGGAAGCAAAAATTGAGAAGATGTACACAATATGCAATCACACTCATTCAATCCTTCTCGTTTTTCATTGCCGTCCGATATTTATAAGGAGGGCCATTCGCAGCACACTGGATGGCAAGCAAGGACGCACAAAAAGAAACATGACGGCCGCTCGCAAAATCCAATTTACCCGAGTAAATCTCGGCTTAGGGTGCTCAGAGCAACAGTTATAATATTGTCGGGAAGGTATTTAGCGGGCGTACAAAGGTGGACAATGGGAAAAGGTGAGGAGATATGGATACCGAGTCTTCCTGGCCGGGGAAGGCATAAGGCGACAAGTTATGGCAGATTGGTCATTTCAAACTGAGGGGGACCCCTCGTCGTTGCGTCGATCCCACACCGCATAATGGCGAGGAGCGCAGTAATGGCAGATTCTTAAGAGGTCTCCATCCATCACATTATTTACGCTGCATACATATGGTGCTTCGGATGAACCAGGGACCCTCCCGTTTCTCATCATATCCAGTGCTTTGTTCGTGGTGGTGGTGGGAAAATATTGGATATACTGGCTACATTGAATCAAACCATTGAACATGAAAAGAAGAAAACTGAAATTCTATGACATCTACTTGCAAGTATAGAGGCAGTGAATATATAATAAGAATAAGAATGGAGTGAGAAACGGCAGCTGATAATAAATGTTCCGATGAACCTGAGCATCATCCTCCATTGCAACCCATCGAGATACACGTTTCCGGAATACCCCCAATGACGTTCTTTCAAAGGAGAAAACATAATATATAGTAATGAATAAATGCGTACAACAGAATACCCATACCAAATGAGTCCAGTTGAGTGACTTAGTTCCGATGGGGTGAAGTTATTGATTCAATACCTATGTGCAAAAACTAAAGCAAGATCTCGGCCGAGTTTATATCACAAGAGGAAGAACACCTACAGATACCTATACCTTTGATTTTTTCTGACAAGACAATTTACCAGTAAACTAATCTAGTAAGTACATCAGGAGACAGGGAGACCTTTACCTCTTACTGGGCTCAGAAGCACTTTGTGGAACACGGAGAATGAGCAAGAAAAGCCCGCTAGGAGGAAGCTGGGTGAGATACGCGTCGGTGGCAACCAACTAGGAAGCTAATGGCCTGGAAGTGATGAGTATGCCGAAGGCGCTGTTCTTGAAGAAAACCTCTAGAAAACCCTGAGAAACGGGAGTTCAACTAGCAGGCTGATTTCCGACGCTGGGGACCCTTTCTTCGTCAGATGGTATCTCCGTTGAAGATCCTTCCTCTATCCCCCGACACACCTTTAAATTGTCAACCAATCAATCCCGGCTTGAATCAGTCGTATCGCTCTTACCTGAGTACGTCGTACATCAGATCATCTCATTTGGTTCATCTTATCTCAGAGGGCCGCCGACTGTTTTCACAAGAGGTTTCTTCCATTCCCAGATAACCCCGGAGAAATCAGATCCTTGTCGCTGAGGTCCCTGCTAAAGATTTACACATTGCGGGCGGTCCTTCAGTGTCTCGTGGTCCCAGCTCTCAATTACACGCAAGAAATACCTACACATATGAACTCGAACAAACATGCTACTTTTATAATGAAGAAAAAAAAACAGTAAATGATATGAGAAAAATCGGGAGATATCAGAGGGACTCGAACTAATTATGACCATTAGTTGACAGCATTGTTATGCATTAAAACCTGAGTAGTATACATTCAGTTTATAATTAAATAATACTATAGACAATAATACCTTGGTTTCGAAAACCCTTGGGTCACTTTGTGGAACGATAATTTTGGGACTTGTGAAACCATTCTGAAACCATGGAGTTTGAGGAACCATGTTTGACCTCAGGACCATTGTTCGATGACCAACCAGAGCATGGGAACATAGCACCTAGTTAATGAAGAAACATGGTGTTAGAAATGTCGGCTATGTATTATGGCTGATAGGTGAGTAATGGAATTGCGGTTTGGAAGCCACCTGCCCATCATTTGGAATGTATTAATGTATTATATATATGTAAACAATATTTCGGACAATTTATAAGAATTGTGGTTTTTGGAATAGTACTAAGAGCCATCTAAAGCCTTACAACGTTGTCCATATAGAACCTTGAGGGTATAGAACCAGGGCTTAGAATACTTACCATAGTTAGAACCATATTTTGGCAGACCTTACAAAGAACCAACAGCAACATTTCTCCCTCTTAATTCATCAAAATTGATGGTAGTATGAGATTTTCAGGGCATTCACGATCAATAAAGAGTTTTAATGAAGGAAAAAGAAATAAAGATGAAAATAAAAAAGAACGTAAAAAGAAAAAGTACGAACATATTGGAGGTCCCATCAATTTCAAAACGCGCCTCCGAAAAAATACGTTCCATCCCGGATCGAGAGAAAATGACATCAGCGCTCTGAAGTGACCGAGGCGATCGGTGTGGGCATTAAAAATAATTAAAATAATTGATTCCTGGTTTGAAGATAGTGGCTTACCGGAGGAGGGCAATCATAGTAGGTAATTACAGCAGTGGCGTTAGATTCGGGGTGAAGCGGCCTTGACGTGCCGGCCTGGCAAGGCCTGAGGGGGAGACGGCCTATGGAACCTCCTCCCCAATCGGATTGTTAGCCCGAGATAAGTCCTATGATGCCTACTAGGAATACATTGGGAGATCCATAACCCCACGGACATTCCACGACATAATGTGCCTATATGAAACTCGGACGGAATTTTAGGTCATACCTCTCATGTATTTTAAAGGGTTCATGTATTCCGATAATCATAAATCTCATGATTATAACGTGCTCAGATTTTGCCCTCGACACTACCAAAGAACCGTAAGATTTATGATACTATATTGGGAGGTCAACAGGTGTTTCCTCTTCGATCAAAATTCCCGCTTCGGTATTTGAGGGTCGTTTTCTGCTTCTGCTTATCTTGGTTTTCAAGCTCGTGTTGCTGACAAATGATTGATCGATAGCTGGAAAAACGAATGCAAATCAACCAACCCGATCAGCATTATCGAGCATTTTTCTAATATTTATTTTTCACCGTGAAAAACTCGTGCTATTCGAAAGATAAAGAAAATTGTAGATACAATTGACGGCTTGTGTAATGTTTGCTAGTATTCAATAGTATTTTCCAGTTTACAATTACAATAAGGGGTTGTCAAATAAGAACCTTGTAAAACTGTTCATAAGAAGCGTTTTCACGATTATTTATGTTATCAAAAGTCGATTATAAAGCGTGATTCACAATTCACATGTGCATAAACTTGTAATAAGTATACTACTTTGTAAAATATTTTGTGAAATAGGACGCTTCAGCCTCCTATGAACCCTTGTTCAATAATTTGCAGCTTCTTAAAAGTAGAAAATGGATCATTTCAACAACATACTGTGCTAGGAAATGATATTGCGTATCTTCTTGATAGTTTCCGATAAGATTAAATTTACAAGTCTGAAGAGCATTTACCTACTACATCTTCCATCTATTCAACATAAACCCATTGCAAACATCCTGTTTCATCAGTAACGAACTGAAGCTCTGAGGGAGCTGGACATAAACTCCGTACGAAAGTTATCAGGTGTGTCAATCTATGAATGAACAAGTCGTCACTTGTTTTCATTTAAACTTTACAGCGGCGTAAATCCAAAGACCGGTAGCGTCGCGGATCTACAGTCTTGCGGGTTCTCGGCAACCTCCAACCTCTGCGGGTTGCCTTATAGTCGGCGCAGGTGGCAGATGATTCCGCGGATTTCTTTCGATTTATAACTGGATGCTAATTAAAAGTGATCTCAACGTTTGAAGAAGTTTGCGTAAGTAATTGATCGCCTCGAGCTCGCAATGGCTTTACGGCTTCTAGCAGCCAAGGCCATCATATTAATTACTCTAGAGAATAACGTAATATAATAGAACTGAAGAAAAGTGGGCAGCGAAGACTAATGGCGGTGCAAGCGCCTGGGAAAACGCGGAGACACATGATAATTATTTTTCTCCACATCTGGTTGTTTGGTGACTTATGGTGTTAGCGGTAGTGTTGTTGGTAAGCAGTAAGTTGTTGGAAACAAACGAGAAGTTGGTTAGTAGAAGAACCTAATAAAGTGCTGAGCGAGAACACCACTAGGTGGGATGGATGTCTGAGATAGTCCGTCCAGCCACCCAGAGGATGGATTGCTCAGATAGTGTCGTTGACAGGCACCCACTGTGTTTCAGTTGGCGGCTACTTCCCTGTTGCTACTTTCCAGTAAATCACAGAGAAAGAATCTGGATCGTTCATCGGCCGCCGGACTTGAAGACACTGGGTACTATATGGGGTATTCTAGGTGGTTCTTACAACAAAACAAAAATATTTTCATGATTAATTCTTCCTTCTGTAGTAGCCATACGTGGGTCAGGAGCGGCTCCCCAATTTTCTCTATCTATATATAGCGCCATAGTTTCTTCTGTTCGGTTTAGTTTGATGATAAGAGAATCTAATATTGAAAACGATACAAAAACCCAATTACTGTACTTTTTTACTCAACTCACAACGATGGTTAAGACTTGCTCCTCCAGCACATAGTTTGACAACTTCAGCGGTTTTCCATAATAATTTTCTTCGAAAACCAAGCTTATAAAGGAGATTAAAAGATTAGTTTTGACAGTTTTCTTCGACATATTCAGGGTGAGTATCACGTACTTAATGGATGAGGAAAATAATAAGTAATACATAGCATAATTCGGAAGAGTAATAAATTACCAAGATCCCCATACCAGTAAAGCCGCAATTAAAAAGAGCGTTTGACCGATTTCATAAATTTCAAAATCATATGGGCATTTCAATAATTTTTCAAGAATCGAGTGGTATAGGTAGATGACTTCAATCGACCAGTGTTTTGTGGAGTTTTGTGAGACCACCATTATGTGGAAAGAAGGTTGGAATTCATGCTTCATAAAAAGCGTAACTCGTGAAAAAACGTGGAAGCCGAAATATAGGTAGGTACCTACTCCTGTGGTGAAGGCACGAAGGGCACATACATTAAACAGTAATGTAAAATGTTAGCATACCTAGTAGTAGGAAAGTAAATCAACGACTCACATGATGCCATCCATTGATTCGTGTTTTATTTTATCAGTCCGAATACTGAGAAATTAGGCCTAATAAGAAGCAAATTTGTTGGTGTACTTGATTCTCAACCCGTCAAAGCAAGAAGTTGGGAATCCTATGCCAGGTAGCAGGTAATCCTTATTGGTCTATTTGAGCATAGAAGTTTATTAGGGTAGATGAATAGGGCATAAAATGTTCTATAGTATAGAAGTGGCGAGGGTAGGAAGGCCATTCCAGATGAAACAGATTTCTTGCCTTAGAGCGTTGTGTACCCTTCCTGCGCATTTTATTACGAGCGAAACGCTGTTGTTTTCGTCCACTAGAGTGTGCGAGAGAGAACAATAAAGTTTTGTCTCCTCGTTGAACTGTTTGTCCTAGTTGACTGTTATGACAGTGCTCTCTTGTAAGTTATGTCGCTCATAAAAGTGACTGCCTTGAACTCCCAGGTCCCCGTTGGGTTGTCACATCCTATCCGGATTTATAGAAATCGCGACAACGGTTGTTACTCTGGTGTAGTCGTTTCGCCCGGTGATTCCAAGTCGGGGTATAACGTGTGAAAATAGGTTTGTTGAACCAACTTGTTGAGTGGCTGTCTTCATGATTTTGCCGGTCAAGAACTTCACGAGTGGTTAAAAAAGAACCCTCACCTCTCACCTTTTCTCTAGCCTCACCTCTTGGAAGTTGTATAGATTTTTCAAATCGTTACTGTTCCCACTGCATACGAAGATGCTCTAGTTTTCGTTAATCGAATAGCCACCTACAGGAGCGAAATGCTATTAGCATGTGCAAAAGCCTTACTCGACGTAGTAGGGTCCATCAGGCTCATTGAGAAGACGGGGTGAGCAAAGCCTGGCTGTCCAGAAAGATAACGTCACCAGCATCCTTGGGAACAGGTATATTAGCCTAGTGTTCTCTGAAGAAAATTTTCTACAAAGATATATGAGTCTCAGTCTTTTGCGGAGATGAGTTTTGGCATTTCTTTTTTCCGGCTGTTTTGAAAAAAATTGGCATTTTGGGACACCCTCTGGGACATTGTTGTAAATTAAATTGTATATTTGTTAGGATAAATCATAAATTATACCTCATAATTATGTTTGCAGTATTTACCTAAAAAGCTGTCATTGTGGGGAAAAAATGTGGAAGCACATAGTAAATATCCTTATCAATACAGGCCCCTACTTCCGCTCTTTCTCCCATGAGAATCGGACCGATTGTTAAAATTCCGATCTGAAAACCAATAAAATAATTACCAGAAACCAACTGGGAAGATCCGAGACTCCTCATGCAGGAGCTAATAGACAGTCGGGAGGGATGAACGAGTAGTCACTTATACGCTATTGGTGAGCACCTTCGAATTTGCATACTTAGAGCAGTTCGAGAAAAGAGAAGAACGTTGGTATAGGAATGAAGGGGTGATGATGAGGGGCGGCAGGGGGGGCAAGGGGGGGCAGGGGCGGAACCCGTAAAGGTGGATCTGGGGCCGTCCGTGTAATACGGTAGTGGTTGGATTCTCACGGTGTAGCCGGGGGCGAGCACGCAAACACTATTAGGTCCTGGAGTTCTGAAGCCCTTAGGGGAAAAAATATTTTGATTTGTAATTATGTGATGGGTTTGCTTTTTTGAGGACTGTCCACTGGTGTCTTACCGTTTTGAATGGACTTAGACTGTTAGTCTCATATTAATTTCCTACTGCAACCATAATTTTTTCTACTTTTCTTAGGCCTCCTGTATTTTGGTCCTAGTCGTACTCTAAGTTTTGTGACAATTTGTTTATCTTCTTCTTTCCATACATTCTTGCGGATGTGCTGATTTTTTCCCTATTTATGCTCTATGCTGACTACTGAGGATAAGAGGTTCCGAAATCCACCAGGCCAATAGTTACATCAATCGCCGAACCATCGTCATGGATTTTACGAAACCGAACTACTGCCCCTGGTCATCAAACTCGAAGATCATTCAAACGTTATTTCAACGTCGTAACGTAAGACGTAGTTTTAACTCCTTAACAGTGTAAAGTGTGAGTGAGAGGACGAAAAATGGCATGCTAAGGCTGCTAATTGTGACGCAGGTAATTTTGAGAACTAAACTGATTTTTTTTCTCTGTTACATGGTTGCTTTGGTAATATGAAAATAAAATGTCCTTAAATAAAAGTCCCAATTTCTCTTATTGACTGTTTAAATGGTGTTGAGGGAGAATACATTAGGCGCTCTTCTAGAGATACCAGATCTCTACTAAAAATTATATCGCCTTTCGGATTTACACAAAGATTTGTTCCACCTTGAAGCGATAAAAAATAAATGTAAACTTGACTACTACCATGTACCATTGTGTGCATCGCACAATCTTCCACACCCCAAGCACAAGAAAGGAGAGACATCCACCGATGAGACGTGAAACAAGAACCCATTAAGGGTCGGCATTTGAACTCGGTTCAATTGAATTAAGACGGACAGAAAAGATCGACGACGATACATGTGAGCAAATCTTAAAGCTCGGGTTTCCATGGATATTGCAAAATTCTCGAGGTGGGAGATACAGTGAAAGACTCCGCCATGTTATCGAGATCTTCTTTGAAAGAGTGACATTTGCAGGTAACGTAGCGCGGCTGCAAATCGAGCACGATGTTGCCCCGAGAACTATTCACAGCTTCATTTCCACCCTCCGTTGCATATTCTACAAATCCGCAATGGCTGCGTGTTTACTCGTTGCGGAATTGTTATGGCATTCCTAGTATTTTATATCGGTACGTTCGCATTCAGCTTTGGAGTTCATGTTCTTGTTCTTTCACACACCTAAACACGGGTTCGGGTGTTGTTGAATTACTATTACCGCTATCCCAAAGTATATTAGAAAGTTGCTATAAAATAATTTATCGTTGTTATCTGTGCATGGGATCCTACTAACACTCCCTTGTAGATTACGTGCAATCTCTTTGATTTAATTAATTACGAGTACGTACATAACTTTCATGTGATTACTTTCGTAACCAGGTAGGTAATAATTACCTACCTTCGCAATTTTAAGTAATAATACCTATTGCCTATGTTTTACAATGACAAAGTAACCAAACTTCGAGACTCTACATATATAATATCCTCTTTAAAATTTGAATTTGTGCTCTTATAGAACATTTTACGCAAATCACGAATGTTATTGTACTGCAATCTTATCGAGAGTATGTATCCACCTAAATTGACTTGAAAACTTTTTTCTATATTTATTTGGGTGTTTTGGTCCAAAAAGACTGAAATGACACTCAAATCTCAGAAATTCTCGAAATAAACGTTGTTGGAAATGAAATGTGGCTTTCTAGGTAGGTTCGTTTGAATAAGATTAATTTTTCTAGTTTAGATACTTACCTAATCAAAAGTTTGGGGACTTTAATTCATTTTTTTAATACACATCATTTCCAAAGATTTGAAAATCACAGAATGTTGGTGGTCCGTACTATTCAAAACTCCCTTTTCTAACAAGATTAAATTTAATTGCTGGTACAATGAGCATGGGCATACGTCGATTTTTCGATCTTGGGAAGTAGATAGTTAGGTACTTGGTGACTGAATTCATCAAACCCTGAAATTGATCTAAACAATCGAAAAAGATACCTAGGTATGTACTGACTTAATGAATTGCGGCTGGTGTCATAAGAACCAGAATTTAATTTCCTACAACATTATTTTATTTTGGACATTCTTTCCAACAAGAAAATTTAGAAAAAAACCTTGTTGGTATTAAATTGATGATTATAGTACATTCGTGATCAGGTGTGAATTCCCTGTAAGACCACAAATTCTTCACGGCTGATTTGGGACCACACTGAGGAAGGATTTGATGTATTCGAACTTCTGGGCCCCAAACCTGATAAGCAAAAATCTACGTAAACGAAGACACTCTCGATTTGGAAAGAGGTTTGGAAACGAAATTGTTAACTTCACCAATTTAATTTTGTACATGTAAAATGATTAAAGCTGAATGTAGGTAGGTTTATTTACTCGAAAAAAATAATAATGAGGATTCCCAGTTTAAAATTGAGAGTTTTGAACTCTCAATAGATGTGGTTTGTACTTAAAAACAATAAATTCTAGAGACAATTGATTGTGCGCCCAGATAATTTGATGGCATTCCCTGGTATCGTGGCAAGTACCTGGTATCACGAGATTTTCCAAAAACGGGCGGAACTAATTTGAAATTCGAAAGAGGCGATGGCTCAGTTCCAAATCAATGGATAATTCCGGCTATTCCACTTAATTCGTTTAACTGAAACAATTCAGGGATAATATTTCAAAAAGGTGCTAGAAGTGAGGTATCCTATGAATTGAAGTGAGCGAAAACGATTGACGTAAAATCTCAACCTATGACGTCACCCGCAATCTTCTCACCTGTTTTACAACCAAACTAATTAGCATTTTTCAAATAATGCAAATTGGGTAATAATTACGGGGTTTTCAACAATGCTGAATCCGAATTTGAAGGGGGAAAATGTAAAATGCCGATGCATCGGAATTCCTCATTGTAGAACTGATGAATCTGATGAAAAATGCAGATGATATATAAGTCGAATTTTGTTTGGAACATGTTGAATTCAATTTGGAGAATTTTTAATTCAATTTGGAGAATGTTGAATTCAATTTGGAGAATGTTGAATTCAATTTGGAAAATGTTCGATTTGACTTGGAAAAAAATTATGTAATACATACAGTTTGTAATATACTAACCGGAGCATTTTTATTGTGTGACTTCCGACCGCATTCCTTCCATTAAAACGACTGATCTCAAGTGATTAGGAGGACCTCCCTCACGTGTGCCTCGAGTCGAACCTTACGCGTGCCCGCCGGCCCCCGAGTCCCCCCCAGGCCCGCGCTCCCCTATCATCGCTGCCTCAACTCGGCCACATCGCTCGCGGCCGTTTCCCACAGCCTGTACCACCCTTCCTCATACCCCGGGTTCAATACTCTTCTTACTAATCTGAATTTTTTCTTTCTTTTTGTTCTTTTTTCCGGTCTCGTATATTCGTCTTCCCTTTTTGAAAGGATTCCGGTGAAAGTCGTCCGTTTAAAGGAGGGAAATCCAACCCAAATGGTGGTCTCACACAAGCTTCTTGTGTGAAGGCTCACGAACTTGATCTGTAAACGGTTTTCGTACAAAATCTTGAAGCGTGGGCTGCAGCATTATAGAGATCTAGGTGTCAAGAAGTCGACATGTACATCGACAAAATAGGCGAAACCACTTTGGACCAATTCGTCCGACGACCGGATTAACTTTTCATGTTGCACGCACTTTGGACCAGACTAAGAGACTCTCTTTGGAACAGCGAGGTGACAAAATTTGATGTAGTCTCTGATGATGTTCGATTTTATGGAGGTGCTCCATTCTGGGGAAGGACCCTTTGAAATTTGACGAAAGCATGGAGACACCTCTTCTAATATTTCACAGGAAAACAGTTTTGCCCTCCTTGGTGGTACATCTGGTCCATGTGGCATTTCCTGTACCTATGTGCCCATTTGAGCCTTCCGAACTTATAGCTCCACTATGAAGCATCACGATTGGCTTATTAGCACGAAACTTTCCTTCTATGCTTAGCTTATTGTTGGTACCATTTGCCTCGAAGTTCCAGTCACGCCTGTATAATTTAATAAAAATGTTCAAAAAATCACATTCCAACATTCTTTGCAATTTTCAGCTGATTTCGAATATACCACACAATCACGTTCCTAAAATTATAATTTAAATGCGACTAAGGACCTAGATATCGAGGGTTGCATTGGAATTCCATTGCTTGAAAAATGTCGAATCTTCAAAAATGAAGTAACCAGGAGTTATCCCTAAAACCGTTTGTCTATGAATGGTGTGAGAAAACGAGGATCATGTTTGTACTCCCGAATCAGTACCGAAAAATGGGTTCAAAAGTTAAAAAAAAACTTTATCCTGTGCATAAGTATGAAGAATAAACTTCTCATGAGATCGGATACACCTAGCACATTCCTCAAGTACTTTTCACTCTTGTGCACCTAGGTACCTACAAGAAAGTATCCAATATTCCACCTCAAGTGATTTACTTGTTAATACTGACGATAAAGGTATAAGTACGACCCTCAACAAACGGTTGAAAACAACATACTTGCCCACAAACTAGTCGTAAATTATACTTGATTATACGTATCGGATGGACCCATTTCTATATTCCGGCGCTTGTTGTGCGTAGTAAAACAACCAGAACAGATGCGGCCTCGGGTATTTCGTAGGCCTAACAATAACCGGTATGATTGACCATGTTAAACTAAGATTTCGACAAGATGGTCCCGAGATAGTTGGGGGCCCACCACTTACGAATGAAGAACGGCTTCAAATGTACGTTTTCAAACTAACGCACCCAGCGCGAGCCAACACACCTCTTTTCCAGCGTGTATATTATGTATAGCATTATTAGGAATAGCCTGTTCTTGTCGCGCCTGGACCCCGCCTATTTCAGTGTTATCATGATTACGGATTGGGATGCCAATGAAAATACGTCGATATTTTCAAGAGAAGAATGTGGATAGAAGATATAATAATTTATCTTACCATTTATCCATATTTCATCCACATTGGTGAATTCCACCTGGTTATTTTCATTGGTTTAACAGTGATGCAGTCAATAAGGGTATGAGGAATGATTTAAAGTGGAGGCATTTTGTATTTTTTCAATGATTTATGATTTTTGAGAATGTCAACAGTTGCCTGAAAAACTAGATGAAAGTTTGATGTGGAAGGGTGATACTACTTCCAATAGCCTGAAGAGCATTAGGATAATCGGATCTATGTGGTATGGCACCAGTAAATGTCCTAGAAGTTGAATTATATTCCTACTTTCATGGTAAATATCAACACGCCCAACAAGGTAACGGGTTAACTTCACGGAGCGGATATATAACAATATATAATGGCAAAACCACTTCATTGCATCATGTAAGAATTTTTTTCAGATGGGTGATACTTCGTGTACTCATTTTATATTAATGTCGGCATCTGATTGGTAGTAAGCTTCCTATTCCCCGTCTTTCAAGGGACGTCCCCTGTAATGGATGCATTCATTACTGATCAATAAGTTTTACTACATTCACAGCAGTAGTGTTTCTGGAGCGTCAAAACCAGTGCTTTATTTCGAGATCAAAAGTGTTAATGGAAGGGCTGAAGGAGATAATGGGCAATCGAGTCTAACGGTAGCCTTTCAAGTTGTGAAATCCTCTAGAAAGCATTTATCTTGTGTAGTCTACAGTTACAGTTAGTTGTCAACCAACTTTACCAATGAGTGCCTTACCATGAGATAAAGTCAGAAACGTCGGTAACGCCGCGCCGCGTCGGCTCCATCCTGCGCAGGTAACTTTCCTAAGTGACAGAACTCATCAACTCATCGTATGATAAAAGGTACTTTGATTTGTATTTTTCAATACCAGATTTTTAATATCTGATATTAAAAATGTTGTCATGAACCAATAACGAAATATTTTTCATCATGTGAATGAATAGGTATAATTACTGTTCTAACCGCGAAATAATTATAATGGAAGCGGGTCCTTGAGACTGAATACACTCCACAGTACTGAATGGAGAGTTTGATAGACTCATTGACATCAATAGGAAGCTGTCAGACGCAAGTGCGTGGGTAGGTGCCAACAGAGGCGTAGGCTGTTAAAGATTTTTATGTAGCATCTTCTAATTATTCCGGTTCAGATCTATTTAGCGACCCCGGCGTTTGTTTCTCCGAGCTCGCTTATTGTTCGGGAGCAAGCCCACCTAAAAAGAAAAAGCTTTCGGGTTCACATTAATCATTTTGAGTGTGTGAAGGCCTTTCAGCGAGTACTGGGGTGAATACGGGGCCGTTGATTGTCTCAGTAAACGGTGAAGGTAACATTAATCTTGGGAAGGGTGACACCAGAGGAAGAGGGGGCCCTAAGGACCCAGACTGGGCAACCATAATGACGCCTATAGTCCTCCTGTGGGATCGGAGTCATAATAAATGCGAGGAACTCGGGAAGGTTTCAATTGAAGAAGTCATTCACAATGTGAAGATCTTTTTAAAAAGGCCTTTCGAACAAGCCCATGAACCTGAACTCTACTGCCGTCGAGAATCTTTTATCTGCCTAGTTATGGCGATGGAGTGCAGCTTCTGTTCGGATCCTGTCTTGTCAGCTTGTAATTTCGCGTGATGTAAGCCAATAACGTGAAACCATGGTTCCAGTATAAAAAGGTGTCAAAAGAGGTAGGCATGTTCCGGAACTGTTCTCCGGAAGTTCTCGAAATTTCAATCTTCTTCGTGAAATATTGATGCAAATGATGCTAGATGCGATTGAGTAAAGGAAGCCGACCCGATCTGACAGAGACACTGTGAAAACAATAAGGTAAAAAATGAAGGCAGAAAAGAAGAGAAGAACTCATTCTAATGTAAAGCGGGGTTTTATCAGTGGGTGGACCATTAGGTAGGTTGGTACTCCTAATACGAGATTGGTCCATTAGCCCGAACTATCTTCTGGGGTCCACTTTGAAGAGCCAGGAAATCGGGTCGAGCTCATCACGAACTTAGTCATTTCTTTTGGGCCCCCTCCATTTGAATACCCCCGTCAACGTTATGGGAATGCGCCAAACATCAAGGTCGATAAACTCTTCAAGCTCGCTGGCTCACCTTGATCAGCTCTAGAAATTCACAAACCTTCCGTGTAAGTTTGGCGTATCCAATGGCGGTAAAAAAAGAAGAAAAAAATGAGAATTTCCCTTTCCACTGATGATACCTACTCTGGCGAGTTCAGTAGTGAGTTTAGTATTGGAGCATCATTAATATACCTATTTACATAAATCAGGTAATGGGCAATTCCGGCTATTCCATTTTATTCGTTCATCTGGAACATTCCAGTGAGAGCTTTCAAAAGGGTGCTACACGTGGGGTATCCCATGATTAAAATTTATCAAAAAGTAGTGCCGTGAACAGTACATAGATGACCTGACTCACAGAACAGATGACATCACGAGTGATCTTCTCAACCGTTTTACAGCCAACCTAATGAACATTTTGAGCTGAAAATTAGAACTAATAAGGGGTTTTCAATGGTGCTGAATCCGAATTTTAAGTAAAAAAAGCAAAATTACGACACACCGGAACTCCCCATTGTTATGTGAGTAGCTAACAACATACCATCAGTTTACTGCACAACTTGAACAATTGTTGTCTTGAGAGGAAATGGGAAGAAAAACGAGGTATAATATAATATAGAGGTTGGAAAGTCTTTTTCCCTGTTGCAAAAAATAAAGAAATGTTGGCATTTCTGCAAGTCAATTGGCTTGAAATTTCACCTCCAGATTCATTGTGGGAGGTTACCGTTACTGTTTTCCTTCGATATCGATAAAGCTGAAAAGCTCTATTTTTGCAGCGGAAAAAATTAGTGCAGGTGGGTACTGACTTCAATGTTCCGTGAGGATAGGAAAAAACTTTTTATCTGCTAAACATGAAGAGGGTTTCTTTAATTGAACCTACAACTGATGTCTGTTCGTTGTCTACCTAAGTAGGTACTTAAGCCGGAAGCAAACATTTTAAAAGAACGTAAGAATGTGAAAAACGCAAACAAACATGGCAACCATGACGGTTGGAGTAAAGTAATACCTATATAATATACTGTTGAAATTTATCTCTGATACGCAGTGGTGAATTTGAAAAATACGAGATCAATTGTTTTGTGTTTCTATCAATTGTTTTGTGTTTCTGTTTTTTCTTCAGTTTCCCTCAATTTCTACTGGGCAGTAAAAAATTAAAGAAGATATTCAAACGTATGCGGTGAGGTCAGCACAGTATTAAAATTAAAATTTGTCCCTCACATGTTCTACGATGGACATTTAATTGTAATACTGTTACTATGTATATACTTTATAATTCTCTACTTGCTCTCTCTGGCAAGCAGCTATAAAACGTTTCACAATATTCGCTGCGGCTTCTATGTATAGGCATTGAACGTCGATTGGAACGTTTAAGGGCTAACCCACCCAATCCACGAACATTTTCAACCAAATTTCACAATCAGGAATTTTGTCTCTCACAACGAATTTCTAGTTTGCGCATACGTACAAGTTATTACTGAAATTCAGTATCCGAGTTATTATCCGAAGTGCATTGTAAATCATCTAGAGGTATGGTCCGGGGTCTGGTCTAGGTCTCCATCTAGGGGAGGTACCTATACCCTTGAAGAATCGGTGTTTGAGGAATTCACATTGGCTCCCATTGCTCCGAGACAGCGACAAACTAGTGAAGGATCCACCAGGGGCTAACACACACAATGTCTGAACTCTGAAGTTTTCATAAAAATCCGACGAATAGTTTTGAACAGCCAAGGATTTAGCTACAGGCATAATACATCAGAGCCAAAGTTCTTCTTCTTCTTCTTTTTATCATGCTATCGGATTCTTGGCTATCCTGGGGGGTAGAAAACGAAGAATGCGCGGGTAGAAATGTTCATTTTGGAAGACCAATATTATATTTGTTGCACTTTTATGAAAGTTTCCTTTACTTTTGGTAATGAAATAATTTTTCGCTTTGTAGGTAGGTTTTTTGCTTCTTGAGTCTACCGAAGGTAGAGGAAGCTTTGTTTTCACTTTGAAAATCGAAAAAATTTGGTTCTCCTAAATTGAAATTTCCACTCGCATTTTACGTTTCAGAGCTTTCTGAATAAATTTGGTTCCGTATCTGTCTGTCCGCATTTCCTTGTTACAGCCGTTTCTTCCAGAGTTTTATTCCGATTATGTTAAAATTTTTAGGGATCGTGCGGGTAGGGGCCCTTGAGCACCCATATGAATTTCATAATGATTGAATAAACGTTAAGCTTCACGCATGCGCTAACGTAAATTCGTTCACGATTATGATGACATTGGTCTAAACTGAGAAACATCAACACAATCAAGAGTTTTGAACTTACACAATTTTCTCGGACGCGAGGAAGCTACGTGCCATTTCCACTTGGCAGAGTATTTTGTTTGGTATGTACCTACTCATTACACATGAATAATCCCACATCAATAGGTTTGTTCACAGTCATTTACAAATGGTTGGAAGTGGTTTAAAAACAGTTTACAAACCGAATGAAAACTAGTAAAGTACGCATGCGCGACCAACACCTATTTCCATACCGTCAGAGGCTGCAAGCGAAAATTCTTCTGACCGAACTAGTGATCCACAACTAGGTCAACCCGGTTTGAAAGAAACGGACCAGCATGGATACTATAGGTACACATACAGAAATGATAAGAAGTCACTGCGAACGCCCGAACGAGGTTGCAAACGGTTTCTTACCACTAAAGTGGACACTGCGAACAAACCTATTTCTTGGGTAGGGAACACGTTTTATGTTTTACTCAGAATCTTACTGGCAGAAGGTGATGTGAATCCTTCACGAATGGGCTGAATAATTTTGCATATTCATAAAAAAATTCTTACCTCAGACATTTTGTTGGACATTAGGTAGTTATAGGAATCCTGACTTTCCTGCCAGCCTCTATTTGAGTTCATAGATCCCTTCCTCCATCATTTAAGTAGGTACCTACCTATATCCCCCATGATTTCATATGACGCTCACGCATAAGCTTAACCCCGAACGTCCCTGAAGGGGAATATTGTAATTTGGATACGATGCACCCTAATTATCGATAATTCCACCCTGGGAAAACATTATGGAGTAATGCTTCGCTTCTCCCTCTCCCTATATCTTCTCAATGAGTGTAAAATAGGTGATAAAGCTTTAGAGTGGATATTACGACACGGATATGACGAGCGTTGGGACCTATGAGAATCCTCCGAAGCAGGTACGCGCTATTATCCTGTGAGGCCGCCCAAACGACCTTGGGCCCATCTACGTGCAAAAATATTCACTGACTTTCGAAACGTCTTGGACGATCTTCCTTTTACATAATACCAATCTAACGAGATTACAAATTGAACTTGGAAATAAGGGAATCACTATACAAACCTTTGCAACCATCTAACCCATTCTTGTTTCCTGAATAACTATTGTTACATTTGAACCTGGTTATCGAGGACCACCAAAGGAAGATTCAATAAAATTCAAGTTGATTGTTTATAACTGAGAGGTGAGAGTTAACTGATGAAAACTCACTTTTAACGAACTAAATAATCTTAGTTGTCAGGATGAATTAGCCTCCTATTTGTGAGTAATTCGATACTTTTTACTTGTAAAAGTAAGTGAACTTGTCATTAATAATAATCTATATTTTCTCTCAACAAATTTATGATACAGCAATGGGAATCATTCCTACCTATATACAGGGTGATTCAGGACGAAAGCGAAAATGCCACCAACCGCACCTTTCTATCTCAATCAGTTCCCAAGATATCATTTTTTTTTTAAGTTTTTTTCAGAAAACCACGTTTTTTGCCATAAAAACCCACTTTGTTCACTTTGAAACAATTTCCAATTTGTCAAACCACGTGGCATATCTCTCAAGCTGCATGATAAGTTGGAGAGGTGAATATCCCGAAATCATTTTGAACAAATTGGGAAGAACGCAGGATTTTGAGATGATTAGCATGGTCTGTTGTAGACCATTGAAATGTACCATAGTAGCTAACACCCTCTTCCTAGGTATACAGGCTATTCGCCAAGTTATCTAAAGGTTGATAGTTCAGAATCAAATTCACCTTGAACGTGACCACTAAGTGTATAGCCGCAGGGGAAAAATTATACCTCCGAAGATAATTTGCCACGCAATGACACGCTGCATTTTAAAAATGCATTCGAACGAATGCATTCAGTTCGATTCCCACGATTTTCGTTCTCATGACATTTGATACAACAAAATGTGATCAGTGGGCTTGATTATGCAGATTATGGGGAGAAAGGTTATCTCCTACAAAGACGCGACTCAATTAACGGAAATGAAAACGAAACCCTTTTTGTTATGCAGTTAATTATTGGCGAAATACGGGACAATTAGTTTGGGGAAAGGGGAAATTAAGTTGATTGAACACTCACTTACAACTACTAATACTGAGTAAGAGACTGGACCATTGGAATAATAACCATGTGCGCCGTCTGGAGCTAGGTCAATTAATCGAAACGCCGCTGCACCGAAACAACGAGGCGATTACCTTTTACCGAGATTTTACCGAGCTCACACAAATAGCTCTTCGTTAGCCCAATAAGCCAACGATCATTCACCGCGAGATGTGCCCAATAAATGCGGGGTAATTTATCAATTATTGCCCCTCGAGTTGGAGGGGAGAAAGGGGGGAATCCGGTAAAAAGACTTCAATACCGTGAGAAAAACCCTCCTCAAAATGATCGGAGAGCTTTTTTGTGTTTCGATACAGCGCTGAGAATGGCACTGGGAAATTCTTCCTTCGAACGTGGTCATTAAAGGTGCAACGCTAATGAAGCGGTAATGCAGCCAAGCCTGAACGAATTATGTGCAGTTTGCTCCGGACGAACGAAGCGAATTTTGATGCCTTGAGGTTGTGAGATGGACGTTTTCATCAGATATTGGAGGCGGCACCGCATAAATTTGTGTTTTCCTTCTGCAGTTCTGAAGAGTTGAATCTATTGCTCACCTGCAGTTCAA
>JAEMON010000008.1:13226948-13238759 GCA_030264115.1 Lygus lineolaris | reverse complement strand
TGCAAATTTTTGAAAATTTTCTTCATGGAAATCCATTTGAGACCATTCTAAAACGGTTCCTGAAATGTATCACTTTTTCATGTGTATACAGGGTCCCACAAGTTGTTGGGACCCACCAAATCGGTTGAAATTATTCTTTGAAAATTCGCTCATCAACTCACGTGCATCAATGGAACTTTATAAAGTTTTGTTTGAGAAGATTCAAACTTCTACTAAACGCCAGGCACAGAAGGAGGTCGAGATGTCGTGTCGCGTATAGATTACCTTGGATCCGGCCCTTCCCTCTATCTTACCTAGGCTATCTTCTCCATTGACTTTTCTCTCCACGCCTGCAGGAAAGTTTTGTCACGAAAACGACTTTTGAGGGTGCCGCACTTCATAGATAAGCTCTTGGAACTTGGTCGGATCGACGAAAAACATATTTTGAAAGATTTATCCCGACTTGAGAGATTTATTGGTGATTTGTTACAAGGCTTCCTGGGAGTTAGAAGATAATTCACGAATAATATGTGTTGAGGAAATAAATAATTCTTGGCAGGTGGTGCTTGATGGAAATGTTCTCAAAAAATCATCATTAACATTCAACGAATAATATTACGTTCATTAAGCATTTCAAACGTGATGTAGCGTGCCATGTAGTTGAAATATGGTCACACAACTAACATAATATTATCTGGTTTGTTGAGATTCGAAAAATTTGAACTACGAGTATTTTCACTTCTTGCCTCCTCCGGTGTATAGGTACCTACCTAAATCCTTACCTCCTCACTTTAGGCGTTTATAAGCTATCGTTCATGCTGATGCACTCCTTAAATTTTGCTATGTATGTAGCAACTTCGTTTAAAGCATACTGTGATGACAGCAGGCGATGATGTGATGACGGCGATGTGATATACAGCAGATTCAATGACTATACTAAAATATTGTAAATTAGGTTCGAACCAGTGTTTTGAATTCCATGGCTGTGGCTATCTATATTGAAAAGCTACATAAATACTACCTACATCCCCGGGTTCATTTAGATTTTGAATACAAAATAATACTGTGTCTACTCAGGCGGTACCTACACAAAATATTTAATTTTTTTTGTAATGCGTTTGAGATCAAAAACTGTTTCTAGTCCTCTTTTGGAAAATAGGTAGAGTAGAAGCTAATTCAAAAATGAATACTATTAAAGAAATAAGGAACCCAACAATGAAAATTGAGAGAGCGATCGTCACGGCTTCAAGCCCAACCCACAGCCATTGCTGGTTCACGAGACACTCTGGCTTGGCTGGATACCAGTACCTGCAATATTTGTAAATGTAATTAGATATCTCCCTCTGAAGGTCTTTAAGTTGGTCAACTAAGAGATTAATATTTTCAAGAAATTCACCTGTACTGTCGATCAAGTAGTCCGTGTTCCTTCACTCTCAGAGTTCTGTAAAATTCGAAGGAAGAGCATCAAGTGTATAATATATTATGTATGTGTATTATGCAGTTTTAGTCAGTATACTTATGGGTGTTACACGTACGATGTACCTATACGTGGCATTCGTCTCAAATAACGATGCTATAATAATTTGAAAAATGTTATATTATTCGAGTATCCATTCAGAGGGTAAGTATCCATAAAATTTCGAAACCTATTTTCACAAAGCTTATTCGGATAAGTGACGAAATTGCCCCTGCCGTCAGCCCATAGGTTTTAAAATACCTAAGATTTTCCAGGTTAATCATCAATTTTTTTAGGCAGGAGGAGCCAGCAGGTATTGTACTATCCAGTTATCCTATCAAAATCCTTCAACTAGGAACCGCCCTAACATTTGTCTGAAAATATGAATTATTTGATGTAGTACCACCACTGAATGTGGTCAATCTTGAACACAAAGACATTAAAATAATTCCTTAACAAGAATATTAATTCGCATGGCATTTTCCCAATTTAGGTATCCAAAAAGAATTACCTAGCTTACAGAGAATCATCCAGCTAAGTATCAAGTGGGTTTAGGTATTGTTTAATTAGAAACATCGGTTAATGGAGCGCGGATTTGGAAAGAAAATAATATTTTTTGTTCGGTTAATTTAATTGTTGGTTGGTCGAGTTTTCACTGTTCTTGTAGGATAGGTTGAAAGCAAAACTACGAATCAAATTAATTTAATTATTTATTCCCCTCTTGGTTATGATTTAATATATTTGAAGAACAACAAATACTCGTATAATGCGTTTTTGTTGTTTTCTGAGAAAAAAAGATCGTCAGCTATATGAGTAGGTACCAAAAATCACGAAAATTTGCCCTGCTCGGACTATTATGTGGATATATAAGTAAGTAATGGACAGTGCACGTATGGGATTGTTCCAGCTGAAAATGTGCAAGTTGCACAATGTACGTACATGTTCAAATAGATGAGGTCAGTTTTAAGGTCAAAGTGTGTGGACTGAACATAAACGAACAGAATCGAACATTCTGTTCAAGTTGCACATTTCAGTTGGAACGCGGAAAAATGTGCAGTCCGTTCGATTCTGTTCAATCCACACACTTTGACCTTAAAACTGACCTCATCTATTATCAATTTGAACATAGATTTACATTGTGCAGCTTGCACATTTTCGGTTGGAATAAACCTGAAAGCACACAAAACCAGATGGAACTGAAATTTTGCGAACATCAGAGGGTTCTGCGCAGCCAAAATGTGCGTCTATGGTCAAACTGCATAGTCATTCGGAACAAAGCTAACTTCATCATCGTATTCAATATCTTCATATTATCAGGTTGAAGTATTTTACACCTGAGCCGTAAAAATGATTGCTTATTGGTCCACTACTCGATGTGTGATGAATTTAATGTGATAATATGTAATATTATTGCTCTCCTGTTACCGTTGGTGTATTACGAACACCAGAGTAAAAGAACGAGTTGGCATTCATTCGGCCCACACATCCCCGTGTATTGAAGGGTAGAAGAACTTGGGGCCAACTGCAATAGGGGGTAGGTATATGGCTTCCTCGATTCCTATATACCAAACAGCATAGGTGGGGTCGATTGTTCCCTCCAGCCGCTTGTTATATTAAAATGGCATTCGGCCAACCTCCCAAAACGAACTATTTGTCTGCATTTGATTCTTTGCCAATTTCGCTTTCCATTTGGAACCATTCCACCTTTCTACAATTATTTGTTTCTCTTATTTCATTGGCCGATACTTATGTCTGAAATTCAAATTATTTGGATGGACTTAGTAAGGCCCACAGATTTGATTAGGTTGGTAAGTATATTATACGATTTTTTGACAATCAAATATGGCGAGAGAAATTTGCGTGAACTTCATAATTTTGGGATATTACGAACTGTTTGACGGTTACCTTCGAACGTTCGAACGTGAAAATTTGAAAATGTCGACTTACAAGGAACTAATTGACAAACGAAATCGATGTGCATAGGTTCTAAAATTTGAAATGTTTGGCTTGCCTATGAATGGTCTAAATTACCAATTATAAGAACCAAGATTATTAGGGTTGGATTATATAAGCATTGATGTTCCTGTTCCACCATTTAATAAATGAAAAATGGAAAATACATGTCGGGCTAAAGATGATGCTCTGCGGAATAAATTCATTATCTACCATCAGCTGTAGCTTCTCTGGACTGTGCAGTTCTAGACTTGAATGAACCGAAACAAATATTCAACGCCATACGTCAACGCCGTACGACATTCAAATATTTACGTCGATTCGGTAGTTACAGGTCCACAGAGAGCCTCATATTTTTATTAGACAATAGCGATTCAGACAGTCATCTTATCTTAGGAAAAAAAGAACAATGACATACCAATAGAAACATTGGTAACCTAAAAAGTAGGTTCAGATTGGCTTAAACGTTATAAAGCGTTAAAAGTAGGTTAAAATTAGTGTTTACCCTTGGAACATGATTTCTTTGTATGGAGAGTTTTTGGGTATCCAAAAGCTTGCGGGGAACGGACGTGTGGCCTGGATTACACTCAAATCGCACTTTTGCTCGTCCACGAAATTGGCGTGGATCCCTTTAAAAATAGTGAAGTCCTCACCGCAGAAAGCTCCTCCCTTGAGAATCAGCTGCACACCCTGTTCAAGGCTTAGGGGTCCAAGATCGTAACGGTTTACTCGGTCAACTATGTCTTGCTCCAAAACGGCCTTTCGAACCTTCAAAGCATAAAAAGTGAAATATATCAACTAAGGCCAATAATGTGAATACTCATACTTACCCTAATAAATCGGTAAATCAACAGAAGGATGCAAGAGGAACGGTATCTCGGATTGAACAGTAACTCTTACAGAAGGATGCGTGAAATAAGGGGCATCATGAAGAGCCAGTGGAACGTCACTTGAAAGCAACTCCTTGAGGTTTCTTATTGAGTTAGGCGAAGGGGATAGCAAAGCGTTCATTGTGGCAGCGTTGTAAAACACGGCCACCATGAGGAAACAGAATAGTAGGAAGAAGCAAGCAATTCTCCGGGCGGTGTCAGGCGGATCGGACATAAGCCCTGCAAAATGGGAAGTTATTGAATTAATTGTCAATGAAACACAAAGAAATAGAGCATAAATACATTGATTTAGGTATATAAAATACAAATAAATGCATAGTTGAGACACGGTAGTGGTCAATGTTTTACCCTGCTGGGATAAAGAGCCGATGACAAGAATAGCGTTGTATGGAAGAGATTCTTCTTCTTCCTGGAAATACTCTTCGCCCTGTCGACGTTTCACGACATTTCTCAGCCAATGAATGCCGGTTAGTGTCACGCAAGAGATGACTGCCATCAGAGCAGTACACAGCCACACCTCAGTCCGCAGCTGTAGAGCCAGCGCCTTATAAGTTCCCGTTCTTTTAGGTTGTTTGAACACAAATGGAAACCTGTGTGTTGGTGAATTGAATTATCATTCGTACGAACCAAACTTAGTTAAAATCTTCAAGAACAACACTGTAATCACAACGTAAGCTAACAATGTACTACAGTATTATGTAACTGATGCAAGTAATAGAAACCTACATGAATCGCTGAATCGGAAATAATGGCGAGGCAATATCCAACCTTTCTGTAGCCATCCGGAGCGGACCAACAGTGAGATCAACAGAACTACTTTTGAGCAACCCCAACATTCCTGAATAACTCCCATTTGGTAAGCGATCACCCCAATCATTCGACTTCACCAACTCAATGCTACAATACAATATATTGACATACTTGTTAAATTCACGAATATATTCAAAAAGCGAAACTAGGTGTTGTGTACTAACAGGTTCGTTCTTTACATGGGAATACATTACTAAAGCTAAAGCTAAGTGTACACCTGGGACAAAATCTCGAAAGTCTCGATACCAATCTCAGGGGGTTGTCGACTTGAGATCGCATTCGTTCTCGAGACTGATTTGTGAGACTCGATAGCCACAGGAGTCGCGAGACCTGGAATATTTCATTAAATGAAATTTTCCAGTTGAGAGTCCGTGCAGTGAGTGCAGTCTTGAGATAGAGATAATTTGTGTGAAAAAAAGTTGTAGAAGATCTTGTCTTTGAATGGAATCGCGGCAAGCCCTTGCTTTCATAATATCCTACAAAGTTGCTATAAAGCGGAAAATGAAGAAAAGGGGCTGTTGGGTGAGGAAATGAGTGGATCGATGGGGTGAAATGGAGGTATGTTCCACACTTGTAAATGAGTTGAGACTGTTCGAGTGTTCGCAGTTGCTGAATGTTTTAGCAAATTCGTAAAAGCTACTCATTTGTTCGTCACGGTCCCGATAACATTTATGTTGCACGTTCCACAGAAACTCTTCTGCCTCGTAAAGATGGATTAGCTCCATAACTTCATCATCAGTTCACTTCTTTTCAGCGAATTTTCGGAGAAAATAAAGCTATTGCAATGGCTTCAAAATTTTAGTAATGCAAATTTTTGAAAATTTTCTTCATGAAAATCCGGTTTAAACCATTCTAAAACGATTCCTGAAATTTACCACTTTTTCATAACACATATTTTTATATATTAATGTATATGTGTATATGTCAATCCAGACGATATCTCTGACCCTGGAATCGAGATAAAAAATCCAAAACATTTTTAAAAGTCAATAGTATGGCAAGAAAGGATGAGTTACCTAGTTGGCCACGATTTTTGGAGTACTCCAAAATGTCAAATTTTGAAAATGTAGAGTCAAAAATAGCTAAAACCGAGTTTTTGAGGTTTTTTGTGTACATTACCGGACATATGGTATACATGTACATATTATGGTATTGGTAAACATGTACATATGGTCTATGGTATACATGTACATTCCATTCGAAATCAGCATGAAATTTCCTATAATAATCACCCACCAAAAATATTCTTTGAAAATTCCCTCATCAACTCATGCTGCATGAATGGAACTGTTTTTCTGTTCCCTCCGTCATTACCCAATTTTATTTAAAAAAAAATGAAAAAACGGTCTCCGACACCTTGAAAAATCTTCAGGCGTTGGCAGAAGCCTTTAGAGCAAGTCGTGAGAGCTGGAAATTGCTTGTCACTCTCAAATTGACCTGTGCAGTGCACAGTGAGCACTCTCGGAGAGATGTCCGAGTTGTCTCGGAGACAACTCCGATACTGCTCTCCTGGCCATGTCCATTTGACTTGAGTCTCATGACTATTCTCGAGAGTGTTTTGTCTCAGGTGTATACTTAGCCTTAAAGGCAGAGCCGAGAGTTATGTAAGATACGGTATTACAGATGGAACACTTTTGTGCATGTTTTGATGATTTGACTCTTTGCTTATCGCCCTACTATTTTTAACTGAATATTTCATTCTCGACTTTGGGTGTTTTTACGAGTAGTTGAGCAGATCCGCGACGTGCAGGGCAACAGCATAGTAAAACCTATTTCCATTATCCAAGCTTGGCCTGTAAGTCTTATTCTGAAGTTCGGTGTACATTTGATCGTCATGGTAAATATCTTGAGTCATCTGAAACCAACAATGGTCACTCATTTCAAAAATGAGGAATGGTTATAAACAGGCAAATTACAAATTTTACCTATATAACATAATATTTATTAATTCATATTAAGGTATGCGAATGGGATTCATTCTTTGGGATTAATTTTCACTGCGATTGTTAAATAAAATGCATCCCAAGTTGGGTGGGGTCACTCACGCCTTCTTCACACGATCATATACGACTTTGATGTGATCTGTTTGCTCAACGTGCTCCGTCAGATTTGCTCATGCGCAGTGGCTACAGCTGGCTCAAAACAAGTTTGTTCGGAATACTTTGAAACCCCATTTTTTGTTGAATTCTTGCGCACGTACCTTCCGACAAAAGTTCCGGTGGCTTCCTCCTTATTTCTGTTTTTGGAGGAAGGTAAAGTGGCCTTCTGAAGGGAAATTAAAATCTTACTTATCTTATGAGGGTTGGTTGAACGTCAGATTATTATATTGAAGAGTATAAAAGAAAATACTAACAAATATGCCAGCTTTCAAAGTGTCTCGTTCCAACGAATATTCTCTACGAGAAGGATGATATTCCAACCCTCCAGCGGCAGTCCAATAACCCACTGCTGTAGTGATCAGCGTCTTGCGTTGCCATTGCTGAGTGAAAGCGTGGTGGAGCGCAAGATCGTCCGGGTTGGACTCATTATGAGTTACGACTGTAACGTCGTTGACGAAACCCAGATTAATTGCAGCTATGGCGTCCATACCATCACCCGCATTTACCAACCAAGACCATCGTAAACCAAGCTTCTCATCAGCCGCAGCCTACATGAAAAAATGGAGTCCTTAGAGCATCTTTTCATAACCATAATTATATCTAGTCTGCTTTAAATTGAACTGAATTGTATTTTTTTACGTACATAAACATATAAATAATCCAAAAAATAGTAGCAGTTTATTTCCACGGCGCATTTGGCGCAACTCGACTAAAGGGCTATGGCCGGTGACGTCTAGCTTCGGTGAGCTGTCATGGAATAAAAATTCCCAAAATTTAATAGAAACAACAGTTATTAATTAATACTATTCAGGCGACAAGGGCAATGTTGAGGAAACCTATCTGAAGTGCTAAAATAACACAAACTACCTACTGCTCGCATTGAGTACTAGGTACCTATCAGGGACTAAAAATGCGGAATATCAAAACGTGAAAAATCTTGCTCAGAGTTTTTGGTATTTCTAGTCT
Organism: Lygus lineolaris; assembly: GCA_030264115.1. Taxonomy (NCBI): domain Eukaryota; kingdom Metazoa; phylum Arthropoda; class Insecta; order Hemiptera; family Miridae; genus Lygus; species Lygus lineolaris. Next base: position 13,230,606 of record JAEMON010000008.1, on the reverse strand, counting down.
GCAGATAGCAAGAAGTGAAAGTGAAATCGTTTGCTCACTTCTTCGAAGAATCGGAGGTTCTCTTCACACGTCAGATCAATGGCTATTCCTACTCGAGAAGGCGTGTCATGAAGTGGGATTTCTTCCATTGAATTCATCTCAGATACTGAGCGCAATACTTTTGTGTACATTTTGCGTTGTATATTCAGATGTCTCGTGAGTTTTAGTGCATCTGCGGGAGTGGAAAAATGAAGGTAATTATCACCATCAACGGAATAACAATTTAGTGGCGACATGAGATTTAAAATCACAGTTTGTTTCGCACACGTTTGAAACATACCTGTCAGTCTGCATGGTTTCAAGTACACTATCCTGATGTTTTTTATAAGGAAATAGTCGCTGACCATAGAAGTTGGGAGAGCGGCTCCACTCGAGTGGCAACCCGCCAAGAAGATGAAGAGAACAGCTTGAGCTGATAAACATGTTAATTTATGCCGGAACATCGCGGACTGTCTGAACTATCCAAAACGATTTTGATTTCATGTCGTAGTGGGGATAAAGGGTTATTCAATAATTCGTAGAGCCAGTTAACATGCAAATGGGCCCTTTGTTGATGTAATGGTTCGTTTGAAGCGGAATCCGTGCCGCTTATGAAGCGATTAAAGTGATTATCCTATGAAAACTAGGCTTGCTTCTATAAAATGTAGAATAATCGTAACAACCACACATCAATCGTGATTTGAGAAAGGGATAAACAATGTAGATACAACAGTACAGCTCAGTATTCTTTATAAATCTCATTATAAACATAATCACGGGCTGTGTGATGCACCTTCAAAGTCCATCGTTAAGTTTTGCAGCCTGCCTTTCAGTTTATATTTTAAATAAGAATAATTTTTCAATAATACTTTTTTTTTTTCTTCAAATTTTTCAAATAATTTCATTATTTTCAATAATAAACCTCTAGAATTGAACACGAAAAACGTTTAACCTCATCTAAAAATGTGATATCCCTGATTACAATACATAACATCCGAAAATCGATTTGTTCAGCGGCTTGCCCGCATATACGGAAGGCACACTTTGACTTTTGAAGACTTTGACTTTTGTATTAATTTTATCATCAGAGGGATGTCGTTGTGCATAGTGGATAAAACGGATAAAATTATTCGGTACTTACATATATATCTATCAAAAATGCTAGGTAACGCAATACCGTACTCACTCACGTAGAAGAACAGAATATTATATTAAATAGAGCAGCTCCAAAATGAATGAATATTGTCAATAGTGCCTCCCTTCTGTCTGGGTCAAAAATGCTTTAATTGAATTCCACAGAGACGCGAGCTATTGCATTCCATTTACCGCACACCCTCTCCGGAAATTCAGGCGATATCTCGACGCCTCAATATACCTACTCAGTTCTTCGAACTGCATGTCGTATCATCTTTCCCTAATTTCCCTACCCCTCAACTATCGATATGATTAACGATAAGGAAAGTAAAAAGTTCCATTCATACAGCATGAGTCGATGAGCGAATTTTCAAAGAATAATTTTAAACGATTTGGTGGGTGTATCTTATAGGAAACTTCACGCTGATTCCGAATATACCATGTATGTTCCTATGTTTAAGATGGTAATTTACAATAAAAACCTCAAAAAAACACGTTTTTTTAAAGCGATTTTCGACTCTAAATTTTCAAAATTCGACCTCTTGGAGTACTCCAAAAATTCTGGTCAACGAACTCATCCTTACTTTTGATATTATTGACGTTTAAAAATTTTTTTGGATTTTTTATCTCGATTCCTCGGCTAGATATCGTCTGGAGTGACACATATATATAGCATTTCCAAGTCAAGTTCAACCTTTTCCAAGTCAAATTCAACATTTTCCAAAACAAATTCAACCTTTTCTAAACCAAATTCAATCTTTTCCAAGTCAAATTCCACTTTTTCCAGAAAAAATTCAACCATGTCCAATTTCACGGTCTGTCTCAACGATTACAGCTACAGATTGCACGAATTACTCCATGGACATGATGGTACTGCTCCCTCAAGCGTCAGCGGGACAGCCTTTCCACTGATGGCCCAGTGCTTTCAATATTAAAAGTATGATTTTTAGTTTTACCCATGGGACGAAATCGTTCATTTTTCTTCTTTCAGTGCTATTGGTACAACAAAACTTGTTCATTTTAAAAAAGATGCCACTTTTTTTCATCAACGATTTATTACATCATATTATTTACAATCTACCTACATTTTCTTTTCGACAATCGTTTCCAACCCCATCCACAATCCCCATTGCAATAGCTTCATTTGCTTCAAAGATTCGCTAAAAATTCCATTCATGCAGTGAATTTTCGAAGAATAATTTCAACCGATTTGGTGGGTAATTTGCACCAAAAACCTCAAAAAACACTTTTTTAAAAGCGAGTTTTGACTAATTTGAGTAGAAAAAAAAAAGTTCCATTCATGCAGCATGAGTTGAGCGAATATTCAAAGAATAGTTTTAACCAATTTGGTGGGTGATTCTTATAGGAAATTTCACGCTGATTCCCAATATACCATGTGATCTTATGTTTTAGACGGCAATTTACACAAAAAACCTTTTTTTGAAGCGATTTTTGACTCTAAATTTTTGAAATTTGAACCCTTGGGGTACTCCAAAAAATTCTGGCCAACGAACTCGTCCTTTCTTTCAATATTATTGACATCTTGCATTTTTTTTAGGATTTTTAGCTCAATTCTCGGTCAGATATCGTCTGGAATGACATAAATATTGTACATTGTACTTATCAGCTCCAGGCTCTGTACATAATATGTACGTATAGAGCCAGGAGCTAATAAATACTCTGTAGACTTAATACACCGCTAATAGTCTATAGACTCAACGCGTAATCACGCTCAGGACATTATTTCCGATCTGCCGAGATGTGAAGTTTGATTTGAAGAATAAACCAGGATTTGCCAGGAAGGATAAAGAAGGATGTGCCAGCCAGGCTATGCAACTATCTGAATGCGTCTGGCGTATCTATATCCTGCTTCTAGGAAAACCTAGCTTTCACATGAAGCTCACCAAAACACCTACGTAGGACGGGGTGGTTGAAATGAGGGTCGACCTCTTGATAATTCCATTGGGGCGCCGCAGCGAATTCCGCAGAAGAATCCCAGGAATGGGAAGCTCGCGAGCGAGTTAATATCCCTTCCTCCCCGCCAGGCCGCCTTCGAGGCGGGATCTGTTCCTCCTGTGGGATGACAGTCACTCACTGACTCTCAGCCATCATCCACTGACACACTGGACACTCGCCAATTACCAACAGTGACTGAATCGCTTCTTCCATAAGAGCGAATGAAGTTCTTCGTACCGACGTTAGTTTTGTTGGTAACAGCGGTTGCTGCCAAGTGAGTCAGAATTTTCATAAGTGTAGTGTACTGTTCAAAAGGACTTATCCATTCTACAATCAAAAAATTTAAAAAAAGTTCCATTAATGCAGCATGAGTTGATGGGCGAATTTTCAAAGAATCATTGTAACCGATTTGGTGGGTGATTCTTATAGGAAATTCCACCCTGATTCCGAATATACCACGTGTTCCAATGTTTAAGATGGTAAATCACACCAAAAACCTCAAAAAACAGTTTTTTTAAAGCGATTTTTGAAACTAAATTTTCAACATTTG
>JAEMON010000008.1:13202006-13226694 GCA_030264115.1 Lygus lineolaris | reverse complement strand
ACAACCACGCGATATTCACTCTTCCGGACTTGTGACATGGGTCAGCTCAGTAGATAAATAATCCACAAAACTTTAAATAAACCACTGCTACTTGGAACTGGGAGCAGCCCAAATAACATAAGTTCCACCACGTCACATGTGAATAACAAAGCTAAAAAAAAAAAGGGAAATCAGACAAGTAGAAGTAATTTAAAACGCTACAAATGATTACATAAATGTTAATTATTTTGCTGTAAAGATCACCCAGCTGCAGAGATCACAGTTCTTTCTTGGAATAATAATCATTAATACCCTCATTATACGCCTCCCCTACCTTTAACGCCTCTTCTTTTATACCCTTATCTGACTAATGTTAATAATATTGCCGGTTTGTACTCCTATCGCCGATGTGTTGAATTATAGTGTCTTAGTACCTACATACCTTTATAAAGAAGAATTCCGATTATGAAGAAGAATTCCGCAACTATCATGAAACCGTATAATTCTAAACCCAAGTTGAAAGTGAAACTCGATTCAATGGAAAGTGGAAAAATGATAACATCTGATAAACTGACGTTTAAATGGGTATTATTCTAAACCGGAGTCAAAAGTGAAACTCGATTCGATTAAAAGAGAAATAATAATCCCATTTAATCAACCTACGTATAAATTGATATTTGGCGTATAATTGATATATATATTTTTTTTTTTCACTTACTTCCGAACTCAAATCAATTTTTCATTCACATCCATGTTTTCGTTACTTTCCTCCGTTCAGCCATTGTGGGAAGCGAATTTTTGGTCTACAATGCTCCGGGTGGTCTCATTAGATCGGGTTGATCATAAATAACAATAGACCAAAATATGCCACCATGAATAGAACTTGACAAAAAACTCAAATTCGAGCTAATTTAGAATGATTGAAATAATGAATTACAAAGTTATTTCTAAGTAATTTCGGATTTCAAAAGAACTCCCGTAAGTCTCGGTTTGTAATGGAATGTAATCAGTGAGCGAATTTTAGGGGGGTTTTGAACCTTTATATACTCAACTTGACCACAGGGCACTAAAATGCTGGACTTTCTCATTCGCAGAGCCTGACACTGCATTCGTTATTAGTGAGATGCGAAATCGGAATGTTGAAAATTAGCTTCTGGAGAGAACTTGAACATAAATTGCGAGAAGGGAGAGTAAACGAAGGTGTCTAACCAAATGGTTAGGTGTCTTGACCTTAATTCTAGCCAAGAATTAATTCAGAAGCGAATTTACTTCCCTAATTGACCTGTTTCAACTAACTCAGGTAAAGGCGAAGGATCACTGCCATGTTAATTCGGCATGAGGGCGTTGCGCCAGGCATTTCCTTTTCAAATTAATAAATACATACGTACTACTTAGCAATACGTCAGCTAGAAATGACAGCTGAAATTGGTTCAATGTGGTTTTAACTATTAAAATTGGCGAATTAATCATTTGTGGACGATAATCTCAGATCTGATGGGGTCAAATGATTAAAAGTAAATGAAAGTGTCAATGTAGAGTTTTTCACGAACCATATTGTTTGTGGAATGGTAATGAAATTCAGGAGAATCACATAACGTATTCAATGCTTCTCATGAGAGGAAAAAGACTTTTAAGCCTGGGAATCGTTCAAAATAGCTATATTTTTGGCGTGTACTTAAGGGCTGTAGAAGAAATGCCGTTTTTATATGGTTGTTTTTCAATGATAAAAGATATTAAGCACCTATTTTCTTTATTTTTATCGAATTTTCTAAGAATATATACATATAAGTGTCAACCAGACGATATCTGATCCTGAAACCGAGATAAAAAATCCAAAAAAATTTCGAAATGTCAATAATATCAAATGAAAGGATATTGTGTTCAAATTTTCGGAGCACTCCAAGGGGTCAAATTTTGAAAATTTAGAGTAAAAAATAGATAAAAAACGTGTTGGAAATTGTGTCCCACAAATGCGACCTAACTGTCACCACCCAACTGCCACAAAAAGAGCGGCTAAAGCATGTTCCATGTTTCTTGAATTTTAGCCATAGGCTCTAAGCAAAAGCATCCGTGGGTGAAGTGGCCGAAGTTCGAAGGGCCGAATTTTCTTCTTTTTTTATTTTTTATAAAAAAAGGAAAAACACCTAAGTTATGGGTTTTCATTTGGGAAATTTGGATAGAAAAAATTAAAATGCCTACGTAGAATGAAATGTTGACTGTTGCAACATTTTAAACAAAATTGCACTTTTTTTTTTGGAAACCTTGGTAGAAAGCCGAGTAATGAAATTAAACATTCGTCATCCGGTTGGTACAATAATATTATATTTATGGAAAATACCTACTGTGATCCTTTACAGATCGCCTGACAGAGTTTATGATGTGGCATTGGACGGCGAGGCGAGGCATACGCTGTTCTGGGCGTTGGACTACGTCAATTCAAAAATCAAATTTGAGGTCCACGCGGAAATACAGGAAGGTGACTGGTTTGCAGTAGGGTTTTCGGATCGGGGAGACTTCGAGAATGGTGACTACTGCGTTTACGTTCCTACAAACAGGGGCCCGCAGATCCAGGTATGCGAAATATTAGTGAGATATTCAACTAAATATTGTGAGGGATGCCCAACCCTCAGTCCTCGACCATCTCGCGTAATTATTAGCAAATTTTCGAAGAAAATGAAGCTATTGCAATGGCCTCAAAATTATAGTAATGCAAATTTTTGAAAATTCTCTTCATGGAAATCCGTTTCAGACCATTCTAAAACGATTCCTGAAATTTAAAAAAATTTAAAATGTCAATAATGTAAGAAGAAAGGATGAGATCGTTGGTCAGTATTTTTGGAGTACTCCAAAGGGTCGAATTTTGAACATTTAGAGTCAAATATCGCTAAAAAACGTGTTTTTGAGGTTTTTGGTGTAAATTACCACCTTAAACATAGGAACATGATATGGTTTATTCGGAATCAGCGTGAAAGTTCCTATAAGAACCACCCACCATTCGGTTGAAATTATTCTTTGGAAATTCGCTCATCAACTCATGCTGCATGAATGGAACTTTTCTTGTTCTACTCAAATTAGTGAAATTTGGGGCGCCGGGATTTTGAGATTGTTTTTAATGGAGGAGAGTATTAGCTCTGAAAAATCATCCAATTCTCACAATGTGGTATTTCAGTGGGTCTGAAAATTATATGATTTTCGCAATATTTTGGTTCGAGTGCCTAACTGAAGCGAACGTACGGTGAGGGAGAATGTGACCACATGATAATGTGATAATTGTGTAATTTAAGGGAGGGCATTTAAAAAATAAATAAATCGGATGTAGAAAAAGCCTGGGTCTTCCCTCTATGTCATGACGTGGGCAAAATAGAGCGTATGGGTGCGTAGATGTGGTACTACATGATCCATAGTAATATCGGTGGTTTAGGTCTTAGATATTTCAGTCTAAAGTTACTGATAAGTAATAACTTATCTCTGATAATCCTATCTACTTTAATAATGTCATATTATAGGAATATTTATTTATATTTGATTGGGGTCACTGTTTACACCCCATCACCCACCTGTTGATGTATCTATTAATAAAGTATTCTCCTCTCTATCATATCGCGTGCATCATTGCCTCTACCATCCCATTTTCTATCCACTACAAATAACTTCTTTTGGAGCAACGAAATTGAAAAAAATCAATCAATCTTTCTGCTATCAGCTCATATATGGATACTATTGCTTTCTTCTAATCAGAGATAATATACGAGGCAGTGCATTCACTGGTAGTAACATACTATACCATTGGTTCATCACGCCTCATCTCAAATACGAAAATTCCTATTATTTGCTTGTTCAAGGGTTATTACATTTCCCAACTATTTTCTCGATAAACAGACCCGATTCTCGTAACCACAAAGAATTTACTTGAACAAATATTTACTGCAATACCCCTTATTTTCTGGTGCTGGAGACCATCAAGGGCATATCGGTTGGATCTCACAATTTTAATACTCGTACCTACTCTATCTCCTGTCACAATGCTGCTAGGAAATGGTTCGATGGTGTAATCCACCGTTTCTTGGTTCTTTCTTATCTCGTTCACCTTCAAATTCACCTCAGAAACGTTAGGTATAAAGATTTTGAATGCCTTATCGTCTTGGTGCCGTTGCGGCTCAGAGCTGACGCCACATGTAACAACATGTTGGGTATACCTGTATCAATCATCAATCTGATCATGCGTCTACAGAATGTTGATTAGTTTTTGGTTGGTTTCTGTCCGCCACTAAAAAGGTACCTACTCAGCATAATAAATTTACAAAAAAATGGAAACGGGCTCTTACGTAGATATGCCATTATTCTACTCAAGTAAATTTCACTACGGTTCTCTCCTGCAATTCATATATTACTAAACAATCTGACCGACCTTACTATCTATCCCATGTTTATTAACTTACAATTCTCTGATGTTTCCGAGTTCTTTGCATTTCGAGTTTGTCTTTGAATACAGTCGCTGCTGTATTCAAATAGCTGCGTACTAACCCCAAAATAGTCAGTCCTCTCCAAATGACTTCGTTCCACACAGCGGGGTTTATTTGTTGTGGGTATTACGTTTCACCATGTGTACAATTTCTTGTAATTATGTGCTACAACTAAAAGAAAATAATATACAAACATTTCTTTCACTCTTATTTAGACATTCCCACCCCTAATCGTTGCATTCCTTACAAACTTCACACCGTCTCTTTCAGACCTATTTCATATTTAGTTTCCTTTTAATCTTCCTCCCGAGATGGAATATTTTTACATCCTGTTTTAAAGAGTTCAAAGACTCACATAATTGCAACTAAGCAATGGATGGATATATAAGAACCCTCTGAATGAGACATTCCTAGTAATGATGGAAAGTTAGTCCTGTTAGAATTATACTTATGAATAACATTACTCTTGTATGAATAACATTACCCCAAACTACTTCAAAAATTAAGATGAAATTCGCAGGATCTTGATAATACTAAAATCCTGCAAATTTCATATAAATGAATCCTACGAATTTCACCTGTAAATGTATATTATACATTTACAGGTATAATTAACTTCCAATCTCCCCTCATCTCCGGGAAAATATTTTGAGAACCAAAATTAGCGTTCAACCTAAACGAAAAATATTTTTGGAGTTCCCCCAGATGTTTTTAAAATTATTTTGTAATTTACCTACGAGTAGAAAGGTATAGACAAACCAGAAGTGTTCTCTTTGAAGGCCGATTTCTTTGACTTGATGAAGGTTATAAGGAATCATGATAATCAATATCGTGGAGAATCGTGATGATGTGAAGGTAAAGCCTGTAATTTCCAGAATCTCAAGATCATTCTTACAAGAAACCACATCACTAAATAAGGCTAATATTACTACCAGAACTATTTATACTGAACTGGAGGCCTCTATAAACGGGCCTTATCAAGATTAAAAGTTAATGGTCACATTCCCTTGTTTATGAAGGTTCTCTGTTATCTACCTTTTATGGCCACTCCAGGGGGGTTTAATCTTCAGAAGGTCGTTAGGCCATCTACCATTATCGGTTCGAATGACCTGGTAAAACATGAATTATTTCAAGGGATTAATTTCGTCAAAATAACGACTTAAATATTTACATCTTGGACTGGAAATTAGTCTGCCAAATGATGATAACAAACAGGTTGGAGTGAAGTTCCCTAAACCATTTAGGTAGAACCAGCTTGTTAGGAAAACCGCAAGTTAAGATTGCGTGTTGACAGTTTTTTGAGTGAATATGCGACTATTAGCGACTGTGAGCATTTGTGACTATTATATTAACATACCTAGTGTTATTTAATAGGTTTGAATTGACAATATTTAATACAAAGGAACGATCTTATTCTAATCGTCAACTCTAATTTGGGAGATTCAGCAACAATAATGCCAAAATCTTACAATTCCAATACCAACATGACTTTGTTTCAGGGCGTTTGGACAGACGACAAATGCATCGCACATTCCTTCCTCGGGGAAGATGACATTTGTTCAAACTTTCGGATCGTCAAAGGGAAAACCACAAAATTCACTTTCACAAGGCCATTTGAGAAATGCTCAGACCACCATTATCAAATTGAGGTACCTAATGAACCACAGATAGCTCATAATATATCATTCATAGCTGATAATATAGGTATCATTCATCTCATAATATATCATTCATCATAGCTCATTCATATAGGTATCATTCATCTATATTATTCATCTAATATATATTCATATATCATTCATCTAGTCATTCATAGTATATAATTTATCTATCATTCATCTCATAATAATATCATTCATCTGAACCACAGATAGCTCATAATATATATTCATCTCATAATATATCATTCATCATTCATCTCATGATATATCATTTATCTAGCTATAATTCATATTATAGCCCATAATATATCATTCATCTAATATATCATTCATTTATCTATAAAACCACGAAAATAACCGAAAATGGGATAGTAGCCCATTGTTTCAAGTGAGAGCCTTGAAATGTACGGGTTTCATCAGTATAGAAGAATTCATTGAACGCAGAGTAAAGTGTGTCGTTCTTTGGGATTAAACTTATAGCTATAGAAAATTTCAGAGTATTCTTAGCTATTTAATATGGAAAATAATGAATTCCAAAAACAAGCAAAGCAGACTGTGCATCTAGTAGAATACATTACGAAGAAATTCATTTATAAATAAAGGTTTAGTATAGGTATAATAAACTGAAATGACTAATATAACGTATTATTACCTAGGACCTGTTTTCAGTAATGATTCACTACATGTAATAGGTACCATTCTACCAACCCTGTAAATATTTGAATCACTTGTACAGCATATCAATAATAAAGAAGGCACGATTATTGAAGTTGTGGGTATTTTATTATTGGTAATTTTTGTGTTGTGAGTTATCATGATCCAAGCCGTAATTACTTTTTCTGTAGCTAACGTACGTATTTAGTAGGGAAAGCGGGTGTACGGAAATCGTCTGAGTGTGCTTGTGAAATTGCAGGCTCTTGTCATACCTACAGTTGCCTGATACAAGCAGTCTTGAAAATATTCGTGTTTACCTATTAAAAAGTTTTAAATGGAAACAGTTGGCTTGGGGCTGATGGAACTACTTTTGTATAGTCAACCAAACAACTTTTTTGTTATCCCGTTTTTAAATTAACATTTTGCAGGATGGCACTACGCATATAGTATGGTCTAGAGGAAGTGGTACACTGATTGGGAGAAGCCTGTGTAGACGTCAAGAAGAAGGAATGACGAGAGTTCAGCTGTTGAAGACAGAAGGGATGGCAGCTCCACACCCGCCGTCCACTTGGGTTTACACTCCAACAGTGAAGGACCTGAAAGTGCCGTCTTCTGACACGACCTACTGGTGTCAGACCGTCGAGTTGCCTTCACACCTGCAACGAAGGCACCACGTCATACAAGTAAATTAGCACTTGACGATAATCCTTAGTTCTAGCCGACTAAGAATAGGTGAAAGAGGCAAAGTATAAAACCAACCTTCAAGACAGAACCTAACTCGGAGGTGTTGACTAAATAGGCAGGTGGGCGTGACGCGTAATATAACCAACCTTCAAAACAGAACCTTTTTATCAGAAAATGTTTTTTTTAGCTTCTAACAGAATCCGTGAGACTGGCGAACCATGCGAGCAGGCAAGGAGCTCTACCTCCCCTCTAGTTGTGGAGAGACGTATCGATTAGTTCTCAAGACACCCACAAGAGCGCAAAGAACGTTCAGAAGGGGTAGTTCATTTTCAACTCCCTGGAAATATTGAAGTAAATGATATTATGTTTATTATTTTACCACTTCAGATAAAGCAGTCATTGGGTGCATTTTTAGGTCGCGGTTATGCAAAACCCGCAACAGAGGTTGGTCTTGAAGGTGAGGAATATCTCCTGCGCCGTTTCCTCAACTTCTCCTCAGGCTGTTAGCTATTTTGTTCGCAACCTATTTGCCAAATAAATTAGTGCCGATTCGGGATGTTTGTTATTTTTTTCCGAATCAGTATTGATCTAACAAGTTCACTTTATATTTCGCAAATTTGAGTCTGTATCCTGATCAGAATCATTCATCATTCATCGTTCGTTTCTCTCTCTTTTCATGCTATTTGGAGATGATTTTACCATTAATTTTCTCTGTCCATTTGCCCGTTTGTTTGTCCAGTTTCACGAAATCAGATATCACCCGATTATAAATTGATGTAAGTGGGAGATTATCTCCCCCCCCCCCCCTCCCCTCACAGTTTGGGCACTAGATATTCCGGGTAATGGCACAGGATCATTCTAGAAATTATACCTTATAATGGGTATACCTAATACCTTATAATTATAATGGGTAGACATTCTTCCAAATTTCAACAAATCCATAGAGGAAACGAATCCGATGAATAGCAAACAACCACATCAACTCCATTTCATCGTTCAATGGAGAACTACAGCTGTAGGAAGAAATGTGCCTTTATATTGTTCTGGAGCCTTCAAGCTGGCAGAGTGTTTTCCGAATATAAGGGCACTGCTGCACACTGCGCATTCTGTGTGTTGTGCCCATCACCTCAGGAAAACGGATGAGTTGCAAATATCCTATATATTGTGGCCTACAGGTGACAGGTCGTCTCCCAATGTTTTTCACTTTGCACAATCAGCAAAAATGCAAAAAAATAGATTTGCATTAAATCCAGAACCGAATATGAAATAATATGACCTTGCAGTGCGGGTGTTATTTATCAGAAACGCTATGTAAATAATTGTATTTTTAGAGTTTTTCAACTATTTGTTGTTCATCGTTACGAGCGAAGGTAATTGGAGAATTTTGAGTTCCCAAACTGAATGCATTCCAAAATCAATGATTTCTGGGCGGAATTTTGTGCGGTTCCAATGGTCAAAAACGATCTCTTTCCAGGTTTTTTGAGGTTCGGAGTGCTAACTAGGTATAGGAACGTGTGATATAGTCGGAATGAGCGCAACATTTCCTTTTAGAATCGTTCATAACATCGTCATGTCCAGAAAAAACCCTATTTCACCCCACTGCGCGTCGGCTGAAGTTCGACCTTTGAATTCGATGTCCTTCCCCTCAACCAAAGATCACGCAGTTTCTTCTTCGATGCAATGGAATGTGGAATGTTTAAATATTATGTTATTCTGTTATTTTTGTTATTCTGTTATCTGTTCATTATTCAAAGTCACGTGGTCAATAAACTTTACTTAACATTCCTTGCTATGTAGGTCATTGATGTTCGAGCCGCCCCTCCCTCCAAAAAAAAAAAAAAAATAAATAAATAAATAAATTTCTAGATCCACCTCTTCTTCATTATAAATTAGATTAATACGTATGCTATTTGGATGTTTTCAAATTTATGCTAGGGGGAGAGTTATTGGAGGGAGGTGATATGAATCTGGGACCGTGGGGCTATTGTCTCATGTAAATGATCTAAAGTCTATCATGGAGCCAGACGTTGTCTCAGTGTCGGTTTTGCTATATTTAATTCATTTGTCACATTTTCAGGCTGAAAGTTATCTGACGAAGGGAAACGAAGGGCTGGTTCATCACATGGAATTTTTCCATTGTAAAGTTCCTTACGGTACTCAAATTCCATACTATTCTGGACTCTGCGACAAGAAGCCTGCGTCGTTGCTTCCGTGCGCCAAAGTCATAGCTGCTTGGGCTATGGGGGCCACACCGTTTGTATATCCTGAAGTGAGTATATTTTTTTATTATCTTGCCAGTCATTCATTTCCTTTCATATTCTCACCACGAAAATATGATTTCGTGTAGGACTGATCCAGCCCAAACGCTACAATACCTACCTAGGTACCTATATTAAACAGTATAGCTTAAGTAAACAGTGTGAACTCCCTCCTTGTATCATTATTATTACTTGGGACAGAAGAAAAGTTGACCATGAACCCCCGTATGGTTTGTTAGGCACCGTAGAATCCAAAAATCTTTGTGTTTCTCTGTTTTTTTTAAACAAAAATTATATATATATTTTTCTATTGCAGATTTTGATTTTACGCAAAATTGTGTTTCAAAGAAAGGAAAAAAGCCCCTCCTTACACGCAGGATTTTACTAGAAAGAAAAAAAGACCCACCACAATACAACAACACAATCCTACATACGTTCCAAATCAAACTACCAAGTGTGATAGATGATTTTAGGGTGTTTTTTCACGCTGAATCATGTACTAGGTACATGTTCAATTTTCAACTCAACCAAGCTACCTTGATAATCGAGGAGATCTTCAGTGTTACACAATTCTAGCAGTTTTCGAAGTTGGACAAATGTTTTGTTCAGAGTTGGGTATACGTTAATTCTGATTTGCAAATTGTTTCTGATGGTAATGAGGGTCTGAAGCGCACAATCCTCACACCCAAACATACCAATAGAACCTCAAGAATCTTGAGAATTCAATGGAACCAACGTGAATCAATAGCATTTGTAATTCAATTCAATTCAATTATTTAATTCAATCAATTGATTGCGTAATCATACGCGTTGATTTTGAGTGCTATTTAATCTAGTTGGTTCCAATGTACTCTCGATATTTTTGCGGTTTCATTTGTATGGTTTATTATAATATTGAGCGCTTCTGACTCTCATTATTAACGAAAACACTAATTTGTAATCAGAAATGACTTTTGCCCAACTCTGGTTATCTTCTGAGAGTATTCATTTATTCAATTATACTCGTATTTCATGAGTGAGTCTTTTTCTGTTTTCAGGAAGCTGGGTTACCCGTTGGTGGCCCAAATTACACTCTTTACGCGATGCTGGAAATACATTATAATAATCCAATGAAATTAGGCAGTACGTACTCCCAATTATATTATTTTCCTTGTTAGTAAAAGATGAAACGATCTCTAGGATCAGATTGGTGCTTCTTAGCTGTTAGGGATGAAGAAAGGCAAGCGTTTACTTATATACTCGTAAATTGTTTATAAATTTTGAGATTCTCCCCATAAGCCACCTATATCTTTTCTCCGCAAATATCAAATCTTCATTGTACATCTTCGACTAATTTCATTCAGATTGGGTGGACTCGAGTGGTTTCAAAATCTATATGACTCCTGACTTACGAGAACATGATGCTGGCATAGTGGAACTTGGGCTGGAGTATGTTGACAAAATGGCGATCCCACCGGGACAGAAACTTTTTAGCCTTTCCGGTTATTGCATATCAGAGTGCTTGAATGTGGTAAGTACTTATTCAAGCGTCACAGTCATTTTAAAATGAGAATAAACTGCGTTTTAGAGTAAATTATACAATAAAAGTCGGAATGATTCCATAATATTATTCAAGGCTTTGCCGGAAAGAGGTATAATGATGTTTGGAGCGCAACTTCACACGCACCTGACGGGAGTTATGACCGAGACGAGGCACATTCGTCAGGGGGTTGAACTGGAGAGGTTGAATTATGATTATCACTACAGCCCACATTTTCAAGAGATCAGGCTACTTAAAAAACAGAGAAAAATCTTACCGGTAAGTCAACTCCGGAACATAGGTAGACATCATGAAAAGAAATCGAGGTAAGCCGGCAGTTTGAAGATATTGTCTGAATTCAACAATCATTTTCCACTGGTCAATATCAATTCAGTACAATTAGTTATTTTTTACATCCCTGTGTTTCTGGTTTAAGGTTGAGTCAAACATTATTTTTTAGGACTGAAATTATGTTACGAAAGTTCTGCATTTCAGTTGGGTTGACAGGGTTCCAGACCAAGGCTCGATCCCAGTTCCACAAGAACCCAAATCCAAACATGCATACTACTTACATAGCCAAAAATATTAGTTTCTAACTTATTTTGATATTTTTTTTTAATTTTGAATTTTGATTTTTTGAATTTGAATGTTGATTTTTTTGATTTTGATTTTTCATTTTGATATTTTTTGATATTTTTGATAAATATTTGGATTTTTTATTTATTTTGATGTTTAGTTTTTATTCATTTTGATTAATTTATTTTTTTCATTTTGATATTTTTTGATATTTTTTATATATATTTTGATTGATTTATTTATTTATTTTAATGTTTAGTTTTTATTCATTTTGATTAATTTATTTTTTATTCAAATATTAGTTTTTGGTATCCGTGGTTCGAATAGCATGGTTCTAACTGTAGGCTCGAACTTTATTTGACAAGGTTCCAACTGTATAGTCACGAACCTGGATCGACAAGGTTACAATATGATAGGCAGATACCGATAGGCTTGAGACATCGAGATTATAGAGGGATAGCTCTTTGTCATGTATTCTATCCTAAATAATTCACGGTATTTACCTCTGTTGTTACCATATTGATCAATGAAAGATGACAGTAATTTCTCATTCAATCAGGGAGACGCTCTGATACAAACTTGTTACTACAACACGATTGGTAGAGAAAATATCACTCTCGGAGGTTTCAAAACCACAGACGAGATGTGCGTGAGCTACGTCTACTATTACCCGAAAATCGACCTGGAAGTATGCAAAAGTAGCATCTCTGATGACGCTTTGGAAGAATATTTTAATGCATTGTCTGCGTAAGTATCTTGAAAATGCCTTGAATAATGTGGAATAATATGGATATATCAGAAGCATAATTCACAGTTGTGCATCGTCACTGTGTAGGTTGGAGTATCAGCACACAGGAGGCGGTCTGCCTATTTCTGAATCATACGAAGCGATTGAATGGAATCCGATGAGGACAATAGTATTGGACAAGACGTATAAGGAATCGCCGATATACATGCAGTGCAACAACTCAGCAGGAAACAGGTGTTTTGAAAGAGTTTTTGGCACCCTCCTAGTAGAAGCCCCAATCAGCTGACTCAATATCAGTTATGGGGCTATTTAGGACATAACACCGTTGGTTAGTTTTAGGTGAATAATGAAATTATATCAAGTAATTCATTGATATTTATGTTATTATGATAGATTTTCGGGAGACTGGAGTCGTATGCAACCGACCCTCGTCAGTACTCCAAGACCCAGTAATGCAAACAAGTGTTACGACGTCATCGAAGCACAAGATCCGAATTATTTTGTAGAACGTATCGAAGGCCGTAAATGGAACATGAAGTCAGAACATCATGGCACTTGGATGATGAAGAAGTAGAGTATCGCAGAAGGGAAACTATAGGATACAATTACATATAATATATTATGTTTATGTGTGTTGTATCCCTAAATATACCTTCCTCATAGATATTTTAGTATTCAAACTTAGTTGATCTCTCTGAAGAGCCAAAAAGAAACCTTACTTGGACTCAGTAAGGTAGTTGGAAGTCACTCAGGGTGCTAATAAAACGACGACAATAAAATAAGTATGAAACAAACTGGATCCGAATAATTTACCTAGTCATGCCTAATCATCACTTACGAAATAATTTTTGAAAATTCTCTTTTCTGTTAAATATGTCCTATAGAATTGCTCCTTCAATAGGACTAATTGAAAGACAAAGTGTCCTCGAAGTAGTTCATAGGATTCCGAAGTAAGGAATCACGAATTTACGGGAATTCCAAAAATAAACCTTTATAACCGATTAATTTAAAAACGGTCAACAAAATTGGTAATAATCAATTTATTTCATCTTATCTCCATTGCATGAGAGTTGATGAAGAGATTTATTTTAAGAAATAATAAGTTTTGTTTTGAAACGTTCTCATTGTATATCTAAATCACTGTTAATAAACGAATAAAAATATGGCACTAGGTGTTCATCCTTCCACTCATTTCACTCAAGCTATGCGCCTCAAAAATATTTTTGAGTGATTTTATTTATGAATAAATTCATTTCCAGAAGTCCTTCCTTTTCCGATTCCTCCCTAAAACTCTCCACTGTCCCTTCAGAAATTGAACCGAGCTTAAATAAAAGTAATTTAAATTTAAAATAAAGGTAATTTACCTAGGTAGAAGGTAGGTACTTGAAATAGGATTCAAAAAGTAAGGGCGGGATTTAAAACGGTCCTCGAGTTTCAAGGAGAGCTTGAGATGGTCTCCTCGAAATTTTGAATACGGAATCCTAGAAGAACATCTCGAAGTCTCCTTGAAACTTGAAGACCTTCTATAAATCCCGCCCCTAGAGTCATAATCAAAAAGCAATTCCTTTGGGACCACTGGTGTTCACAGAGGATATTTACAACAAGAAGTAAAACCGTGAATAACTACATTATGGAATACAAATGGAAGCTACATCTTGGGGTAGATTGGTAACAACAAATTGGTTTTGAAAAAAATTATCAAAGTGTTGAATGTGGTTATTTACATCGGGAAGAGACATCAAACTTTGACCATAGCTACATACACTATGTCAACCCAACTACTATTGGAATGCAAGGCACAAAGATATTTTGACACACATATTTGGAGGAGGTAGTTAGCAGAGTAGAGTGATGATAGATTAAAATGGAGTAATCGATTGCTTCCACAATCACATAATATTCGGGAAAGAAATTTACTACTTTTGCAGTCGATAACAAAAGTAATCTATTGCTCCAATTTTGATCGATTAGGTGACACCTACTCTGGCAGAGTCCATTTTAATCGATTACGTTCGTAATCGATTGCTTTAACGACAACTGATGTAATCGTAGAAGTAATCGATTACTCCATTTTAATCGATTAACGCCCTACTCTGGTAGGTAGCAACAAACCTGAATTGGGAGAATTCTCGAAAAATTTCATGTTCAACCGTTAAACGCCCAGGAATATAATTCATGAGATAATTTTGAAAGTTTTGCTTCAATAACATTATTTCCCAACACTTTAGGATTTAGTGAACCCAGATCAGTAATATGTATCAAAATGATTCTAATAAAGAGCAGGAATTAACTAAAAACGTGCTGTGACTCTCTTCAAGTCTACAAGTTGAAGTGACGTTAACGTCACAATATCCCAAAACAAATTAATACTACCAGCTGATTGGTAGACATCTACTTGACACATTGTGACCCAACAGAACCAACGAAAACCTATATCATTATCCAGAAAAATCGGCAAAGATGATGTATTGGGGATTTAAGGGTTAAGTGGTTATTTATATTGCAATTTTTGACAAATTTGGGTGTAGATTGGTGGCAGTAGCAGTAACAACGAAGATTTCTTTAACAAGATGTGTAACAGTTTAAGATTGATAAGAAGGTGACGAGAACCTGAGGTCACAACCCTTCAACTCTCAGCTGTTCTGTGTACAACCGCCAACTGTACCACCAGAGGCCTACTTCACGCTGCCTTCCAGGTTATATGGGAAGGGGGGAGGGGGGAAGGTTATCCGTTTTTAAACCTATTGGTCTTAAGTAGTAATAATGTTATAGTAAGAGTTCCTATAAACTCTTCAGTAGCCGAGATTTACGTATTTTTGAGGAAATTTTAGGATCCGTCCCTTGCCCCCTTAAAGATCATATTTATTATGACGATGAAATTTCGTATGCTTATGTTGAAGTTATCTTTCAATAAGTATTGAAATACCTATGTGTTACACGAAGTATCAAAGTTGGTGTGCAATAATTAACTGCGTGACGTGTAAACTAAACATATGTAGGATGCTCCATCAGTCGAGGTCTCCAAATTGATCTGCTCCAGCAAGTATAGGTACTTATTTATTTTACAGGAATGACGATCACCTTACATACCACACAATTAATTGACAGGAAGTTGATACAAATTACATAATTACGGCGTACTTACTGGATGTTGAGTGTTATAGGAGTGAGCTGGTGGTCTCCACTCTCAGCGAAGACATTAGTTCAGACGTTAACCAACAGATCGCTCGGGCTGCTGCCTCGATCAGTGGGGTGTTCCAAGAAGGTAGAGAATTGCAAGCTTCTCGGGGTCAGAGTATTCATCCATTCCATGGTATCATGTAAGGTAAATGAAAGGAGTTCGCTCTCCCTTCATCCATTGTATTGGTAGGTACCTATCTACCACGGTGTCATCCATACCATCATAGCGGATAGACAGTCCAGCGGTATACTCTGTGGTCCAATGTAAACAATTATTGTACTCGAGAATTGGCTCTTGGAAGGATATAAACCGTCCAATCACTGGGTGTCCATACTTCCCATCATTCATTTTCGTTTCATCTACCTCCAATACTGAAAGGAAAGCGTCCATTTGAGTGGAGTGTGGACTATTCTTCCACCTCTCTTTAAGAGACCCTCAAAACTGCCTAAATCTCCGCTACCGAAGGGTTTATAAGAACTGTTACTATAACATTATTACTACCTACTTAGGACCAATACGTTTAAAATACGGATAACCTCCCCTCTACCCCCTCCCCTAACCACTTTAGCGTTGCACAGTTTTTTCCCATTTTTCTCGACCAATCTCCAACGGATTTTGATGCGGTTGGCGGCATTCTTCCTATTTTTTATTCTCTGCGGAGACGTTTTGCCTTTATACCAATTTGACTTTTAAGATAAGGACGTGAAAAATTCAAAATTACGAACTTAAAATCAATCATAGATGAGAATATTCTAGAAAATTGAATTACAAGAAGAATGCCGCAAACCGCATCAAAATCGGACAAAAATTGGCTGAGAAAAATTTGAAAATCTGAATTACATGGGTCCTTAGCCCGTAGCCTCTTAAATGATCACTAATAAATTGATTGATTTCAGGGGGACTAGAAGTTCACACATTTTTTCAGCCTAATTATTTATTATATTTTCCAACTTGAACACACAGGATGCACAATAGTAATTCCGGCAAAATGGAGTTGTTCTTCCACAAGGTCGACAGCAATTAGCAGTGCTGACCCGTTATTACCTTCACTTATCAATGGCAAAGAATGCGAAATCGGAAAAGGATTCAAGCTCATCAATTTGGATCACTTTGGAGCTTGAAAGAGCCATAATTAATCGTGTTCTCTCTAACTGCACAATTAGGTAAGATTTTTACGTGCTTAAATGGAACATACCTATTAATTATTTTATGTGAATGGAGAAATACACTTTGAAAAATGCATAACATTGAAAGATAAATATCTAGGTAGACTAAGCATCTTTCAAAGTGGTCGAATCTTGAACACAGAATACAAGAGCAAAAATGAAATTCTGCCGCCTTTGCTGGGGTGGGAAAAAGCGTTAAGAAGTGGTGTATAATGCACTTTGCCAATTCCAACTGTTTTGTGCTCGGCCCTCCCCGGTGTACATCCACCCTTTTAGAGAGAAGGTTTCTCTATTTAGAGAGGATTCTCTATTTAGAGAGTTTCCGGCACTCAGGGGGTTTCCTCCTTTTCCACGTTCTAACCATCCTGTTAGTGGCGGCTAATGCTCTTTTCGAGCTATATCCTTCCATCCGCCCCACCCTTCTCTCAGTATTTTATTTCTTTTTCTTTCGCTCTCATTCTAGAAGGTACTTTTCAAAGCCTACTGTTTTTGTTGTTATCTGGGGGTTTCGTAACTCGGAAAACCCGTTATATTCCTCCAGAATATCACTAGAAACTCATATTCACGTACAGGATCTTATTAAAGCTATGTACGGCGCAGATAAGAAATAAATTTCCTCTTAAGGATTCTGTGAAAAATGATATTTCGAAATATGGATCGACGAAATGAGGAATCTTCCTGCTTTCTCCCACAGCCATGGGTCATGGGCGACCCTGAGCTTTTGTTTCCGTGTCTATAAAATGTTAGTTGGGTCACATTTCCGATACTTTCTTTCATGTATGGAAAGAATTTTTCTGTATTTTCCTTGCAGTTAGCTACGGTCACAGTAGTGAGAAGATTTCTGGTGGTCAAAGAAACGGCCGGGTCTCAGCATACTCCAGAAAATTTCGAGAATATGGGTGGAGGGCAAGGTAAACAATTCCAGCTTTTTGTATGGATCTGTAAAGGATTTTCGAGGTGAGACGCCTGCCATTATTCGTATAGCCCGCTTTTGCAGTTTGAAATCGGCTTTAAAGTTTGGAAAACTTGACCAAAAAATTATATCATAGCGAGCCTTGGATAGAAATAAACCAAGATAAATGTGAGCTTGGGAAGTAGGCCATTAATGTGCAGCCTGAAGCTCAGCATAGTATTAAGTTCGACACCACGGAAGCCAACGGTGGACTGAAGAGTCACTACTCTGATTCATCCAGCGCTGTTCAGTTCTTCTCTTGAGAAATGCGTTCACCGTCCAGGGAGCAGACACGAAACCAAAAAATTAGAGTCATCAGCAAAATTCACCACGATTGTGCATTCGTCCCTGAGAGTACCCGGTAGATCGTTGGGCAGGATCAAAAACAACAATGGAAAAATATCAATATGGGAGGTGGGGTTAACATTATTCATTTAAATTGTAGGGATTAATTAAGAACATTCAAATAAAGTAACCTAAATCAAATTTGACATGCCTACCTACGTGTGGATTTGCTATGACATCCAGTGCTGCTAACAGTGCTTCTCACTTCGTTGTACTTCACATTATAAGAAGGGGTTCAAGAACTTCTAAGAACCCCCAAAATTCACACGAGTTAGGCTGTCGACATGATATTGAACGTGTTGTTGAATGCCAATTTGATCGTTGTTCCAGACCTTTGATGGTTCATGTTTCATTGATTATATTCATCGAAAATCATCTTTATCAAGTTTTCACGTTTCTCTGAGATATCTCGTTTTCAGTCCTTTGATGGCACTCCCTTCGCTTCGATACCTACATTTGAACGGTCCAAAACCTTTTTATTTTATTTATTTATTTTTTTATGTACCTACAATTGGAGATCAAAAAGATGTTTTTCACCCGATCGGATGCTTTTCCTGCATGATATTGATGTGAAATTGACTCCGATTCTGAGTGAAGAAAGTTTACTAACATTTCGTTGTATTATACTGTATATGCGGAGGTTAATCAATTAATATTCAGAATTCATAGGCACTTTCTATATTGAAATCGTAATTCTGTCCATCTGTAATATATTGATGAGAATCATGAAATTTTACGTTCCTTTCCCAATTTTTCTTCGCTCTTTTATTTGCTTGAAATAAAGTTGCGGACGAGTCCGAAGATTGAGTGGTCTACTTAAAAATGTGTTTTTTTTTGTGGAAAATCTAATTAATGATATCTAAATAATGAAATTATGTGCGTCAGATTGAGGAAACTTAATATAATATACGTATGACTATATTATATATTATAAGTCAAACATTTTCCCTAACAAATTATGATTTACTGTCTAACATTGGATCTTCAAACGTGAATGGGGATCTTGCATGGAATTCTTTAAATTTTGTCGGGAAAGAAATTAGCTGGAAGACACAAAAACGAAGGGGTATTGTGTGAAAAGCGATTTTATAATTTTACTGAATTTATTCATATTCATTTGAATTCCCGCCAGACTTAACTGACGTCATTAGTATGGAAGTAACCGTAAGTAGTAGTGGTGTGGTCTTCCCACTACCATGTGGATCTTAGCCCCAGACAGTATGGCCAACCTACATCCCTGCAGACTGCCCAAACCCGCGCTCGAGCTACCATCTGATCAGGTTAGAAGGAATCTCGCTCTCGCATTCTTATTGTAAAATTTGGATTTCGTTTTTCGTTGCTACTATAATAACTTTCGCATTCGTTTTTCTGTATTATCGGTTGAGGGCCTGACACATTTAGCGCTACTTTGTCTGTCGTCTTTTTTGCTTGTATGACGTCAGTTAGGTTCTGGTGGGCCGGCGGCTGTGTTTTTAAACAGCCGAGATTTTCATTCCAGTTTTCTACTCTTAGAATGAACTAAATATTCTTCCCGTGTTGCTAATCTTGTTTCCCATCACCAAATAACAAGAAATGGGCAGCCAAAGCGAGAATTTCAGACTCTGGCAAGTTCTTGAAGATCAGGAAAAGGGGAAAATATTCTGGAAATCACCCCTCGAAATAAAACCAAGAGCATATTGTTATATAAGAGGATAACTATACTGCCTATATATAACTTGTTTTCCTCGCGGTTAGTTCTTGGTTAATGAAAAGGCTGGCTCTAAGTGTTAACTAGAGAAAGGTCAGATGGGAAAATGATACATTTGATAATATGATGGAGGAAAATGTTGCATATGAAGGGATACGGGAACGTGGTAAAGGGTTTTCGGAAGGGACGCGTGATATGGAAATGACCTCCAATGAACTTCGTTGAGTATGCCCAGTGAAGTCCGCAAGGTTTATAACTGGAGTGAATAAATATCCCGGGGCCCCCGGAAAGCACCCCTGAGGGCGCCCCGAGAGATGTACCTGAGGGCTTACTTGGTTATGCAAAACCCCACTGAAGCGTCTGTAAGCGAAGATGGCCCTTTCAGAGCGGGTAATAAGAGAATTTGGGAGAAATACATAAAACATAGAAATTAGCTTAAAGCCCCTCCCATCCCCTCTTCACCTCCCCAACGTCCTGTACTTCTACCACCTTGTCCCGTTAGAGGGTGCCAAATGGAAGTGCTTTTACTAAATGGAGAAAGAGCGCTCTCGCAGTGAATAATTGAAACATAATCAGCCCGGTCTCAGGGACCCTACCATTTTCGACACGTTTCCCCTTCCTCCTTTCGATGAAAGAGGGAGGAATTTTCCAACTGGAAACTTGAAAATAATAAATTTTTCTCCGAGAGATTTTCCTCTGGCATGAATAATTATGGATTTCATCAGTTAAAATGTTGAAAGCGGCTGGTTTTTTCGCTGAAGGAACTTTTAAAAGATGGTGATTCACAAAATTAGTGTTTTTCTTAAAATTCAATTTGATTGGTCGAAGAAAACATTTTTTTAATTCGAACTGAAATCACAGCTAACTCGATGGGCAGGTACCTACCTAATGAAATCGTGAATTAATAAACCAGATCATGGATTGCAACTTCCTTCCTACTAAATCACCTAGTAAACAACTCCTTATAATGTAAGAGGCAAGATGTAAAAATGATATTCGAGGTTTCACAAAGGAATGCTAACATCACTCGATGACATTATTTAATCTATTAAAACGAGGCAAATTATAACACCACGGATTATTATGTTCAGTACAGATTTGACCAACTTCCGGCGGTCAAAATGGGTTCGCGATTCATAATCGTGTTTCAATTTTTCCCTGCGAAACACTCGAGTCCATGTGGGGAGCGATCGAGTGGTCTTATAGGAACGCCGCTTCGCTTCAGAACCAGTCCCCACATTGGACACGATATAAAAACTTTGTTTGTATAATATCTACTAAATTCCATTAATTTTGGTCCATGGCAACTAAGCAAGGTCTTGTCCAGTTGGTTTTATTTGATTGGAAATGAGTTACAACTGTAAAACACAATGCCAATCTATTAAAAGATTTTGAGTTGGGGCGGTTTAAAAAATCCAATTCCCTATTTTCATAATTTAATAATGAAAATAGTTTAATTTTAGGACAGTATAATTTTTTCCCCGTCACCACATAAAAACCCGTTACGGAGAAAACCGCACCTTCGAGTAGGGAAACCAGAAGGTTGTGTTTGTTTGTATTTGTTGTTAGGATGAAATGTTCGTTGTTATACTTTGGAGTTTAATTGCGTAAAATCAGTCACTATTAAATGATCTGACCGTAGAACCGTAGGTCTACCTTCTATTTTTTTTTACCCTTTGGAAATGGCTGATGACCTCTGGACCATAAAATTTAATGGAAACTGAGCCTACCAAATTCTATTGATTTCTGTCCATGCTAACTAAGCAAAGTGCTAAGGACAGTGGAAGAAAGTGGTTTTTTAAATTCGATTTTTGAATTCTTTGTGCCTGTAGTAATTTTCAAGAATCGTGAAATGTCTAATTCTTAGAAGGCGTTAAAAACAGTTTTTCTTGATAGATTCCAAAGGTTCAAGTACTATTGAAAATAATAAACCAAAATTAAATGGTAATAGTGAAGTACCTAAAAACAATGTGGTGTGGCATACATGTCATGTGCAGTTACTCGAAACGGTCAGTCCTAAGAGTAAAATCTAGCTTACAGCTCAAAGTAAAATCTAGCTTACAGCTCAAACACTTACCAATAAATTAGTGTCCAAAAAATCCACCTTTTGGAGTTCGCTGTTGTATCTTTGTAGGGTTTCTTGTAAACAAAAGAAGGAATCCAAAGTGGTGATGTAGCTTACTAACGAAGAGTTAACAAACCAGATAATTTATTCTCAAGAGAAAGATGAATGTACCGAAAACTCCAAGGAGTTGGATCTGGTTTGGGAAAAGGGCGTCGTAGCGTGGGGAGAAAAGCGTAAAAGCTCAACACCCCCCAGAGAACGGGGCCCCCGAAGCGCATATTAAATAAGCTGGGAAGGGCGTGATAATTATAAGTGTATAATCACACCCTGAGAAGAGGGGTAGAAACGCGGAATTATTTTAAGGGATGAAAGTGCAGCTATGAACATATAATTTGCTCTGATTGTGAGGAAAGCCCATGAATAAATCACCTCAACTCGGGTGAGATTGGGGGAAGTTGGGGGTGTTGATGCTACCCCTCGTCGCCACTGTAACAAGATTACAATGGTAAAAGAATATGGTGATATTGAAATGAGGAGGGTATTTTTTTAAACCTTTGATGAATTTTTGATTGAGATTTTCAAACACGAATTCACAGTCGTTATTATGAGATCACAAAAATTACAACGGTCTTGCTCGAAGTCACCAAGTACTAAAGATAAGATTGCTTACCTCATCCCACTGAAAGGGTGTGTAGACCGAATTCTGTTTTTCTTCAATATTTGTTAATATATCTTGAAAGCTGATCTAATTTCTTCAAAGCCTGTTTTGTTAAATAAAAATGGAGCGTCGAAATTGGTCTTTTTTAGTACTTACTTACTGACGACTTACTTTTACTTGTTCTAGTGTTTAGTGCTAAGAGATATGTCGCACCTGAAACCTGTTGTACCGTGTCCAGGAACTCTTAATTATTATCACGACGTTCTGATCAATCGAAGAACTGTTACCTCATTCTTATTGGTGTAATTTATACAGGAAAAATTAATAAACCGTTGTGTAATAATGTGCATAATTTTGCTAATGGATTGATGTAGTATGTTAGCGAATTTTCGAAAAAAAAATGAAGCTATTTCAATAGCTTCAAAATTAAAATAATGCAAATTTTGGAAAATTTTCTTCATGGAAATCCGTTTCAGACCAGTCTAAAACGATTCCTGAAATTTAAAACTTTTGTATATGTACCTATAAATATATTTATATATTTATTTATATTATGTGTCACTCCAAACGATATCTGACCGAGGAATGGAGATAAAGCATCTGAAAAAATTTTAAAATTTCAACAACATCAAAAGAAAGGTCAAGTTCGTTGGCCAGAATTTTTGGAGTACTCCAAGGGTTCAAATTTTTGAAAATTTAGAGTCAAAAATCGCGTTAAAAAACGCGTTTTTTGTGTAAATTACCGTCTTAAACACAGGAACATAATGGTATATTCGGAATCAGCGTGAAATTTTCAATAAGAATCACCCACCAAATTGGTTAAAATGATTCTTTGAAAATTCGCTCATCAACTCATGCTGCATGAATGGAACTTTTTTTCCTTACTAGAAGATACGAGCGCAACGAGTATCAGGTAAACTGAATTAACCTGACAGTTTTCATCATAGTTTGGAACTGTTTGAGAACTAAAAACTAACTTTTTATTGCGTTCTTGAATATTTTTCCCGGACATGATTCCATTCTGAAAGTACAGGCAACGGCGTTAGAAAGAATCAAAACGCGTAAAACGGGGAAACGGATACATACTCTATGAGATGAGTGAAAAGCACGTTTTTGCTCTGGAAAGATATGGCAAAGTCAGGTGCCAACAAAGGCCCCGCCCACCCCCGAAATTTCACCCAACACTTTTACTTGGGAAGCGCCCCTTCCTGAAATATTAACGCCTAAAGCTTTCAAGCTTTTCCTAAAACTGCTGTTGAGAGGAGAGGCGAGAATCTCGGCACAAGAAGCCTTCCAAAACCCATGAATTCTTCATTATCCCTCAATTTAGTTCACCCTCTGACTTTAGCTTAATGACTCTCACAGCACGTCTTTTAATTTACATAAGGCTCGAGGGGTGGGGGTCTCCTCCGACATTAAAATTCTAATTAATGGGTGTAATTCTGGGTTGAGAGCTTCGTTTATTGCTTCGCCTTTTCCGTGAGCGGGCTCGAGAGCTTTTATTAGCCTGGCTGGAGATTCTGTGACTAGAAGCGACTAAGTGCGCCCTCAATTATTGTCCGTCGACGTTTTATAGGCGCTGTTTGCCATTTTGTATCCAACAGAAGTACATCGTTGTTGGAAAACAATAAAGATGAGCGCTACCTTTTTTGGTTTGATTTGTCACATTAATACTGACTTAACAGTGAGTGTTAATGTGGCACACCACTAATGTACAAGTATAGCTGTCACTGACAACTGGCAACTTCCATGTTTCAGAGCCATGAAAATAGTTGAGCATATTACGAAAAAATAAATAGGTTCCTAAAGAAGAAGCATAGTTATGAATAGAAATAAAGAATGAGTTAGGTATTTGGTTTGGAAGTAATACCTATTAATATAGGTATGGGTACGATATGTGGGATAGCGTGGTCGGCTGGATGATTGTTCTTCATCGTTATTCGTCGGAATGTGGCCCAGAAGACAGGAGAAACAAGAAACTATTATATCAATTTATTCATTCATTGTCCACATTTCGTACAACACACTGTGTACATTCTCAAAAACCTAAATAACCCAAAGGCATCAGATCAAACACATTGAAGCAAGAAAG
>JAEMON010000008.1:13182009-13193427 GCA_030264115.1 Lygus lineolaris | reverse complement strand
CACTATTAGGTACCTACCTGCCTACATCAGTTATATTGTTACACACTATATTGTTATATACACTTTTTTGTTGATTATAATACTCTTTAATTGTCCTTCGCCATACACTCAAAAAAAGGTAGACAGAGATTGATTAGTTGAATTGTTTAATTTATTATTGCTCATTTGTCTTTCAGCTTGATGAAAACTTTTCCATCGAATCATGTCCCAATATACGTTAAATAAGATCCCAAGTTGAGATTCACAAAAGAGAGTAACTATCATGTTATTAAGACTTTTGAGGTCAGTGGTAATTAAAACGAGTGTGAATCATCACAAAACTTTCAAAATCGAGTTATCTGCTTGTTCTTAGATATTAGATTAGATTATTGATTCAGGGGGTTCCAACGGTAGGTATGGTTTAACATGGGAATTGAGTGGTCAGAGTACTACAAAAAACAAAAGTATGGGAAAATGGCGTTGGTCAACACTTCTAGCTACATTGAAAAATGAGCTTCCAAGTGTGACGTGACGAGCCAAAGACTTGATTCGACGGAAAGAAATTGATTGATAATTATTGGAGTAACAAAAAGATGTCGGGTGACGGGTACCTACATGATGAAAATTGAATACCTTGAAACAGGAAGTTTCAAGGAGTGACAGATGAAAGAAGACGTTTCATATTATATTCGTTTTGGTGAATATTGTGAACTGGGAAAAAATACCCGGATTTCGTTTGGGTCTTTGCCATTAATGGAGTGAGTGGTAGAGCTCGTGAGAGGGAGGGGTACAGGGTGGAGGAAATCGAGGGGTTTAGAATAACTTAGTATAATAGGCTTTAGGCCAAGTGAAGAAGGTCTCAACGTAAGTAGACTCGTGGAGAGGAAGGGAAGATATATCTGGACGCGCTTTTCCAGGGAGCGTCATCCAGATAACAATATATTCCCGGCTTAGAGACACCATCGCCTCTACACTCCCTCTTCACTTCCCATCTCGGCTCACCCGAGAGCTCCATTTCTAAAGAACTTTCTTCGCTTCGGATGAATAAATTGTTGAAAGCTTCTCGTTCCCTCGTATACTTCAGTTTTCCACGATTTCAGAAAGAGAGGACCAGAGAACAGAACTTAAGATCCGCTTGTTTTTCACACCGAAACACCGCAAATCTAATGTAAGCGTTGCAATTCGAATTGGACAAAATTGTGCCAAAACTGGTTTTAATAAAATTTTGACTTACGAGTATTTGACACTTGTGAGCAGGAATGAAAACACACAGATGGAAGTATACACAGACCAGGAGACGAACAGTAAGTACGAGTTCGTAACAAGAGAGCGAAGTGATATTTGCCAAAGCCAAGTAGTAAGGGCGTAGGCTTGTACGAAGGATGGAAGGCAACAAATTGATTGTAAAGTTTGAAGGAAACAGGCAGGTAGGCCGGAGGACACTGCAGATTCTTATTATGATGGCATTGGACGGTTTGAAGAGCTGTTGTTCGAAAGGCCGAAATCCCTACTGACTGCATGGAGCCATCAAGAAGTTTCTCTGGTGTGGGGGAGGGGGCAGATGGAACAACTATAATATTGTTAATGACCTGATAATCAGAGAACCCGATATTATTTCCACTTTACCACAGTACCATACAATTCAGTCATGATAATAATAATAATAATAATATTAAAAAAAGATTTCTTTGAGGAATCTTTCGATATCTAAATTCATGAAATATTTACAAGACACATAGCCCTCTCCTTGAGAAAATTTCGTTTTTCAGCCGAGAGTCAGAATTGTTCGGACACCTCTAATAATCTTGTGATGGGCCATTTTTTTATCCAATTTTGCAACCGATTAAAAATGAGTACAATGGCGGCAAAACTTCTTGTTCTCTTCTGATAGGTAATTCACGTTTGACGATCTATTTTTCATACTCTTGTAACGAGTAACAGGTGTTTTTCTATGGAACCACTCCATAGAGGAGTAACCTGAATGTGGAATGGACATGGGTCGAAATTTACTATTTTTGACCTCAGAATCGGATTCAGCAACCCAGAAAATTCATGTATCCCAATTTTCAGCTCCGAAATGCGAGCATTTTGGCTGGAATAGGCTGAAGGAAAAATCCGTGACGTCATTTGGTAAGTATCTCCCTCTCACACGGCTCCCACGTGAGGGAGCGAGAAGGCAATACATACCAGATGACATCGCACGCTTTTTCTTTCCCATTTTTCGCCCTCTTCTGCTCGTTTCCGACCCATCATATTGCACCTTTTTGGAAAGCTCTCCGTTAGACCTACAATTTAAAAAAATAAAAAAAGTGGACTTCCATTCCCCATTGACACCACTCGTGGTAGTCAACCATCAGGAGCCCTCGAATTGTAAGTAAGTCTCTCGTGAATTAAAATAACTTTCCTTTACCCTGATGGTTCAATTCCCAAAGATAGGCATTTTACCTAATTTCCTACCCCCCATTTAATATCGAAACCCTTACCACTAAAACGGTAATAGAATTTCGACTTGATAAATATTTACTTGTGTTATTACTCAACTCCCTTAACATTCATGAAAGTAGCAGTACGTAGGAATTTGTAACAAGAAGGTAAAATAGGTATTCAGTAAAGAGACACCTTCTGAACCAGAATTGATTAACTATTCGGAAAACCAAACAATCATAGGTATTTCTTATCATTCTCCCAAAAGGTCGCTTTACATGCTACCAGAGCTTGGTTTCAAGAAGCTGACGGTTGGTCGTTAATGAATAGAAGATCTAATACAGAAAATTATGATTTTATCTTCATTGCCGACCAACAGTCGGCTTCTTGAAACCAAGCTCTTTTACCATGTAAAGCGACCTTTAAACGTTCGTCTTCTCCGTCTAAACTCTTGGATCGATCTTGATGGGGTTCTTTGCAGATGGGAATTCTTGGCCAGGTTATGGGATATGGCAGAATACTGTTACCCTCCTATTTTGCATAAAACCAACGGTGACACACGGGTAAATACGTCAGTCGCTGGGGGTAAGGTAATCTATAATTTCAGCATCACCAAGTTACGTTTTGTAGAAGCAACGTTTTGGGTGGGTTTCTGAAACTGTGATAGGTGCTAGCACAATTTGCTAGTAGCAGTATAATTATACACGTTTTTCAAACATTCAATTGGTGATAATTTGTAGTTACCAAGTTGGAGATGATCCGCCTTGTATTACTGACAGGGAGAATTATCTTGAAAAGAAGGGATTGGCATAAAATGATTCATCACGCGAGGGTGCGATATCGCCAACGACCATCCTATTGTCGGCCTACAGCGGTCAATAAATATGTTGTTCCGAACAGTCATTTAAAGGGTATCCCTCATTCGACCCCAAACTCAACAAAAAGTTGTTGTTTCGTCCTCAGAAAATCTCCCCCCAAAGGGAAAAAGAACGTGGGTGTTGTGTTGGAACGGATTCTTGATTTTCCCCTTCCCTAGTTCATAGCTTGTAACCCCCCTTCTATCTTACTGCGAAACTGTAAGAAAAGCCCCATGGCAAGTCGGTCGGAAGTGTCGTTTCCCAACCCTTAGCCTCCGTATCTTCCCAATGTATGAGGACATTCCTTCTATGAGAAAAACACTTTCTACCCGGTAAATATGAGACAGTTTTCCTCCCTCTGTATAAATATATAGTGGTGATATATGATTAGCACGAATGGCCGTAGGGGGGCTCTTTTTCACCCATTGTGTGGGACTCTCTAGCCGACAAATCGCCTGTTTATTCCCGTCCCATTCAACTCCTTCAATCAGCACGTCTTCCTAACATACCGTACATCATTTTTCCTTTATGTCTATTTTCGCCCGACTATCCCTTTCACTCTATTCAAGGTAAATATTATTGGTGTCCTTACGGCCGCTGACTCGGCCCCTCCTCGTCGGTTTATTTTTCTCCTTCCCATCGAAATCTTATTCTTTTGGGAATCGGACCAACCAAATGGCCGTGAAGGGGGTTCTAAGAGATGATTTTATTCGTTACATTACGTCAAATGCCAAACTCCGTGATAAATCGCTCACCAGTTTTTTCTACTCAACTGGAAATTTATGGAAATTTGTTCCTTCCGTTGTTCCGGATTTTGACTGCCAACATGTAACAACTCTAAAATCGTGTTGGTGAGATCGATATTGGTTGGTGTTTTCGATTTAACATGGGAGGTCAGATTCACAGCTCATCTAGAGCAGCCAGTAGCTCTTCAGTTGCCGTTTGTTCCATTAAGTGGTCTGACGTACTTTTTTATCAGTGATTTGTATAAGAAAAAAATGGGATTTAGAAGTACCTTAGGAGGAAGTACCTAGCTGATTTTCCAAACATCAGGCTCTTGTGAGAAGCTTTCATCCCATTCATCGTATATTTTATGGAGCCTAAACGATATTTACCAGACAATCTAGTTTTTCGTGATCATGAAGGTCCCACATGAATTTCGTGATAATTGAAACAGCGGCAGACTCTGAGCATGCGCCAACGTGGAATTTGCTAAATTTCGTTGTTACAGCCCTAATAACCACAGTTGACATCCAAATTCGTTAAAATTTTCTTGGACACGAGGAAGCTATGTGCCATTTCCACTTGGCAGAGTATTTCTCTTTTAACTGGATTTGGAGAGATGAGTTTGTGCCATTATGCCAGTAATTGAAACCTTGTATATCACTATATATTCATAGTAAAATCATATTTAATTATCAGGTATTTATTTTGTATACTCGTTGTTTTTGGTTCTCTCAAGGTAAGGGTAACTATCAAATTCTAGGCGTTCTATTTCGACTGGGCGACGGCCCGGTGACACCTAGTCAGTCCAGCAGAGAGTCGAAGTGTAGAATTTAGTGTTAGTTCCCTTGTGCCCCTTTACCAATTATTATAGGACGGCCCAGTGGTATACACTTAGTGACTCAAATATTTGGTTGAGAAGACAGTTTTACTGGATAGAATTCGTGAGGTTGTTTCAGCGTATCTACTTTACTTTTAGGAGAGAGGTATAGCAATGGACAACACAGGTTTCACAGGTACTTCTAGATTTAGGAATTGCCGAAGGAATGCATCCCTAGGCTTGGAATCAGTCCCTTTTATACTTCCTCTACCTCACCCCCTTGTCTATGGTAGGTAGGGTAGAGGAGGTGTAGGGTTGCTGACCCGCGGCTTTGGGTTTTTCCCGGGCGATGACCTGGCCCCTACGTTTATTATAGACGAGCATTCTGATAAGTTATACAAATTTGGATATAGTTGTACAAAATTTCATTACAACTTGGATAGCAAATGATATGATTGAAAAATATGCTAAGATTCCTCGTTGGACTGTCAACTGTACTCACTTTATGACGCTTAGGGTAAGTTCCGGTTTATAGTTTTTTTTAAGTCCATAAATGAGTGGGCTGGTGCTATGAGCATTAAAGTATTTGGATCTTGCTCGTTTGTTAATATACTTACTTATTTGCGTTCATTTTGTCTACATATTTTTCTACTTTTGAATTTATTGATTTGGTCGGATCCTCTACATTCTGTCTAAAGCTATTCTCATCATGAAAGGCTTCAAACATTTTACCATCATACTGGTCCTGCCTCATGATAGCTATTTGCTTAGTTTTATCAGTTCTAACTATTAATAGGTCTGGATAATCCTGATTTTAGCAATGTTATAATTATTGGGAAAGGGAATAATACTGGAAAAAGGAAAATAAGGGATACCGTAAAAATAGTTAAGGCTGGAAATAATGCTATGAATATAAAAACTAATGTATACTCCCTTAGTCAGAGTTTCTATCCACTATTCTCAGAAAAAGTAGTGGATACATGTTGAAAATCTAGTCAACAAATAGTGTTATTGTTAATGTTATTAATGCATTAAATTTAATAAAAACAGTTCCTATGTAGTTAGCCAATACATTTAGTCAGCAAACGAAATTTATGTCTAAATTTAGTTTAAATGTACTTACAGAGCTCTAGTAACAGTTTGACAGCAGCCAATGTAATAGCACAATATTGGATGGTAAACAATGTCATGTGTCAACCACCTATGTACTAGTCAACAATGTTTGTGTGTAGAAATGTGTGTATCAGTAATATGGATGCTTAGATAATATTATCCATGCAACTATTTGTCATGCTATGGTCTTATTTTATTAGCTCCTTTAATTTTATCTGTACGAAAAATTCTTCCAAATTAGCTAGGTAATTGTTTGAGAGTGGTTTTTTAGTTTTTTTAAAGTAAGTAGGTGCAGTTGTCATCACAAATGATGGATGTAGGGAGAGAAATGCATAAAATGGAAGTGAGCCTAGTGGAAGCCACCACCATGCAAAAGAGGTAACAATTTGTGAATAAGAAACCTATTCTATTTCTCAACCATGTATTAGTGAGTTATTACATTACAGCTATTAGAAAGTTTGTAATGCCTAAAATTGCTAATTCTATAGGTTATCAAAGAAATTTCGAATACCTGCAACCATAGCTTACAAACCATGCCTACCTTCAGATAACCAGTATGTAAAGGAAAATATGTAATTCAAATAGCTCATTCAACTTGGGTGAATATAATATAATGTTTTTTGTTATAGGACAGAACAAGAAAAATAGTATAGGTACCTACTACACTATGAAAACTATTTATATTTTCAATTTCTGTATATCGACCAATTCTAATGTAGGTGCTAACTTAAAACTACTGGTAGGTAGGTATTCAGTATAAAAAGTACTGTTAGGATAATGATAATTAACTGTCTGTGCACTCACATTGTTAATAATTGATTGACTGATGAAGTTGGCGATGGTCATTGAAACGGTACCCGGAAAATACATATATACTTACAACGAGCAAATTCCTAGCAGAAAATGGTCACCCCATTCCTACACAAGAAAATCGGGGAATATTGAATCATGTAAACTCCAAAGGTTCAATATAAATTGGATTGCAACCTACCACATGTTCTCCCTCTAAAAACGGAAACTGTTCGAGCAGTTTTGGAGCTTAGGCCGCCCGAAAAGGGAGCATTTGGACCGTATATTGTCCGGATTTGAGTGACATATCCTCTTCCTTCCTTTCGGGAAAGACCCAAGACTTCTCCTTTGTCATGAGACAATCCCCTTCAGATTGGTCTCTTCGCAGTTTGCGGACAATGGTCGAAGGATTAGAGAAGTCAAGGCGCCTTGATGCTCCCTCGGAAAGTGTTTGCTTACAGCTCTTGACGTTATAAATAGGACAACGTCAACACTTGAAGGCGTTTCGCACATAAGGCTCGAGTGCCTCTTGACAAAATCCCTCGATGATGGAAAGAATGAATTGAGAAGGACGGACCTGACATTTAGAGTATACAACAGTGATTTACTTGCAGAATCACTAAAAGCGCTTGTGTTGGAGCAAAGGACAGGGTCTTACTATTGAACCGCACACAACGGAAAAATTTAAATAAACGTAATAGTTTAGTAACTGATACATGAACCTCTGGGGGCGCACAGTGCTTCGATTATACGGTGGGAGTCGACGAAATTCCGATTTATACGGATTCTTATAGGAAAATTTGTGCTGATTACGAATATATCATATACATGAAGGGTCTTTGAAAGTCCTTTACGCATTTTTTCAACCCAAAAAACACAATTGTTTCAACGATTTTTTGCCATTTTTGAGGATTTTATTTAGAGTGAAAAAAGTCAAGCGTTACCTATTGAATAAGTTTTAGCCATGCCGCGTGAGTCAATTCCTCTATTTTCGGACTTCGAAAATCTTTGGGTGCATCTCACTTCCTTTTGAGTGATGAGGAGGTCAATTTTGACAATTTTTTCTGGGGCTGGAGAACTTCTTCGTTTTCATATAAATGATATAGGTATATTTCTTCAACAAAATGTAGAATATCATTGTATTCTTCTTTGAAGCCCATTATTCACAATATATCGCTCATAAAGATTTCTAAGTTCTCTTGTGAAAATTTTTTAATATAATAAAATAATTTTGAATGAGTCATGAAAAAAAAATATTTTTTTTTTGGTTCGATTCGGGATGGATCAACGAACATTAAAAAAATTCGGGGACCCTTTTAGCTTTTTGGAGAAAATTCTTTTTGAATTCGTCAAACCGTGTTTTCTGGAGCAAAGCTATGATTATTAGAGGGTTTACAGTTTAAAAAAATGACTGGTAAGGGCTCAAATGTCATCAAATTGATATGATGTGGTTTGTCCAACAGGAAAGCGGAACAACTCACTATTGGCTTTCGACTGTTCCGTAGTCACCCCCATCATTCTCTTGTTTGAAGGTACAGTTATGATTAGGTGGCTAAATTGGGGTCAACTACTGTGGTTTTCCTCACCTCTAGGTCATTCCGAACACGCCCACATGGATAATATTCGTAAATAAAGAGGATTTTTTCCTTTTGCGTCCATTGATCGAGTCACTGTAGGGCGCCGCATTATCAAAGGAATATGAATACTTCTTCCACCAATATAGCATTGTCACATTAATATCTGTGATAAGCTTGCCAAGAATAGCATACATCAGGTACCTATGTACTAAGCTATCTAGCTATGGCTAAGCCATACAAAAAAGCCATCTAGCTATGGCTAAGCCATACAAAAAAAAAACATGATTTCAAATTTTGTATTCAACATTTCTCATCAAAATTGGGTTAAGTACATGACTCCTAGTTTCTATACAAAGTAAATTACACCAATTAGGCAAATCGGTCGAGAATTAATAAGTTTTAGGCATCAAACCTACACAAGGTCTCGTTAAAATCTCGCGGGCTTCTGACATTAAACCCCTGAAAACAAGAATCGACAAATGAAATTCAACACAATTCTCAAGTTCTACCGCAATGTGGACTAACTTCTGAGTCTAAAAAAGCGTTAATCGGTAACTGTAAGCTAAATATTGTAATACGCGTTTCTAAGTAAACACTAAGGTTTGCAACGGTCCACATAAAATATCATTATTATTGATAAATGAAGATGATGAAAAGATTTTTCCCCCTTTTTTTGCCTTTTATTATTGTTCACGGTTGTTGTTAGTTTTATCTCTAAATCACTTAATCTGTACTAAAAGGGGAGGAGAAAATCGAGGCTCCTTGAGATGGAATAAAACTCCTCTGATAATGGTCACTTTGGAAACGGTATTGTTCTGACTTGAGGGTGAAATAGGGAAGTTAAATTATTTAGAGAGCAGAGTAGAACATATCCTTTCTTTGTAAAAAGGTCCTTTTTGAAGTTGAAAGGTCTTTGTATTGAATTTGTTTCGAGGGTAATCAAAGGAAACGAAGGATAAAGACGAAGGCTGGGCACGGGTGATGGGGGAAGAGAGTGGACGAGAAAAAAGTAAGATAGGAAGAAGAGAGGGGGTAATTGAGTTTGGGTACGGATAAAAAAGCTTTTAACTGAAGGCTTTATTGGCTAAATCGGAACTTATTGGCTTCCAAGGAAATCTCGGTGGGGGAAGAAGCAGCTCCCGTTTGCGAGTTTTGTTACCATTGTCAGGAAATAATGGGAAGGATTCGGGATAAACTCCTGTTTAGCGATTTTAGGATCTTTGGATGCTTACCTACAAGTAACTGAGCTTACTCATACAATAATTGTATGAGTGAGAAATGAAATTATTTCATTCATTTACCAATAATGCTTCCAATTCAGCCAAGTGAACCACACGATCAGTCACCAGGGTAGCACTAGGAACATTCAATCTCTTATGGTGTTAAACCTTTTGCTTCTGGTTACTTATCTGGATCATTCAACTAATTCGTAATTCCTCTTCGACTGGCCCATCAATTTTGGATTTATGTTCAGACAACTAAGTAATCATATTACATACATGGAGCTGAAATTAGCTCTACCTATTACGAGGTCTCATAAAAATAACTAATACTCCTCTATTTGAGAGAAAATTCACACAGGATATTTGAAGATTTGAGGAGATTTGGTTTAGTCATATGAAAACATGCATTTTCCACGGTAAGTTCTCACGCACAAAAGAACGATGTTAACATCTACAATTGAAAACATTTATATAGACCACAGCAAGCCCTAGACGAGTCCTTGACCTAAGGGACATACTAGTAAAATCTTAAATAAAAAATAATAAAAGTTCTCTTAATACTCTCTCTTAATACCTACATTTTTCCTCTTAATACCTATTTCAATAACTCTAACTTGAGCAATGTTGTTTCTTCTATAAATAAAATATTGAAATTGTCGTTTCCTTCGGCTGTTATTTATCATTATTATTTTTTGTTTTTTTACATAATATATGAATTAAATTTGTCGTTTCTCCGTTTCAGCTTCTTATTTGATTACTCAGTAAACTACTGACTTAGGATTCAGAATAAGAGAACAACAGATAAACCTCTATAGGTATGTTTGGTGGTTATATCTACTTATTTTTGTTCAACGAATTACAAAAGCTGACGAGGTTACAAACAATTGAGAGATTGGCCCCTAACAATTACTGGATAGAATGGAGAAGAGTGAGAGCGAATCAAGAGAGGGTTGGAAAAATGACGGTAGACTTTTTTCCCTATTTCTTTTTTTTCGTTTGTTTGCGCCGCGGAGTTTTTTCCCCGGACAGAATGCAAATGGGACCATTTCAACCCAGCTCGGGCCCACGATTGTATTTTTAAAAGCTTTCAGAGCTCTTCATCTCCGTTGGACACCACCCACCCCGCTTTACGCCTTTTTTCAGTGTTCTTTCCACCAGGTCGTACTGGGTCTGTGCAAAGCCTCCTGTATCTAATGCCGGGGGTGATGTAGTGTTTGCAGGTTATGACGTCACGATGAGAAGAAGAAGCTTTGTACCTACAAAAAAAAATAATGTCCACGTATTTGAACCACAAAGGCAAATCACAGCAGTGATGGGATTGAAATACAATTATGAGGTAATGTGCCATTAAATTATACTAAATCAATTTTGATGAACATCCAAAGTGATAATGCATAGTGTTGTTGTTGGAGAAGGGAGCTTCAGTAAGAAAATATATCAGAATCTTCAGAAAATATTTTCCACTTGCTATAAAGCATCTATAATCAATATTGTTACTATGTTATATCAAATTGTGGCACTCAAACAAATTTTTACAAAGCACTATAATAAACTGTCTAAAATATCTCTCGATCACCTTTTAAGAGCAATAAGTCAAATTCAAATAATAAACAAGCATGTTGTCTATGATGCTTGTAAAGCAAGTGAAACATATTTTGTGATACATAAAATTGTCCTTGTGGAAAAGCATGGTGACACTTTCGGGATTAGTCAATACCGATTTGCTATAGGTACACAATCGTGCTTCTGAATTGTTTTCGTTCAAACCTTCAAGTCTTTATGGAGAGCGAACGGTTGGACCTATAGTGCTTCGGGTTATATCATTCAATTCTAATAATTTAAAACTTTGAGATCGTTGAAAGAACCATTCTTTTGGAAATTTCTGAACAAGGGCGTTTTGAAAATTTAATCCC
>JAEMON010000008.1:13111692-13136518 GCA_030264115.1 Lygus lineolaris | reverse complement strand
ACGTATCTTGAAACGTAAAACCTCAAATTTTGAGGGGTTTTATAATTTTTTTTTCCCCGTGCTCGATTCCAGAGGTTCATTATTGAAAATAATAAACCAAAAGTTGAGCCATGCCTACTCGTCAAATAGTTACATGCTGTTTCAATGGATTTCGCATAGTTATCCACAGGATTTTCTTCAATCTCTATCTTCTTCTTTTGTTTTATTCTTCATGATTGTTTAGGTGGAATGTGCGTAGTAATGTACACGGTTGATAATAGATGTGAGAAGAAACGCTTTAATGACTCCACCCCACTTTATTCCACAACGGAAAATGGTCTCGCCATAGAACCCACACCATATAAAAATATGTTGCAAAGTGGGGACCGCTCTCGCTTTCCGGAAAATAAACCATGTGCAGCATTTAAACTGGAGCTTTGGGAACTGTTAATTCATAACACCTACCATAGAAATATGAGCAGCCCATTTTGACGCTATTGGACCATGTGATTCGGGGGATTGGTGCTTTTGGGTCGGAGTCTGTCTACAAGCAATATCGATGCTTACAAGAATTCACATGCAGAGTGGTTCAATGGTATCAGTACACTTACTTACGCAGGGTTCATATTATATATGAGCGCTTTAGACATAGATATCATCTCGCCTCCTCAATGATCTTCACAAAATACTTTTCCCTATAGGGACACGTAAGATTAGAAAATACGAGGATTCTTCTTATAATTCACCACTTTTTCGTCTCATATATATAGAGGCACACTATTTATTCGATGGAAACATGTTTTCGAAGGTAGGTAGTGCAATTCCTCGTTATTCAAGAACCTTATGTTACGAGGGCCTCTATTGTGTACTATCCGATAAATAAAAGGATGAAAAGAAAGGGGCTAACGGTGAGGGGTTAAGTCGGTAATGGAGTGGCTATTAAGGGTGGAAAGGGTCCTAAGTGCAAGAAGGCCTTAAGTGATTGAGTGGTGTACCTTATAAGTGGCCACTGATAGGCCGGCTGACTGATGTGCGGTGGGTTGGACTTCTGCGGGGGTCGCCCCTTCGATCGGATCTAAAACTGATTGCGAGCCTGAAGCTAAAAAGGGGTGAAATCTCCGAATAGCTCAAGATGAGCTTCTTAATGTAACGATACCCACACACGAAATAGGTTGAATTTTAGATAAATGTATTTGTATTCAAATGAGATAGTAAAATCTATTTAAATTATGAAATGTATGTTTAAAAAAAATGAGGGAACACATACATTCAAACTTGTACGGATCACCTTATAGCTAAAATGTTCGAATGCTGCATTATCTGTTGAAGTGATCGAGATCATCGTAGGCCAGCGTTTCCACTCATCATTATCAAAATTTCTCTCCTAATTTTCCAAAATTTCCCTAATTTCCCTGTTCCAAAACCGAAATTTCCCTTCATTTTTCGTTCATTTGAGACCATTACTTTACCTTTTCCCTGTTCTAAAAACCTATAATTTACTTAACCACAAAACCCAAAATTTTGTTTGATAATGTTACATCCTTTAAAGAAAACAAACTTATTATTAAGTACCTAATTTTTTTCCAGTGAGTTTTTTAAAACCAGAAAGAACTCTAATGGCGAGAAAAATTGTTCTGGATCTGATTCTGTTAAAGGTTTCAAAGATAGAAATAGTAGGTTCCTACCTATCAATATCAATAAAAAAATATAATAATATGTTCCTTGGGAACAAAATAGGAACTACATAATAGTGTTCGAAATATATCAAATGCAGTAATGTCTCCGAGAAAAACTTCGATGGTTAGATACAGTAAATTGCAAGAGATTTAGGTAAATATCTTCCAACTTTCGGACGGTACTTATTTGTTCTGATCGATTGAAAAAGTTCGTTATTGGAAAAAAGAATAAAATGCGAGTGAGTAATACAATGAAAAGTCGATCGAGGCATCGAAAGACAGGATGCGGTCGGAAAAACTTTGATAAAGTTCTCTCTTGGCCTAAGAGGATCGCTTTATCCCAAGTTAATGCTCTTTCTCATCCCTGATTTCACACAGGCCATTAAAAGAATAATGGTAGGCAATAAGTCGTTAATAAGTTTCAGGGGAGGCCATCCCCTCTCCTACTCTACCACTTCGGCCTCATTAACGGGAAAAAGGTAGTGAAGATTAATTACCTTAATCAGAGGGGTAAGCCCTGAAAACAATGCGCCCTGAGAAAATGTGACTTTTTCAAGGGAAAGTGGGAGTTTCAAGGGAGGAAGGGAGTTTAATCTTTGTATAATAGGAGTTAACTTGAAGGTGGATAGACATTAATATTGGGACCCGGCGGGAGACAATGGCTCTTCAAGCTATTGTGAAGGGTTGTTGAGAGGGTTCCTCCATTCATCTAGGGAGAGCTAACCGGGTGCTAAAGTGGCTCGAGGAGTAGATTTCCCTGAATAATTGCCATTTACGGAGGTAAATGATTATTTTGCATTCATTAGGTAGAAATCCATTTCCCAATTAGAAATCGGATGGGATATAACATTGGATATTCAAATTTCTGTTCCAGTGCAACGATTGAGTTAGTCTATATTTTACAACCCAAAGTGACTGATTTTAATCCTTGACCCTACTAGCTACCTAGAAGCAATATTATACAGCGTACCTTGAGAATTGTGGACAAAATAATTTATATTTATATTTATAGCACCCTTTTTGCTATAACCTATAGGTAGATTTTGTCTCCGCACAGTTGCATAAATCTCACTCTCAAAGGTGTTGTACA
The DNA here is from genome assembly GCA_030264115.1 of Lygus lineolaris. Classification (NCBI taxonomy): domain Eukaryota; kingdom Metazoa; phylum Arthropoda; class Insecta; order Hemiptera; family Miridae; genus Lygus; species Lygus lineolaris. The sequence goes on along the minus strand of JAEMON010000008.1, from coordinate 13,133,773 downwards.
AGGTGTTTTGTGGTTGTTGAAAATAAGCAGATATTCAACTAATTCAAGACAATTCAAGACCACTTGAAGGTGTATTTGTGGGAAAGCAGGCAGACGAGGTAAAGGAGCTGTTTTGGAGCTGTATATTTGAGTTGTTTACGATACATGGAAAATATCCTGGAATACATTCCTAGAAATGTGGGCCATAAGATTTACGCCATCTGCTTTCAGCTAAAATTCCTGAGAGGCTACAAATCATGTGTATAAGAGGAAGCAACTCTTCCTTGTCATATTATATTCCTTTCCCGTAGGTTTGCGAAAAGCTTTGAGCATAAATACTTGGTCAAAGAAATGCGATCTGTACAACGTAAAATTTTACCAAGGATGATGGGAGGTTTCATGACTGTTCTGAGTGGAGTGACTTGATTGCTTATGTGATTCCTATTTTTAGATCAAGCTATAGGTGAGCGTTACGACCCAATGACAACCGATGATCAGTAGCCAAGTTAAGGCCTGTTTCATGTCAAACGTTTGCAAACTGTAATATTCTCGCAACTTCGAGCTTTAATATTTGGAGTTCAAAAAACATAATGTTGCTAGTTAATGTTGCTACCAGGTTATCAACAAAGGGGTTAGTTCACGTCTCACCAGAGAAGGAAAAGGGTTATTCATCCCGGAAGAGAGGAAGCATATTTCAGAAGGGTGACATAGAGTAGTCACGTGTTGATATGGTAACTGGAGGGTTAGACACCCTTGAAGTAGGAGGGCCTATTGATTAGTCAGACACAATGGCTGGCTACGCCGGATCAGCATCCCTCTTGGGCAGTTGCTCATCCCTTGAAGTGACTTCATAGCCTCAGTATAGCTAGGTTTATTGATCTCAAAATAACATTGAGTACTAATAAATCATCAATAACACGTCACGCTCTGTAAATAATATTTCAAGTGGTACCTACCATGAATTCTGATAGGCCATTACATTATTTTCAGCGGAACAGTGCAGACATGAATATAAGGATGGATCGTTCCTGATTGACTTCGATACACAACATATTTTACCATCACTTGCTAATTTTTTAGTACCTAAACTCAAAAACGTCTGCCCATGAGTCATGACGGACAATGAATTGCTTGAATTTACATACTTGAATGAACGAAAGGACATTTTGCGTGATGCAAGCAATCCTCTTCAAGGAAAGAGAGTAATTATCGTATGATAAAAGAATTACCTTTGTCTGAGAAATGAGTTATGCGTGTGAAAGAAGAAACCACAGGTGTGTTCCGTGCTAATGTGATTACCGTTGATGCAACACCGGCTATTAAACGCTTGGAGAAAAGTGCAGAACATGAGATGTAGCTTCCACAGACTTTAGGTCGTGGGACATGTGGCTTGTTAATCCTTCGTGGAAAAACGGACATGTGGATTTAAAATCAAGTTTCCAGGAGGGGAGTAATAAGAGGACTCTCCTCACATACTCTAGTCTAAACTCATCAGCGTGTATGCTGTCCAGATTGTAAGTTAAACCTAGTTACAGTTTGGCTATAAGTGGCGTCTTTATAATCTGTATATACATAATAGCTGTCTTTTAGTCCTATTGTAGATCCAATTCAATTGACTACAGCATCATCCAAAATAGCTATACCAAAGGGCTCCTGATGGAAGATCTTGCCGGGATCCCTGAGATTTCCCGATCAGTAGCAGAACGTGTCAATGGCTGTTCCAGGATTGCGTTCAGAATATTTCGATATTGTAGTACATATCAATGATAATAGGTCGTTTTCATGATTTAATTCTTGTCATAACTAGAGACGAGATTGATATGAAAAAATTCGAGACAGTTGCTGCATTCGTTTATGCGTTTTTAAGGCCATATTCTTCAATATATTCTTTCTATGCCAATATATTCTTTTCAAGGTTGAAAATATTATCTTTTTTTATCACAATGAAAATAATTGTTTTGTTGTATCTGAGCCTGTTTTTCGTGATATTGGCACCCCCACATTTTGGGAATTTTTCGGACTTACAGCTGTTTAAAAAAAAGGAAGATTCTCCGATTTTAGGGAAATTACGCTACTGGCTCCCGTTTTGATGTTTACATCAACTTAAAAATTCAACTGGAACCATCCAACTGATAGAAAATTTAACGCTCTTTCCAAAGGTATCCTTAAATTTGAATTTTCTTGGGAATGACATAAGGTCAAACACATACGGAAAAAAATCTTAAAAGTGAAAAAGCTCACAAAGTAAGGGGTTAAAAAAAAACTCCAAAATACATTTTTGCTCGGAAATTACTTGTAGAACCCAAATCCGAAGGGTCTGTACTAGCAACTGATACACCCTGTATATCAACCACGCGAAAACCAGGCAGTCAAAACTCATTTTCTACGAGATTCAGTAAATTTATCAAAACTCGCGCCTCGCCAAGTTTCATCAAAATCGACTTGAAACGTGGAGCTTAGACTACTTAGAAACCCAGAATTAGCTAATGGTTGAGACAGGCGAGATTAAGATGGTACGAAGGGTCTGATTGATATTCAGATAAATTAGGTAGGTATGCAATGCAGCTATTCTTAGTTCAACAGGAAGCATCAAGCAGTTTCACAAAAACAATTTCCTGACGATTTTTTTTCGTTTTTTCCCTTAAATCTAACCAAATATTTGAAAAATATTCTAAAACTATCAATTCATTTGAGAAATATTTGAAAACCTGAATATATATATGATTTTGGTCCCAAATATGCAAACATATGATGTGAAATTAAAGTGCGTTTAAATGGTTGCAAGCAGCGCAAAACCCCTCAAAACGGATTCCTAAGAGCCTTCAGAGCCTAAAAACTGAATATGCAAAATATGTACATAAAATCTCGTCTCCAGTCATAACCAACAATTATATTCTCATTTATGTTGTTGCCGTTGTAAATAACTTTCGACTGTTGCTAACGCTTCACTCCTAAATCAAACTACAGCGTATAATTGAATTCCAAATGAATGTCAAATAATCGGAGAAATAATTAGAAACAAAATGAAACGATGTTTTAGTTAGAGTGAAGTGGGAAGTAGATGGAAAAACGGCGTTAAGGTTTCAGTCAGTTTTTACCATCATCAGGGACAATGGAGGCTTTTGTTTGTGCTATGAGTCCGTGAAATCGCAGAGGCGATCATCTGTGGTTGGGTGCTACCTGAAATGTGAGAATTCTTTTGTCCCGTCCACCTACGGTACAGAGTCTCATCACTAAAAGAAGAAGATGGAAAAATCCTAATTGATTAGTCTGTCATTCGCCGACAGTTTCACACGATGAAAAGAAACCTTAATGTTTTTTAAAGTTTTTTGGTGTTCTGTTCTCTCTTTAATCCATTACGGGGAAGTAGAGGGGAGGGCAGATGTGGATATTACAACGGGCTTTCAATGTCGTTTCGTCTGTTTTCTCGTTTCTAGACGTTTCGCCTCTTAAGAGTTCCATCCAAACCAAACATCCCGATTGCCCCAGCTGATGGTCTTCCCACATTATTTTGAAGAAAGAAGGGAAAATGGCTATCGGGATTCCATTGTCCTACTGATGAGATCTTTTTGGTCAAACATTGACAGAAGCGCCCACAAAAAAAGAAAACATATTTAGTTCCAATGAGATATTCTGGTCAGTAGATTCGATTCAGGAGTGTTTTTTTTTCACAGTTATTGAGATCCCTAGTTGCTAGATCGTAAAACCAATATTGGTTTGCTGAGAGAGATTGATACGGATAGTTTTCGAAAGGATATGAGGTGAGGTGACCTCAAAGCATACCGATGTGTTGGGAATGAGATGGGCGGTTTTTCGAGGCTCTTTCGAGCGGTTAATTGAATTTCCGGTTTTGTCCGTTGAATAGGGAAGAAGAAGCGCGGGTAAGAAGATGATTGGGAAAGATCGCTCGAGGTTCAGCAAATGTTGCCCTCCCCCTTCACTATACTTATTATACTTGGTCGGCCAGGTTTTCAAAACATGTGTACCCACTGGAACAGTTGTTCCACCTGTGAGCAATCATCAAACCGTCCATATGAGGACGAGATTCCCTTTTCGATGGACTATTGAAAAAATTATACACTGACAGTGGAATTTCATCTCATGATGCTCTCCTGATTTGATTTTGTTAAGTATCTAATGCTTGTCAATAACACTAACAGTAATCATTTAACGGTTTCGTTCGTATGGTTTATTCCTACACCCTAAAGAACTAAAAAAATCAATATAAAGGTCCCTGATGAACAGTAGGTACTCACTCTTGCAATAGGTTTCATTTTTTAAGCCTACTCAACTAAAATGTAAATATTTTACGAATAAAGTTCACGCAGAATTAGAAAAAATGCTTATATACCTCTAATATTCCACTGAAATGGTGTTTGGTTACATTTTTTGAAGAAGGCGATCAAGATTATTGAATTTCAAGAAAGGGAGAGTGTTTTGTGGCCTCTCAATTTTGACACAGAATAACATTCTCTTCGGATCTCCACTAGGTAAGTACGATAGGTTAGTATAACTATTCAAGCCTCAGCTGTAGCATCTCGTTTTCCTATCAGAAGCATAGATAATTATGAGAGAAGCCAAAGATATTCGGCAGTTTTCTAATGAACGCAAGATAATCCAGGGATGATGATGGTTTGTATCGCTTCCTTCTTATAACTACCCGTTACGAAAAGGCTATCTCTCCTTTCATCTATAGATTTCTGATATAGTACTGTCACATTAAGTTAAACTTTTGGCAAATATATTTAAACTTTTGACAAATATATTTCAACCCTTGACAGATAAATTTAAACTTTTGCCAAATAGATTTCAACTTTGGACAGGTAAATTTAAACCCGTGGGAAATACATTTCATCTTTCGACAAACAGCTTTAGAATAACACACTAATAAACTTTTTTAGACAAATAAACTTTAGACAATTTAACTTTAGACGATTTCACTCGTGTTAACGATTTCAGCGTAACGTTACAACAGTATTTTAGGTATTTTCATAGCGTAAACCTTTGCTGTCTCCGTGGGGACGATGGGGTTGAATCTCTTCAATTTGCACTTGATACGGTCTCGAGCTCGCTCAAAAAGAGTAATTAGAGCTGTGGTGACAGTGTATACCGTTAGAGGTCGAAATGTGTCCCTTATCCTAAAGCTCAACACCTTGGGAGTTGCAAGTACCAAAATTATAACCTCTGGTACTACGAAGGCCTCACACTTTCGTGAATTTTATAAAGAACTCGAGACCAAACTGCATACTTCTGCACGAAAAACAATGCTGATCATGGATAATGCACAAATTCTTAGAGCTACTGAAGGTCAAGAGTTTCTGCGTGCTTCTCAACTGAACATTACAGTCTTACCACCGTATTCTGTCATGTTGAACCCATGCGAAAACGCATTTTCCAAGGTTAAGAACAAAGCCAGAGACATTTTGGGAGGTCAAGGGGAATATCAACTGGTGGACTTGATAGCGCGAAGTGTGACCTCCTTAACTCAAAGGATCAATTACGTTATGCGGATAATATTCGCATATGTTTTTGACGTTACCATCCACAGCCGCTGGACGAGCACTTCATTGAAATTAGTTTTCGTAATCCATTAATTTTCGAGAATTCGCGATTTTTATTCTTTTTTTTTGTTTCTCTCGAAGTTGAAATTTATTTGTCAAAAGTTTAAATGAAATATCTGTCAAGGTTGAAACGTATTTGTCACGGGTTTAAATTTACTTGTCCAAAGTTGAAATCTATTTGTCAAAAGTTTAAATATTTTGCCAAAAGTTTAACTTAATGTAACAATACTATACATGGAAATACATAGGTGCCTACTTTGGAGCTAGCTTCTACAATGATAAATTCAAAGGGAACCTCTGACTATCCCTTTCTTGGGGAAGTTAAGCTCAGATGTTATAGCGTTAGAGGTACTATTTGGTATGAATATTGCCGAAACGAAATAGCGGTATCTACGATCAAATCATGCTTGAATGTAGCATTGTTGATTGTTCAGCACGTAGGACCTGTGGTTAGCCAATCCGATCTTGACAAAAGCCTATTCTACTTTGCTTTTGATGACGCCACCCCTAATTAACCGAAAATACTCCGCTCCCAAAAGCTGGGAAGCCACTTCATCGCAAAGGAATGAGGAAAATGAACCTAACCCTCGCATTAAGGAGATTCCAAGTGCATGTTAAGGAGAGGTACGTGCGAAAATTGACGGGAAGGTGCGAAACAAAGGACTGCAAAAACAAGGTAGGGCCATTTAGAGATGAAGACCCTTGTGAACTAGTTGTTACGCCGTTTCATGATTGCACCATGAAATCATTCTCATTTGCTGCACGAACTATGATCTACCAGACCGTTGTTTAGATTAAGGAAATGTTCATCTTTGCTCTATCACACCCAATTCTTCAAAAACCGCATGATAGTACCGGTTCAACTGGGCCCTAATTTTGACATAGTGCTCAATTTAAGATTGAAGATTCAACTGATATTTTTTAAACAAGTTCTTTGTCATTGAAGAGTGTCATCAATGTCATCCAAAGAGAACTCACCATACTCCACCCAGTAGTTAAGAACTTACCTTACATCACCCAGTAATGAATCATTATTATACATTGACATACATGATAACCCACAAATGATTTGTCCCATAATACATACTATGTCAGTTTTTCTTCAATAGTATAGCATAAAAAAATATGAAACCCCGAATGATACTGTCAATGTTGTAGTATCATTGATTGTATCAATCAATGATCAAATTGATCAAAATTGAAAAATTTTGATTAATTTTCATACAGTTCCATGCTGAATGATGCTGGTCTAGGATTGTGTCAAACTTGGAAATAAGTTGCACGTGGGGCATCATGAGCTTGACGTGTTTAGTAAATGACTTCATAATATGCGTGATTTTCCGCGTTATAATAATTACCGACCTGTACTCTCCTTAACTATATCATCAATCTTAATTAACTCTTTCTAGTCAACTACTTTTTCAGGGGAATCCTTGTAGTTGGTCGAATTACTTTTAATTTATGGGCTTAATTAATTTACTGCTTCCCATGTAATTTCCAAATACTTAACGATGATAATAATGAGAAACCAGACTGACGAACCGGTTCCCTGAATCCATAAGCCTAAACAGTTTGTACAAGTGTGTAATTATGAAATTATAATAATTGGGAAGGACTTATTTTGAAATTCATCACTCGAGACCATTGTCAATTCCCGAAAGGATAGTAAATATTAAAAATAAAAATCACTTATAATAAATTTATTAGTATTATAGAGTAACACAAAGACATACGTTGAAATTGAGAAAATGTGGCAATCGCCTTGAATAAATAGACACATTAGTAGATAAGGAAAGAAACTCGTGTTTATCGTGCCTTATCAATGTATACATGTATCAATGACGTAAATACGATTTTATTATCCTTTACGCTTAGCGGTTCTTGCGTTGGCTCATCCATGTTGAGCTCAAATTGCTCAGCTCTCTTCCTTTCGTGGTATGAACCGAATAGTAGAAGTTGGTAAAATAAAAAGTAAATTTCTCTAAATATGGAGTCACCCTGTTGCGCTTGACAAAAGCATGTACGGTACATCTGGAAAATGAGGTTTCATCATCATAATTGTACAATTTTGAAGAACCTCTCCCAGAAGTTTGGTATTGGAGTGTTGATAGAGTGACACAGTTGGGAATGTACCTACGTGATTGTTATTTAGTGATTCAACGAAATATGAAATCGTCCGAATCAATAATCAGACACAATAGTCTACACGGTTGGCTGCGCTTTCAATCTAGACTTCAACCGGGTTTCTCATGGAGTCATTCACTTAATTAATATGTGCAGTTGGCCGTTACTTTATTCCATTTACGTCGTAGTTAGTCAAGGGTGACAAATGAGGAGAGTAATGTTTCACAAAAAATTCGTGATAATAGTATACAATTGTATATTGGTTGAGGGAGTGGACTGGAGGACGTTGAAGTGGTGTCGATGGGTTGTGAGGGATTGTTAACCCCCCTTGTTACGATAGTAATAGGTGGCAAGCCGCCGTGCGAGGGAGGAACAATATCCAACCTTCTCCGGCTTGTAAGCATAAAAGATTTAAAGGGTTAAGCCACTTCAAGAGTCAAAAGAGAAGACTTAACTTTTCATCTTTGAGTACGCAAGGGTTTGCTCAATCATTTTGAGTGGGCCCTGGTCGTGTGATGTGAAGCACATTTTGTGGAGCGTAACAGCTTTTGACATGGCTCTTTTACCACCCGCAACAGTGGCTCTGATAGATGGAATTTTTAGGGAATTATTCAATATTCACCGATCCGAAATTCGTTGATCAGCAATACATCAACAAATTTAAACTTTCGACTCCTTATAAAAAAGAAAGTTCCTTTCATGGATCATGAGTTGATGAGCGCATTTTCAAAGAATGATTTTAACCGATTTGGTGGGTGATTCTTAAAGGAAATTTCACGCTGATTTCGGATATACCATGTCCCTACGTTTAAGATGGTAATATACACCGAAAACCTCAAAAAACGCGTTTTTAAAAGCGATTTTTGACTCTAAATTTTCAAAATTTGAACCCATAGAGTACTCGAAAAATGTTGGCCAACGAATGCATCCTTTCTTTTGATATTATTGACATTTTGAAATTTTTTCAGATTTTTAGCTCGATTCCTCGGTCAGATATCGTCTGGAATGACATATACATAAACATATATACAATACGCATATACATAATTATGTAAACATATGTTTACATATAAAAGTGTTAATTTTCAGGAATCGGTTTATAATGGTCTGAAACGGATTTCCATGAAGAAAATTTTCAAACATTTGCGTTACAAAAATTTTGAAGCCATTGCAATAGCTTCATTTTCTTCGAAAATTCGCTGAAACATCAATATTACAGTGGTTATCGTGGTGATGGTTGGAAATAAAATAATCGCTCTAGGATTTCTAGGATCGCTCAACACTCGCTATAGGATTGCTAGGATGTTATGCCAATACTTGAATGGGGACATAAGAGTACTCTTATAGAACATAGAGTACTGAATAGAGAACGTTCTTTATTGAGGCATGGATGGGTTACTGACCTCGAGCCCAAACCTAAATTATCATGTTTATAACGATCAAAATAACGAGTAATGATTGATTGATTGCCCGATACAGGGGATTCTTCTGTCTTTCCCTTCGCGACAATGTTACGCTTCTCCTGCTGGTAAACGACGTCCAAATTGCAGACATCGTCGCATCTGCATGTTTCGCCGGCTGCTCCCCTAAACTGTAGCATTATTTCTACACAACGGCGATCAAAAATGGAAGCAGTACAGCGACAAAAGACCCGTGAAAATATAGGGTTATCCTGCATGTGACAGGTGGTCATCATACTCGTCTTTTCGAGCTCGGCGAAATAATCGCGTAAACGAGTCCACAACACGTTAGGCCGCATACACCTTTCAATCTGGGAGAAAAACCTGATTCCAATGGTCTCAAAATGAGTCGAAAGCTTTCAAAAATTCATGAAACTTCTTCCGTGGAGTAGGTAGTTCTACCATTTTGTCAATTGCCGCAGTAAGAAGCAATTGCCCGGATGATTCGCTCACGTTTCGATTCTCACGCTCTTTCTTTTTCATTCACAGCGACGATTCTAAAGGCGAAATAAGTATAATTAGTAGTGACGGATCCACCTCCCGAGTCGCCTTTTTGGACGTTTAAAAGCGTTTAGCTCCTTTTTGTCAGTGAACAGGACGAAGAGGTCAGTGAAAGGAGGGCGTGGCCAACACAGGAAAACGGTAGGTCGGTCAAAGTAGTGTTTTTCTTGTTCTTCGCGAGTTGAACACTTGGAAGTGAAAAGAAGAAGATTGTTTGATGAAAAAATGGTTATAAAACTCACCTTTTCTTTGTCCGTTCGTATACGTCCTTTCCCATAGTAGTCGCCTTGTGATAATTGTTACATGATGATAATAATCATCCGGAACATTATATAGCTGTGGAGCATGACATGTGAATTATACTGACAATCAAGCACATCGTATAGTTATTATTTTTGTTCCTGTTTTCTAGACAGCTTGTGGAAAAGCAAGGGTGAGAACCCATGATCAAGCTCAAATGGATTCCGGTATGACCTGACTTTCACGAATTCTGCTATGCTACATTTAATCATAAATTATTTATCATCATCCCGTGTTTCTCTATCTTCCTCATAAAAAAACGATAAGATCTGGATGAACACCAACTGTAGATGAGTAAATTCATCCCAAAGGATGTATTCGATGTAACAAGTTTGTCACATAAATTTCTTCGTATACATTTTTCAAGGACCAGTTGTTTTGTTCTTCTGTAAACGTTTTCAACTGTACCCATTATTTGTTAGGAGGATATTAACCATTAGGATTTCGTTTTTATATTGGATGAATCCCAAGTAATTGACAATAGCAGGAAAAGTCCTTTCGAAGATTGCGAACATTGATTTGAAAATCATAGACACAGAGCTTATCGAAGAGATGCAGTGTCGAAGAGTTACATCCCAACCAGGAGACGTATGTAGGTAGGTAGGTACATACTTCCTTCTTTGGTATCTAACTTGCATAAGTTTCTCGAGCACATGATATCTGCAATCTGTAGAAGCATGCCCCGACAAGACAACAGAAGGTCGAAAACCCGGCCCAACAGCATCCCTCTTGTCTCAATGGCTTTTTGAGTGGGGACTGCAATCCTCACATTTTCAAGAAAAATTGGAGACAACGACCATCGGTGTGAATGAAATGGCACTGAATTAGGTAGACTTAACCCCATTGGCAGGGTCCCCGTTTTCGGAGCAAAAAACAGTCTGGGAATCGAAAATAATTCGAAAAAAGAAGAGAGAACGCCAACTCCTTAATGACCCTTTGACAAAATGACACATGCCGACTGCGGTCAGGGTGGGTCGAATTACCTCTGAAATTGCCCTTCCATTAGGAATCATTGAGTGGTGGAAAGACATGAAGCAAAATGTCTCCCATTACAATGAAAATGAGTAGTTCTGTCGTTGGAAAATATAAGAAAAGATACTAGAGGTGAAGCATCTGCTGTTGAAATAATGAAAATCGATTGTGTCTATTGAGACCAGTTGTACCTGGCTCCCTTTTTCACCCAATGAAAAAATAGCGATCACTGCCCATATTCCGGATCGACTTTTGAAAAATTGAAGAACACTTTTCTCAGATTATTCATCATGTGATTCTTTTTTGAATACCATAACGGGGTTTCCGATGGGGAAAACCCTTTTATGAATTAGGGTGCACCTCAGGGTCTAGTAACAGGACATTTATTATTTCGGAAGACCTGTCAAAACCTTAATAGGAGAATCAGATTAAACACTTACCTTTTCAAGGAGGAAACAAACGGGTGAAACAAATTATCCTTCTTTGAACACAATAAAATGTTATTACGGATCCCTTTCATGGGGGTTTTTCATCTAGGTCACACGCTTTTCATGATTCGACGCCCATAATCCAATCAAGATCGGGTTCGATTCATCGATGATGGATGTAAGCTGGTTATAAAAACAGAAGTTGTGGAGCCTATTGTGTTCCTATCCTTCACACTCCTCCACTTGTCCTTCCACGGCATCAAACACGCCTCATAAAAATGTCAATATCTCTAATTTTTCATTTTATTTCACAACGAGGAACCTCAAATGTTTGGGAATGAAGAAGAGAACCTGACGGATTCGATACCCTCTCGATGAGTATTATTTGTGGAATGTGAGTTCATTGTATACTGACGACCATTTTACTCTATAAGTAATGAATGTTGGATGATTTTCTTTTAAAGAATGTATTGTTGATACTTATAAGTACCTGCAGTGCATTCTTTAAAAGAAAAATCATCAACCAAACTTTATTTGGACATTTTTAAAAATTGAATGACCGTGGATTTTCATATTTCGGCATATCGGGAAGGAGGGGTTTCATTTTCTTAATTACCATTTAATAATGCTCGACTTGAACTCTACAGTCCCAGTAATTAATTTTGATACACTTCTATTTTTTCAAATTCTCTCTCATTTTCTGCTTCAGATAATTCTAAAGTAAGCAGAAGAAATCTAAATGGTACCTACCTAATACATTATTGCCAACATTTCAACCATTTTTTCCTGTGTGACATCAAACCCTGTTCCAGGACAATACTCATCCGTCGTGTGTGGTTCCAGAATGCTCAAAACCTACTATAACTTAACGTGGAAACCACCAACACCATCCTTTGAATAAATTCGGAACTTTCTCATAAACGGTTGATCAGGCACTTTTGAAGAAATGTCTATAGACAAGTTATTTTTAACTCTTTAGTGATCAACTAACTCAAAAAATATTGTTTTAGGGGTCAGAAAATTTAGAAGCAACGTTATACTTAGGTAAGCAGATACTCATTTGGCGAATGGAACACTTGAATTTGAACGGCTAACTTCATCAACATTCAAGAAGCTTCGTGATAGCTGATTTTGGCTGGCCTGTCCGCGAATCTTCGCAGCACGCAAATAAATCACACGAAGTTGATTGATTTCGATGAAATCCTCAAAGATATTGTGGATTAGACTTCTCATGATCCCCAAGAATCACTTCTTTCTATGGAGATAATAACTCCTGCAGTTGCGCAAAAATAGTAGATTCATTTTCCAACAAACTGTTTTCTCTCTACCTGTCGACCACTCCCATTCATTTTCTGAAAGTACTTGAGGGCTGCTAGATACGCAGGTATGCTGCAATACGATGAATCATAGGGTACTAGACGGACATGGGTAATTAGTATCCGTTTTCAAATTTACCCAACTAACACAGATTTTTTCTAACGGTCAAATGGTAGACAGCTGGTAGTAGAGGATGGAGAGATGCCATAACTGGTCTTCCGAATAAAGGTGACATTATTACAGGAATGGTCGTGGGTCAATTGGTCAACTGTCATGCCTAAATTTGTTGTTTTACAGAAAAATGCATCCTTAATGTAAGCAAACGGAATAAAAAGGTGACAGAGGAGCACCTGGACATTTGTGTGGTGACCCTACTAATGGGCCGTGAGGAGGCAATAATTGGAAAAAGCGTGCGGCTAGCGGACCGGGGTGGCCGCTAATGGGAGGATGTTGAAGAAAACTACTCCAAATTACTCCTACACATGGCTTGATACTTACCCTCCAATATACTAACATCACTTTCCCACAACAACTCATTACCGCGAACGTTGTAATAATAACGATATTTTTTGGGTTCTGAGTCTAGATTCTGAAAGGTAAGCAGGATTGAGCTTGAAGACGGTTCAGAATTTGTCCGATGTATATTATATATCAGTATTCAACTGGCGTTTGAATATAAAATAACGTTTTTTCGGCCATGTATCAACAGGGGCAAATTTACCATAACCTTTCGTGGACCAGGTGGGGTGTACAGCCACCCCAGGAGCACTATTTTCGTTTCGCTGGGAACGAGTATTAACGAGTGGCCTTGAGTAACTTTCCATCCATTTGTGCTCAACCCGTCGAAGTTATAAAATTATTAAATTAAATTACAATTAATTAAATTGAAATAAAACGTTATAAAGTCAGATGTTATAAAATTACCTACCTACCTACCTAGCCCTAGTAGGTATTTAATACATTTTTCAATGTTTGTTTTTCGACTTCACGTTTACAAAGTTATTTATATTGGTTTATTGGGGCAAAATTTTAAATTATTTTATTTTTCGAGTTCATGTTTACAAAGTTTATAATATAAATATTAGGGCAAAGTTTTAAATATACATATTTTGACATCTAAACTCAATTTCTTATCATTAACCTCGAAATATGATACACATAATGGTTTACCCTTGTTCAATGCGACACCATGGGACCAGCGCCAATAAAATGAGTGGGGTGATAAAATACCCCACCTGGTACTACTTTCGCCAACCACCCACCTGTCCACGAAAGGGTAATGTTTAGAAAAAAGGGAAAACTTTCAGTATGGGTCAATGAGATATAACAACCTATGTTAATGAGATATAAAAATTAATTTTCAACTAAATTTTTAACAAGGAATAGGCACTCTCCATAAGCAGCTTTCTTCATTACGTCTGGAAGAAGACCTTTTGTATTGGCTGTAGTCTTTGGTGTGTAGGTACGTATTACCGTACCCTTGTCTACACAAAACACCATAAAATAATCAACACAGGGGTCATAACCTCACGAACAAAGAAATTAGAACACAAATCATTATTTTCTGAAATTCATATATAACAAGATGCTTTGCTAAGTTACTTATCATTTGGGAAGACATAAATATATCTAGTAATATAATCAATTACGTAATATTACATGGGTAACAAATTGTTATTATTATTTTATTTCATTCATTGAAAATGAAATGGAACATTCAAAACTAAGAATAAGATGGTAAAAACAACAAAAAAAGACTTAAGAACATCAACATTTCAATTCAAGACGTGACGGAGCATGAAAAAACGTTCTCCAACTTATGATAGAAAAGTAAACTCAGCGGTGAAAGCTGATAACGGCAATCACTCCACCTCCGAAAGTTGATGAACGCTTCTTAAGGTGCCTCTGAAGGAATGTTCCTGAGAAATTGATCAAACCTACTGGTCAGACGTTCCTTGTTTCCCCTTCCCATTCACTACCCTACCCTGCTTTGCTGTATTCTGTGCTTCTCGTATCGTGTAAGGAAGTGTTGTACTTTATAGGGTACCCACAGATTGGTGTCTGTGTGATATAGTTATACATCATCACAGTTAGTCAATTTTGCTCGTATCGCGTTAGGAGGTGTTGTACTTTATAGGGTACCCACAGATTGGTGCCTGTGTGATATTGTTATATATCAGCACAGTTATTCAATTTTGCTTTCTCACTACCGGAAGTAGGAAGCTATGTATTCGTGGAAGAAATAGAAAAAAGTTGTTGTCCTCCAAAATCAATACTTTCACTTGCTTTTTACGTTTCAGAGCTTTCTAAACAATTTCGGTTCCGTGTCTGTCTGTCGGTCCATGGTCAATTCCTTGTCCCAGGCAAAACTATATGAAGTTAAGGTTCAAATTTTATGCAATTTTCAGGGATTGTGTGGGTCAGGATTGTGTGAGCGCATGCGCAAACGTTATTTTCCTGGAACTAAGATTTCTCTGTTCCTAATAATTAGGGAAATAGGTCAATTATTGACTTATTTCCCTCAAATTCGGTGGCTAGTTGGAGGTTGCAATGGCCTTCGAATTTCGACACGATTGTGTCAGCAATACCTACTGTTCATGCACAATTTTTTAATGTGTTTCATAGTCATAACTCCGAAACTAATCGACCAATTTCGGTGAATTTTTCAGGGATTGTGTATAGGTTAGACCCCTAGACAGTCCCCTATTCATTTCATAGCCATATGACCATTTGTAGCATGTGCAAATGTGCAAACGTGAATTCTCTGAAACTACAATCTCTCAGTTCCTAAAGGACCGGTTCCGCTCAAAGTCGGAGTGTACCTACTTGAGAGCTGACTCCTAGATAATCACCTATGAATTTCACCACAATTGGATGAGTGATGGCTACTGCGCATGCGCAAACTTTTTATTTATTGTCATAGGCATAACTCCGGAACTATTCTACCAATTTCGCTGAAATGTTCACTTACTGATTCCATGCGTCCATGTTACAAAAGTGAGGAAGCTATACTGCCAACTTGGCAGACGTTTTTCACACTTTTCTAACGTCTCACGATGTTTTCACCAATCCTCAGCTTTATGAAGACTTCTTAGCAAGCCTCATATTATACTGTTATGTTACTAGCACAATACTATACATACATACACAAACCTGAAGAATTTCGTTAATTTTTTGTTGGGCAATTGTTTTTCTCTTTGTTGTTACAATAACTATTTCTTACTTTGAACAGGTGGACAGAATTGGTAGGTAACATCTGCACCAATTATTTCCCACTCCGCCATTCCATTCGGTGTTTCGTGAGTGAACTCTTCACATCATTATTCAAGACTTAATTTGATTATCAGACAAAACGATAGTCTTGGCCATTATTCTAATAAGGGAGCTCCCCGCACCACCTCGCGTTATGAAGTTATAAATTTCCGTTTAGTGGGTTTAGATAATCAATTAGTGTGTTATGCTAACCGCAGGGCTAGTTGGAGGGTGCCACCTGCCTCTCAAACAAGGGAGCGAAACGGCTAGTTGGCCTTCGAGGACCATTAGGTAAATTCCTTGAGATGTCCGGACGGTGCTGGGAGGAAATGGGTTATTCAAAACGGGTTGGTTACTCGGTCGCTTTGAGAGTTATCAACTATCTGTGAGATCGGTACTTGGATCGTTCGCCTCAATATTCATCGACTAAATGTTTGAATTTATTCAAGTGGTGCTCCGAGAAGCAGATCAGATGTTGGGCTAAGCTGAGGTTCTGACCAAAGTAAATCTCAACTTTTGGAATTAATCAAGTATAAGATTGAAATATTGTATCCTAACTAGTTCACACCTCTTGAGATCAGTGGTTCGACAGCTAACACAATAAATTATTGCTGTGTAAACCTTATAATCAACAATTGAACTTACCTAAGTGATTCCAGAAATGTTTTGACGGTTTGATGATTTGAGGGTTCGAATTGAGATCAAGGAAATCCTGGTCAGAAGTGCTCCTTATACGCTTGAAGAGATGTCTGCAGAAGCGTGGTGCTCTTAGATGAGTGGTGTTGTCTGTGTTGTCTTAGACTTGTTGTTGTTTGTTTCGTTAATGGAGGTATTCTCCCTACATACCTGCATCATTGTTCTCATCACTTTTATAGACCTATTTTGTTAGGTTTTGTTCATAATATTTAATAAAACTTAGGTATGCGCTTTGTTAGGCATTTTTACATTATCATAGTTCAAATTGTTGCTACTCGAATAAACACATGCTTTTTTTACGTTTTTTATATACCTACTTTTTTGTAAAGCACTATGACTATGATGATGAATGCTGAAATGAATACGAAAAATAGCTAAAGTATTTATGGAATTCAATATTCATCAAGCACAGTTTTGAGCGATGAGTTTACATAATGTACTCCAACATCAGAATAATACCTGTGTAGTTTAATAATCTCATGCTGCAATAATAATTGTTTTAACAATAGGGTAAGTTGGTACTAAACAATAAATACTAATCAGAAAAAGAGTTCGGTTTCTTTCAAAATGTCATACCTTAGTTATGACAAAGTTGTTAAGTTATGGATGAGTTGGCCTGACGGGACCTGGTCTTAGGTCTTAGGTAGTTGGGCAATTTCATAGGGCTTGTTCAAAATATTTCTGAGTTCATGTAGTATTATATTATGCTATGGATATATGGGAAAGTAGAGGACTTTTGAAGGTAGGTTCTCTAGTATAAGTAGTTTACATTTTCTTTGTTAGCTTCGGTTAGTGGTTATAATTATCATATTATGTATATCGCAGTTACTTAGTTAGGTTTAAATAATGATGTGCTGCTGTTAGAAGATGAGCTCAGGTCAGCCCAGAAAGCGAAGTAGTGTGTTGTTTGAGTTATTAAGATACGAAATAAAACAAGAAAATCTAGATTATGATTCCTTATTTTTTCTCCTAAACATCGTAAAGAAATGATTGGGATCCGTAAACTAAAATGTGGAGGGTTTCTGTATTAAACCTAAGGGGAAATTAATGTAATAACTAACTAAAAACTATCGTTAAAAATGATTTGGGAATCTACGGGACGAGGTATCGTGAGAAAATAAGTTTTTTTCCGAAGAGGATTCGATTTTTTGAAATTGCAATTTCAATATCACATTTGACATGTGGTGTCTTATAATAATCGTGAAAAATGAATGGAGTAGGTATCAAAAGGCGCTAATTATTCCAAGTACCTCAACACGCATGAGAAGCCTCAGCAGCTGGTTTCTAGGTGGTTTGTTTTGTAATCGTCAACAAAAGAGGTGTCAGGAGAATATTATCGGTTCACACACAAAAAGGTTGACCTCGGTCGGGGAGAAAAAAAGTGCGTAAAAAAATTATCTTAAGCTCATTGAGGATCCTTCCCAAACGTAATACTGGAGTAATTTCTTATTCCGAAGTAAAATGAAACGCCTTTATCAGAGAATCATGCGATCGAGGTGAAAAAGGGACAGGTGCTGCTCAAATTACTCCAGATCCCGAGCTAAGATAAATTCCATAACATTACCACACACTTCCCGTCCCTCGAGGCATAATTGCCTGAGAACAAATAGGTAATTACGTGATATCGCTAACGACAATATCTGCTTTCGATTGCTCCGGTCAGTCACAGTTTTTCTCAGTACTTGCTCTTTGAGCCTTTGGTCTTTTCTCAAGGAAGAAGGTACGTAGAGCCATCTGTTGTACGTAAGGGATTACACATTCACGGATGATTTCAGCTTGCGTGTTATTCCCCGTTCGGTCTGGACGTGTTTTAAATAAATTATTAGGTTCGTCCGGATAATTTAGACATTTTTTAACAGACGGGCAGCGATGATTGAGCTGACCTACATCCGATCACTCATCCTCTTGTAACAGTTAGGTTTCTTATGAAGCGCAATTTGCGTGCTTCCGATTCGAAGGGCAGAATGTCGTGCTCTGAAAACTGTCATTTCCTTTACGACAAGGTGGGACATCAACCACTTCAAGTAGGTTTATACCGTAGTAAACAAATGACTCGCACTAACTGACATTGGCTCATGGAATAGACATGCTCTCTATTTGTATTTTGGAGGAAGTTTTTCAGCCTCAAAAAGTGAAAATAATGCTTCTATCAGCTTGGAAGGAGAATTACTACTCGTATGTTTTCTTACTATTTTCATACATACGTAGGTACTAGAGTGAGTAATAAATACCCACTAATTTACTGAATATTCATCTACATCTCAGTTCCAACCGAATTCCTGTTTCAAAATAAAATTTGTTTTTTGTCTTCCAAGATTGGGTACCTAATGTCCCATTTTGCTGAGGTTGTTGGGAACCGTCAATGTAAGACCGTCAGTGATTAGGGGAAGAAGAATGGACATTCGACGAGGAGATAATGAATGGCCAACGGTCAGTTACAAGTACTACATGTAGGAAGAGCTTCTCTCGGCTGAGAGGTCATCGCAGGTATTTGTCAGCATCTGCAGTTGGATCAGCAATCAGAATAATCTCAGTCACTGTGGTTCTTAGTTCTACTGGAGGAACCTCATGTTCGAACATCTTACATTAAAGCCCATCATGTACTATAACTACTACTGCGTGGATGACCATAGACTACAAGCGTTGAATCGCAAATTGATTTTGAGTGTCGAAAGTATGCCAAATCCCGCAACTCCATCAAACATCTGCTGATCTAATGTTATAATCTCTAACATAAATTGTCAAGTGTCTGTCTGTTTGTGAATCAATCACGCTCACCGCAACACCTCGCAGCATCGAAAATTTTGGTGCAGACTGTGGAACGATGCTTGTTAACAAAAGTGCGTTGAGTATATGGTACAATGTGAGCTGTTTATCTTCAACCAAATGGAATGACTACCTCAATCCATCCATCTGTATAAGAAATCATGCTCACCGAGCCATCAGTTCTCCATCCCCTTCTCAGCGCTAAACAAACTACGTGATAGTGTGATTAAACCACGAATCGCCCAGGTTTGCATATCTGAAGAGCTGGCCCTATCTAAATGACCGGCTGGTCGTAAGGATTGTGCTAATCAAGAAGATCGTTATCCGACCCGCCTTGAAGAACTAGAACAATCGTCTGTATGATCATACAGCGGGAGGTCGGAGAGATAAGACTCCCGGTCCTCGTTAATAAGGTTATGATTGCAGCTGAGAAGGCACAACCGACTCGGAATGGGAGTAGTAAACCATTGTGATGGAATAGACGTTCTCCATAACAGCTCCAGAAAGGGCTCCATGGACGCATTTACTGCGAACAGCTCTAGATTTTGTGGATAAAACTGGGAAAAACGACAATGGAAAACTATGAGAAGCTCGCTAGTGCTATCTTGCAAGAGTAACAAGTTTATAATGAGCACAGCACTATTAGGGTTCCTCACTCCCATTTCTTCTTGGCCGTAGCAATGCCTAATGGTAGAAACGAGGTTCTTCTACCCGCTCCTAGCTAGAGACGTAAACAATATTGGATTAGCACGACATATCCTTCCAATTGCGCTCCCAACACCTTAGCGACTTGATGAGGGTATAAATAATGTGCCTGATCCGAGGTTTCGCATGTAACTTCATGATATTTGTGTTCAATGCAAGACATTGCTGTACTTGCGTGATAGGCTTACAAATAAGTATTGGTAGTCTGGATAGCTGTATTCGGTCTGGGAAACAATCTGGAAATCAGCCAGAATATGAGTATTAGCTCTAACGTTTACTTTTTTCAAACAGATGTACCTGTATAATGAGTGATGTAACTCGAGAACATGGTCTGTGACCCTTTTTTACATTATTAGGATAAATACTATTCTTCATTAACACATCTTCAAACTTATAGGTATGCGTTATTATAGGTAGGTAGTTCCACAATTAGTAGTTCCACAATCTGACACCCAAGAATATTGTAAGTGCTGTATATGAAACTACCGTGTACCTTCGTTTCGTATTATTTAGCAACGAGGTTGAAATTTAACACTCATGAGGCGTGGGAGGCCGTATTTCAAAAACGGAACTTTATCGGGTACCAGATCACGTAAAAACAAACCACTTACCAGCAGAAAGCGCGTCAACTAGCTTGTCATCGCTATGGCTCATTACTAACACAATGTACCAACGGTTGCCTACTGACAGATGGGCACCGTAGATCTCCAGCTTTTCAACTACCTATCCAGAGTTCTTTTGTCCTCTTATAACGGTAGGTAATGTATATTATTTTTAGTAGGCAGGTACCTACCACTGTAAAATTTTACATCATCTGAAAGAACTTCAGAACATTTATTATTATAGAACAACGATTGTTCACCTCAAATAAATTATCGCAAAGCTTCTGTTTTGTTCAGAAACAGAATCCTAATGCTTATTGAAGAAGAAAATCAATATAGATTGGTATTGGTTCCCATTTATTTATACAACCTCACTTCTTGCGGTGTAGGTGATTGCATGTTGAATTGAACCATTACGAGTGGAATGCCTGCGACTAAAATAATTTCTAATCAGATTCAGGAAAAGAAAATATGCACTTACAGGCACAGTGAGAAGCGTTTATTAGCTTCTCAGCCCGCAAATGACTACGTGCAAGCCACATCCGAGCATGGGAACGCTGGAACATCATCTCCAAACCGCTCATCCGCCTTTGAAAGAGATGTTTTTCCACGAGGTAGACTTAAATGGGGAACTCCATCAAGCTATCTCTTGCAGGTTTCTTTCTCACCTCTCGATTTCCCCTGCTCCAAAGTGATTGACGGTTGTGGACCACATCAGGGCGCGGGATTGGCCGCGGACGGCAACGTTCTGATCCGATCACCCATCTTGGTTGGAGAATCGCAAATAAAAGCAAATGGAAGGGCGAGGCGGGGCATCGAACCTCGTTTCAACTAACAGGAGTCGCTCCGAAGTAAGGAGAAGTGGGATCGAGGAAAACCGCTGATAATCTCATTAGGAACGTAGTAGATATCCCTCTACAACAGTGGTTATCAACCTGATGGAGGAACGCACTCCTGGTGGGGTGCAAGCGCACTTTAGGGGGGGACGATATTGTATGAAAATAGCGTATGGAGGGTGCAGGGGAAAAACCCCCTCATCACCAAAAAGCTGGTTTCGAGGAAAACGCAATTGAAATTTCACAAACTGAGAAAATAATGAACCATGGCCAAAAAATGAAGGAAACAATAATAGTGTAATAAACTAATACTACTAAATAAAACATTGCTGGTTAAAAAAAAAAATATATTTTCAGCATTCAGAGAGGTGCAGGAAAACTATATGTCCAGAAAAACTAGCTGCTCCAGCACTGAAATTGGAATTTCATCCTTCAAAAATCATCAATTTGAAAACAAGGATTATGATAAATATCACCACAGAAATGTCGAAAACCCCAATTTACATTTCGGAGCTGAAAAATGAAAATGTTTGACAATTTATGTGAATCACAGGAATACCGGAACGATCTCGACCTAACCGA
>JAEMON010000008.1:13062932-13081866 GCA_030264115.1 Lygus lineolaris | reverse complement strand
CCCCCCCCCCCCCCTGCCCACCCCCCTACAAATAGTACACCTAGTTAGGTACAAATGTCCCTAAAACTGTTCCAATGGGGAACTTGTATGGTTATGTAATTCCAAAGATCTTAGAGATGGCTTTCCAAAAAGGTGCTATACATGAGGGGTATCCGAATATTGAAACTTACCGAAAAATTGGTCTCGTCATTTTGTTAACTAACTGACGTCACCAACCTGGAATTGAGGGGCCCCTCAGTTCCCATCTTTTTCGGAACTTAAATGACGTCACGCGCTCCCTTTCTACCCGTTTTCTTGTCAAACCTAATTTTTACTATACTGTCAAACTAATTTTGAGCTGAAATTTGAAACCATGGGGTTTTCAAGTTCACTGAATCAAATTTTGAGGTTCAATACGCAAAATTCCTATACATGCAAGTTCCCCATCATGGTTTTTATGAAACTCTGCATTGCGGTGATTACGGGTAAGGAAATGAAAATATAGGAACAGCATTAATTGGTCAAGTAAGTATATAATCTTGAATGCCTGGAAGGAGCTTCTACGAGTTAGCAAGACTTTGGGAAGCAGGCAGGTACGAAGCTGACGAACATCTGCAAATGTCTATTTGAAAGCTGTCCGTTTTAGTATACAGAAATACTCTGAACAATGGCAAGACAGACGATGTTAAGAAGCCGGACGGCGTCCGGCAAGTTTAGTCACGCCGGCAAAAACGAGAAAAACAAAAGTGGACGAAACCTTAAAAAAAACACAAGTGGGAAGTTTTCTGGAAGGAAATGGCGATGAGGAAAAAAGTCTTCGCAAAGCCGTGATTTAGCCCAAAATAGGAGAGCGGGCCAGCGAGGGTGGGACCATTACTGGGTGCATTAGGGGGAGAGACTGATGACCGAGTTAGGGGCTGGTTGGAAGCCCCTCTTGAAGCTCATTCATAAAGGCCTGGTCTCCGGGTATCAGACTATCAGGCAATCATTGAAGCTCTGGGCAACTCGCTCTGACCGCTTCCCTCTTCCTCCACCTGCCACCTACCCAAGATTGCCTCATTTCGGTTCCTAACTAGTCGCTCTCCTCTCGGTTGTTTCTGACTCGTTAGCCGTCAATATCAGTTCGGTCATTCGCTGTACCTGCGTGGGCTCCCCCGACTGGCTTCTCTATTACAAGACCAAATTGTCTTTGGGTTTATTGATTAAAAAGCAATACCTCTTGGAAACTGCGGGATGGACATTTTGATGGAATATTAATGAACAAGATTAGGAGCAAGTCGAAGAATAAAGCTATCATGGTTGACCAAATGAACTGTAGTTACTTGAAATTGTTTGGTCGCCCCAATGAAGTCCTCGAATCCTTTGGAATTACTGCTACCTATTACCTCAATTAGGTATAGCTTAAACAGAAACAGACCTCATAAACTCAACCAACCATTTGAGAATAGGTGGAACTGAGCAGAAATTTGGACCTACCTTAACTCCATTCCCACGGAATCATGGATAAATTACAATAATTTACAATTTGATGAAATTCATTGGATACCATCTAGCAGATAATCTTTACGACCCCTGGAAAGCCTATTGAGATGGCATCAAAAGTAAGATTTCACAGAATTATAGAAACATGACCAGAAAGATGAAAATTGTTATTGAACGTTTGGGTTGCGAGGGGGATGAAGATTGACGTCCTCTAATAAGTCATTGAAGATGTGAATTAATAACGAATTAAAGTTAATATGAGCTCTCCATAATATGAACCTCCCCCTTGGCTAAACCCTGACTATTTTCAATAACATACAACGCTCACTCTCTACATTGACAGTCTCAGAGAAGAATGGTATTTACCTACTTCGTTCTCATTCTTTCTCAGGTACTCGGAAATCAGTGGCCTGACACTCGCTGAGCTCCCATCTTCTAGGAAGAAAAGCCCGAATCAATCCATGGAGAACAAATCATGATATTTCCCCGAATAACCAAATTTCTTGTCACTAACGGTTTCGGAAACAAGGTACCTACCAAATTTTACTAAGTAGTACCAACTAATAGTTGTGATGAATTAGCTGGAGGGAAGATATGAAAAATCACAATACATGTTGTGCATCAAAAAGCAGATCTACTATGGATAATTTCTGTGTGAGACAAATAACAGGTAGGTAAAGAGTTTGTTTGACAAAAAAATATATATTACACCTACAGTCGCGTCTTTAAAAAAATTATTTATTTTTCAGCCCCGAATCCTCTACTTTACCTTGAGGTCCCGACCGATCTTGAAAGTAATCAACTCAGAACGCAAAATTTATTGATGTCCGCGTTTATGATCGAAATGATGAATAATGGAGCAGCGATGCAGGAGTAGATAATGTATTCAAATGTACAAAGTTATACTAAGTGCGAATTCTAGGAGCTAGAGCTATCTCTGTTGATCTGAAATGTGTGAAGGCATTCATCCGCTTATTGAGCTATGCAGCGACAGACAACCGCGCACGTGACAAACACCAATCCCTACTTGTCAACTGACAGGCCAATCTGGCGTCGAACCAGAGAGCCGGGATAAGCCGCACGCCACTTAGAGACCATCAAAAGCCCTCGGGGAACGGACATCAAAGCCACCGACTGGGGAGAGGAAACTAGTAAGCAGCTGCTTACAGAAACACGAGCGCTGCCCGATAAACGAGTAAGCCTCTAAAACTTCATTAAGATCCCATCCGCAAGATAAAATCACACAAGTTACCCTACTCCCTTTCACGGGTATGTATATGTAACACGGATTGTGCACAATATGTAATCACCGCGATTTCCATACCTTTCAAGACTCGCTCCAATTAATTCTAAAACCCATTTCGGTTTCGTATTCCACAATTTCCGGCCTAACCCCTTTTGAGCGAGGGGACTCGACAAGACACAATTACTTATTTTAATGACCTCCGCTAATAAATAATGCGCTAACGAGGAATTATTTTGTAGTTGCATGGGTTCGGACCGTTTGCTTTTGCAGACTATCAAGGTCGGCTACAATGGAATAACCCACAGCTTCCTCAAGTTCAGAAAACGTTCAGATGCTCTGGACAATTAGAACGCTCATGCAAGCGTGTAATACTCTGGAAACGGTTTGCGTCACTGAGAAGCCCTCTGAGTCTTGGAGATCCTCTCACTGATAAACATTATCATGGCTCGATGGGCTCTTCGTTTGGTACCAACCATGAAACTATTTTATTTACAAGAGGAAATGTTTGTAAATAAATGAATAGTTTGTCATTAAATAGTAAATTCATATAATAAATCGGAAGAAGCGAAAATCGGGTTTCATGAAAAAGTGGAATACTATTTAAATTTTTTGCTAAAATGATAATCCTAACAGGATTTGTTGTTTTTAACAAAACTAATATCAATGTACTGCAACTAACTGATGAATCTCTAGTAGTTACCTACCTGTAAATTAGATTCACTGTTATTTATAATCCTAAAAATTTATTATTTAATATACTTACTTTCGGGTTTACCTAAAAGGTTACAAAAGCTAATTTGGAGATTTATTTCACTTCTAGAACTGTAAATTTTGTTTCCTCCAAAATCGAAAACTCCATTCGCATTTCACATTTCAGACCTTCCTGAACAACAAAATTTGGTTCCATGTTTGGTCCATGTTACACATTCTGTCTCCCAGAGTGTGTGCTCTCAAATCCTTGTTTCATATCTTGTATTTATGTCCGCAAGCAAAATAAATACAAATAAAATAATTTAATTTTTGTAAATTTTGGTAAACAACGATTTTTGTTAGAGTTGTTGGGTATTTGTCAGCTGGCTCCTATAAAACTTGGGTGATTTCCTGTCATAACAATCACCGGATCATTGGCGGCCACATCACGGCGCATGAAAAAACTTGAAAAATATCAAATTCATGGGGGGCATTCTTGACGTGATGATATAACTATGTCAATTCAGATGTATGTACCTAACGATCTAACATTAACCCGGTGTTTTACATTGAAGTAGTTCAAGTTAATTAATACATACCAAAAAGCTATGTACCTATCACCCGTATTTGGGATACTTTTTACAATAATAATTATTAACATATTGGCCGTTAGTGGACAGTACCCACTTGGTTCCTACACGTACTTAAATATGTTGTATGTATTAAAAATACTATTTGGTTTACCCTTTCGTGTACAAAATTCTGTGGCAATGTTTTTTTCTCAAATCCCCCTAAAACTGGTTCTTTGGACTATGTATAAATAAGCTATAAAATTCCAAACCAATAATTTCCAATTAATTTTCCTTTGATTTCCCGAAGGTGGGAACTATTCCTCCCACTATGCTAGCAAGGATAGTTTTACAAGGATTATCCATTGGAACAAACTTCACTTAAGTGATACAAAAATTATACCTAGAACACCTGACCCCCAATGACGGAACTTTGCCACCGTTCTGTGGAAACCCCATAAAAATTGGTGTATCTGTTCGAACATATTGAGTCTCAAACAGATACACTTGGTAGTAAAGAGATTCAGCAGCAATCACAAGCACAATAAATTACAGCAGCATAGTGGGAAGTGAGTTTCCCACTCATAAGTAGATCAGAATGCAAACGCACAGTGCCAACCTCATTTTCCTGTCTCTCCACCTCTTTATTCGGAATACCTACCATCAGGTTTCTACTATTGCAACCGATATTTTTAGGTACAGGAATAATAAATTATCAAAGTTAACAAAGTTACATCTACGTTTCTAATCATTTGGGGCACACAGAGACATTTTTCTCACAGATACTTACATCAGATCTGGGCTCCTTCCAGGTAGTCTCACACGATATCTCACGGATTTATCACTTTATCAACACTCAGTTACTGTTGTACGGTCGGTAACACTTCTCTATCACAAAGAAGGTGTATTTCCAAACGTCTCCGAATGGTTCAAATACTACACAGAATTTTCGGAGGCTCATATTCAATTCCAAACTTAGTGGGAAGACGGAAGGGTTAGGTATTGGTAGGTATGATAATAAACCTGAATTTATTACTCTTTGGTAATCGCCTCGCAACGTTGCAATAAATATAAATCTTGCAAGAAGAATTGAGTAGTATTACCTCTTCCTACAACATTTTCTCCACATTACAAGAACCAACTATACCACCTTCTTTTTGGACGATTACTACATCTGAAGATGGAGAGGAAAGTAAAATCCAATGAATGGGTTCATTCATTTCTTGTGGAGGTAACTCCAAGAACGAGCATCCTTCAAAATTGCCTTCTCTTTATACCTCGCAATTGCCCACAATTGGCGATTCAAAGCATTCAGTGCTAAAAAAGTAAAATAAAAAAATCTCGCAAAATAGTCTCCGAAAGAATGAAGGGGAACAAACGCTAAAAAATGAGGATAAAAGGCAGTGAAAAACATCATGTCTGGGTCAAGGAGCCGAGTAAATGTAACGAAAAAAACCCCAGTAAGTTCTTGAATGGCTTTTGGAGATGATTTTGGCTATTTCCTCTGAAAGGGAGGCTGGTCGTAAAGGTGAATGAAAAGGTGCTCAACCGCAACCTACCTGCTAAACATCCCTCGACGAAAAAAAAACCGAAAAAAACTGCAGAGTCGTTATTGAGATAACTTCAAAAGCGTGAGATGCCGACTTTCGCACATCAGCATAGATAGCGCAAACTTACTGTTCTTGATACCTTTTTCTTTATTAATTATTATAAAAAGCCAAGCAGTCGGTTCCCGGGGGCATTCTTTAGCTTGCATAACTCGGGCTGTTCTAAAAGCTCGGTAAAAATGACTAATTACTCCACAGCAAACTTAAGGAATGGGTGTTACCTGCGGGGCCATGATGGTTTATGGCCCATTCACGGCTCAAGAACTTCCTCATTAAAAGTCTATTTACTCGCGGAGTTGGGCGCTTCCTCAATAAAATTCATATCTCCAAGAACATACAATAGTAAGTCGGAATCTGTTTAAGTAACGGATATAGTTTTTCTACTATGTGAACATCAGAAGACATTATTTTATGGGAGAACAACCCCATTAATCTTCCCCATATATAATGGTTTTTACCTCTCAACCGCGATGTACGACTATGCCTACTTACCATAATGGAGAAGTAAGCCAATTGTTTGTGTAGAATAATAAATAGCACATTTCAAATCATTACCAAGCTTACCTTCTCTTCAACTAAGCTTTCCGCCACGAAACTTTCGAACCAACAATTTTCTAGCTAAATAGCTTTTGACAAGCTTGTCAGCAATGGAGCTTTGAATTATCAGAGGGAGAAAACATTCCATTTTTTTTTTTTTTGTTTTTTTTGTTTTGCTGGACGAAAGTTTCAGTGAGAGGGAATTACTTCGAATAATATCGAAATATCCAGAACCGCCTACGTAGGCCTGGAGAATCCAATAATAATTTATTGGCGAATGTGTTTTGAATTCCAATCAATTAGGGCTACTTTTCTCCGTTAATAATCGATACGTATCAATCGGAATTCGGCGTCCTATTATTCGATTTTGAAGAGCCGCCAACTATTGAAATTTTAAATCCAAATTCTAAATTCACATATAGAATTTGTTTACATTTTGACAATTCATTGTCTTTGAGATTTGAAAAAGGTGAAGAATATGAAAACAAAAATAAGATAGGTAAATTATTTGGTGAGAACAGTTCGGTACCAATTTGTAAATTCTATCCTGAGAATTTTGACACCACGCGCACTATCTCTTGAGAAAGGTATGATTTTCTTCCTATGATTTTCCCAATTTTGCGTTCTCTATGACGTCAGTGTACCCCTCTCGCCCGGACGGGACTCCCTGCTGATTGTGACGTCACAAGGGAAAAGGGGAATAAACTTTGAAATATCATAACAAATAAAACTGGATACTAATTGTAGGAGATTGCAGTTGGTGTCAAAATTCTCAGTAGGTATCAATCTACTTTAAAAAAAAGTAAATAAAATAAAAGTACGTTTTTCTGACCCTATAATAACCTGAGAATACTATTCAATATTTACCAGTGAGTGGAACACTTTTATTATAATATGACATGATGAATATAAGTTGAAGATAGGAATGCTCACGGCAGAAAAGTACAAACCCCAAGGGCCCAAGGTAGAACAGAATAAGAATCATGGTTGCCTAGCAGCCAGTATACATAGTCGTCATGAGTTACCTATAATTTCTGGTGGGGCTACCACAGACCCATGATGGGTATTGCCCATCCTGGTATAGGATTGGAATTTTGAAAATAAACACATGAATTAACTCAGTTTTCTTTTTTGGTGGTGCGAATATTTGCAGCTCAAAACAGGTAGACAGGTTCAATTAAACGCCTAATTGAGCCCCACAAAACAGTAGGTAGTTGTTACAATATACGAGAACGAGTAAGAATAAGTGTGCATACATCAAACGACCCAACAGTGTTTAATGAAAGTGGCTAATTTGAGAAAGAATGGGAATCACCAGACCTAATTACGTTTCCACCCAGAAGTTAATCTTCCGTGAACAAACGGTCGAATGCTTAATAAGAAGAAATAATAATTATTACCATGCGGTTATAAAATGTTTATTTTTTAACGACTATGTGAGAACGCTGGAGAAACGTTGCGCATGTAAAACTTTATAGCTGGTCCCATTATCATAAGAATGGGGGGAGCAGGACATGAGCGTCATACGAATATCCAACGAGGAAATGACGAGGGAAATTAGAATGAAACGAAGCAATTCGACGTTTTCGACACACAACTCATCGTTATTCATTAATGTCAGGTAGGATTGAGGTTCCAGCTTTTGTCGGGGTTTTCAATGTTTAAACTGATGCGGTTTTAATGAATTTTTAACTCCCGCTGGTTCAACCTCGATCTTATCTGAGCAGAGGAACTCGGCCCATTTCCTCTTGAGGACGTTTAACGTGACGGTGCTTTGCTCGCATCGCGCTTGGGAATTTCCATCCGTCCGAGGCGTTTGTGGTGACGGGAGTGGTGGTTTGGCTTCGGGATCTGGGAAGTTTCAGGAATGCGGAAATTATGGTTCAATAATATTGCTTAAAAGGTTTTTCCCAACCACAGTCAGCTCAAAAAACGTCTCTGCGCGCAGCTCATAGCGCATATTTAGTTTGAACTGCGTTCCAAGCTTGTATGATTCAATAAACTCAGCGGACCCGGCTATTACAACCGCGTCAGTTCTAGGGATGGGGAATCGGTAAAAATTATCGATTTTTGAATCGATTCAAAATTGAAACACGAAATCGATTTATTAAAAAATCGTTTGCAAAAATCGATTTTTCAAAAAATCGGAAGTGGAAACAGGTGTTGTAGGTGTCTTACTCCTAGAAGAATGAACTCCACTGTTTCTGTAGGCTGTTTCACACTACATTCCTCACCCGCAGAAACCTGAAAAATTGCTATTTTTTTATTCAACGCTGATTTCTGCCCTCAGGATATTTTTGTGGAGTGTGTCAGGGGTATTGAAACTTGTTTTTGATTGATAAAAGGAATCCTTGGATTTTCATCAAACTCGTTGGAGCAGCTTGGGAGGAAAGCTAAACAATGTACTAAAAACAAAGATTTTTCACAAACAATTTTTTGCAAAAATTGTTATTGGAGAATCGATTTAGATAAAAATCGGCAACCCAAGTATATCGGTTCACAAAATCGATTTTTTGAACATCTAAAATCGATTGTTTTTTAAATCGGTAAATCGTTCCCTATCCTTAGTCAGATCACTCAAGCCACTTTTCCAACCTGCCCAGGAAACCTCCGGAAGCCCCACCAAAATTTCTCGGCAACCCTTGCTACCTAGCGGTGTTGGTTTTAGGGCCAACCAGCATGTTTTTCAACCTGAAAGTTGCATGAACCCGATGAAATCGTCTGTGTTCCTGAACTGACCCGTGAGAGACAAGCAACTCAACTGGTCTTCAATAAATACTAAATACTATAAATAAATTGCAGTCTGCTACCAGGACAATTAGGTTGTTCAAACCAATCTCTATAGCACGAAATATACCAAATGGTATAAAAAAAAAGGTAAATGGTATGATAATACCCTAAAAATGAAAGATCAAAAATAAAAATAACTTGGTATGAATAATACCTAAAATCAAACTGAAAATACCTTGGTAAGAACCAAAAAGGAAAATCCAAAAATATGGGAAATAAAATGTAATTTGAATATTGAAATGAACGAAATGAAATACCTCCTCCTGTAGAAAAAAATTGAAAATGCAGAAAATGGCAAATAGAAAAGAAGAAAATAACCAAACCTGTATCTTGGCTTGAAAAATGGAAAAGAACAAATGAACACTGGCTTTGAATATCAAAAAGAAAACTGGGAAATGAAAACTGAAAACTTTGAAAATCAACATGGATTCAATAATCCAACATAGCCGGAAAAGTCAGAAATAAGTTTTATGATAAAGAACTGAATCGCACAAAGGCTGGAAACAGAAGAGATAATATATGCTCATTGGGTGGAGAGGACTCACCATTCCTTCTCCCCCACTCTAATAATTCCAGGACCACCAACTAATTACATTGCATATTTCACATGGAAGTAATATTAGTACATGGAAGTAGACAACATAGAGGGTGAGAACACAGTGGAGCGGTCTCCAACTGGTCTCTTGTGCTATAGTGCCGTAGTGATGGAGGAAGGGACGGACCGCCGGCGCTGACCTTTTTTAATTTTGTTTGGTTCGTACAAAACTTAAGAAGATGTTTGAGTTTTCTGGCGTCACTGAAGTAAGATTTTAGTTATAGAGGATGTGCAGGCATACAAAAAATTGAACCATTCAATCTCATGAAGAAAGAGATGGAATCAACGAGCTTGCAGTGGGAACTTGGTCAAACCAAGGGTGGAGCTGCAGTTAGAACCTTTTAAAATCCGGGTCGAGCTTTCAGTTGGGACCTCGTCAAACTAGGGTCTAGCCTGTAGGTGGATCCTTCGCAAACTAAAGGATTGGGACAAAAGTTGAACCTTCATTTGAAACTGGGTTTAAGTCCTGATTATCGGGGATAAACTTTTCTTTATCAATCTACCAAATCAATTCAAGTCTCTCCCACCAAGAACATTGAAAATAGAAAACTAAATCCTGATCCCCAGTGATCCTTACTCAGTGGAACAATGTTGAGTCATGAACATGATAGAGATTGTAGTACCCAACTATCAACCGGTAATCAAATGGGAAACCAAGATATTTGTTCAGAAATTATAACGAAATTATATAAATAATTTCAATTGTGATTATTTACAAGTACATCTTTACTTACATAGGTAGGCACTTCATGGTCTTGCTTACATCTAATCTTTCCAGTTTTACAGGGATAAATCCTCAATACAGACGATCTTTCCTGAACCCAAAAAAATTGTTCTGCAAAAATTGTTCATTCGTTGGATTACATCATGCCAGAATTTGAGTTGAAAATACAAAAAGTACCACAACGGAAGAGAATAACGATCATCGTAAAAAATATTTATTGTTCATAAGTATTTAAGGTTTGTTTCAGAGCCGAAAACTTCTAGAAACTACAATAGAAGCAGGAAGGTACCTAGTTGAAACGGATACAGAGTTCCCAAGGAACAAATAACAACGCCGCGGGTGCAGACCTGACGACGAACACGTTGAATGTGTTATGGCCTGTTATCGAGGGTTACACGGTTGGTCTCCCTAAAGCAATTAACAACTCTTTGTATGCAAATTCAAACTTATCTATTTGCAAACCTAATCCGACCTTTTTCATTTAATAACCAATTAGTGTGCCAGTTAGTGGCAGGCCGCTTCGGGAGGGAATTAATTCAGGTCTGGTTTGGTCGGCTCATTACTCACTTGGGTGAGTGGTTTAATTACGTTCAAGTCACTTGTCTTCAGCTACCTCAGGGCGGCGTAGGGCTTGACCTCGGGGTCCTCATATTCAATCTCTAATAGACTAATCAACTGGCTCAGTTGCCACTGCCATCGCTGATTGCCCATCAGTGACCACCCATCTTAAGCGGTAGTTTGCTGCTGATTTATTGATGATCGTCCTTTTACAACTACCTAAAAACACTAACACTTAATGATACATTATCGATATGTTACAGGGTCAAAAGCCTTTGCCTATGGAGAAGAAGGAGTTCGGATCTGGCTTGGGCAATTCGCGATGCGTCTTTTGAGAACAAAAGCATCAACAATCAACAAAAACGAGCAAGGCTTTTTTCCTCTCTGTGGCTACACAAAGAATTGCAACATTTCGTGACGCAAATAAGGTAGTTTGTAGCTCTGAGTGATGTAAAACGCAAATAAATATTGCCTATTAAAGGCTAATTTTTTAGTTACCTACCTTGTGGCAATGTCTATTGACAGCCAATAAACAACGTTTAGCTATATATACCCATCTATAAGCTTGGAACTTTTACAAAAGTGTTATAACATCGGGATTTTCACAGCCCTATCAGGGCAAATCTAGATCTGCGAGCCAACCCCCCGATATTTCGGCGTTTGCCCAAACTTCACAGTTAGGCCGCTTTGGCTCATGAGGAAGTAGCAGAAAGGGCAGTAGTTAGGGCAGAAAGGATTCAGGCTTGGCATACACTATTGAAAGCGAAAGACAACTTCATTATTATAAGCTATTGGGTATTCGATTGTTTTCATGAATATCTACTGACCCTTCTATGAAGGGTAACAGACACTACTCAGGAGGGAAAACTTTCTAGGTATTAATATTGATAAATAAGGCTCAATTGGTTATTACAACTCATCCGAAGAGGTGGTTGGCGCGGATTATGGCCTGTTCCTGGTATGGTGTAGACTAGTGGTCATTGGTGTTTTCAGTGGGCACTTCCACTCCTAACAATGTGTATGTGTAATGCATAATAATGCCAAATAAACAAAATTTAAACGAAAAATACTTCTCCATGTGAAAATCGCACACAGCTTCCTCGTGTCCAACAAAATTTGAAATCAACTCTTAGCATGCGTCGACCTCAAGGGACCCTACCCGCATAATCCCTGAAAATTTGAACAAAATCGGATGAAAACTCTGTAAGATATGGTTGTAACAATATGGTTTGAAATGCGGACAGACAGATAGACAGGAAGACAAGGAACAAAATTTGTTGCTACAAAAATTGTTGTTGTTGTTGAAGCTGTGGAACGTAAAATGCGACTGGAAATTTGAATTTTGGAGGTCAACATTTTTTTCGATTCTCAAAGCTACCTTCGGTAAACTCGGAAGCAACAATCCTTAATATAACCCCTCAACCTCTGTAATAGATGTTTGCACAGATACATCTTGCCTTTCATTATATCCTACCTAAGCTATGTTGAACAGTGTAATGACAATTCAGGATTGATTGTTACAAGAAGGTATAGGTTGAGAGGTGCAGTGAATTTTCTCTTATATAGGTAATTATTATACACACTCAGGGAAGAAAACTACCAATTTCTACATCACTATACGTCTCTCCCTATGCCAAGGGAGGCTGGGCAGGTTTCTTTTTTGTGCTTCATATTTTACCAAGTTAGTTTTGTTGGACAGTGTCATCGGATTTATCCGTTAATCCAGCAATGCAGAAACTCAACCTACAGGGTACAGATAAAGGAACTTATAGTGTGTTTTCGAATATAATTATATGAACAGTGATGAACGTGAGTGTGCGAGTAATAATGTGGTAACGAGTGTACATACAAGACGGTTCTACGAAGAGTACCGAAACTAAACAGGGACAGACTCTTCAGGTGGTTCACGTACGGACATACTCGACATCTTGCTTTTGGAAGACTCCAAAAATTCCAACATCGTGGTGACCTCTCGTTTTACACCCCTGAGTACTGGTATCATATGGTTAACAGCAAACGGACAGCTTCCAGATTGAAATGCAAGTTCTGTAGAGGACATCACTTTCATGAGGGATGACATCTGGCCTTCCAGACTGTTGAAGGATCCAGCGCAGGAAACTGCCGATTGGTTGAGCTCAAGATATTTTTCCATAGTGTCTTCGGTTGCGTCACATCTTTGGAGTATATCTCTGAGTTCATCCAACTTCCTACTCTTCTGCACCAAAAACGGATCAAAATATCGAGCCACGTTCACACCCTGCACCTCTAAATCGTCCCGAAGCCTGAGCTTGAGTTTATTGTAGCTCTCTGTAATAGCGTCTAAGAGTAATTTTTTTGTCCTAGTTGGCACTCTTCGCCTGACCATTTGCAAAACTTTGTCTTCGGCTTTGGCCCAGAAATGGTCCACTGCACAGAGTGCGGTCCCTATGTACATTTCCGAACTTTCGTCTTTTTCTTCAGTAATAACGTTATCATATTCATTACAAGATTCGTATTCCTCAATTTTCATATTTCGGTCATTGACTTTGAAAGCTTCCTTACCGTTGAAAATGTATGCGACGTAAGTGATGCCGTAGTTCAAAATCAATGCATGAACTCGTAGCACCCAAAGCACCAGGAACGCACCTTTTCTCAGAACCGCCTTGATTAACCCGATCACTACCATTCTGTAAGTGTTCTTGCAAGAAGTTGTCATAAAATCACTACTCCATGTGTGTTGAGGGTTTGTTCCGTGATATTACGGAATTCAAAGTAAGTACCCACGTAATTTCGAGTTCTGATGTGGTAAACAACATTTAGTTACAGTACGCATTTAACGCATCATCGGTTAATAATGACTACGTAAAGTGGCCTTCTTTTACATTGCTTATATTGACGTACTGAATGAAAATGTGCACCCAACTTATTACCGGCTGATGCCATTCAAGGTAATGCATCTACTTGCCTCACCACAGAACCCCCACCCCAAACAACCCCCAATGACGTTATGAAACTTAGGATTAGGGTGGAAATTTGACCGTCTCATCATCAATCAAAAACATCATCAAAATCATTCAAATTTGTATTTTGCCATCCAACATGATTTGAGAGGAATCAAAAATCTTTGTTCATGATTGTTCATGGGTGTTTATTGAATCTTTGAATGAGTCCTTGAATGAATGTTGAATAAACCGTTGTCATCAATCTTGTTCTAAGAGAATAATCAATGATTTGACGGGAATCAAAGTTTGTTTTGTATTTACCTTATTTTATTTTAGTTGAAGTCGGAGAGATGAACTGTCTATTTATTGACCCTGCCTTTCAGGTTTTCATCTTTCGGGGATTTTGAGGATTCTTTACCGAACTCCGGATATAAGGCCTCAGATGATTACCGCAAACGCGCTTAACCTTTTTCAAGATCCGCGTCAGGAGAAGTAAATCCGTCGTTGATGTACAAGAAATGAAAGACATTGTGTAAAAGGACGAGAAGTAACGAGAAACTGGGGAAGGAGTCACGAGTTATCGCGTGGCCTCGTTAGACGGAGAGCGGCGAGCTCGTTATGGGAAGGAAAAACTCCTAAGTGGCATTACCAAGAGTCTTCAAAGGACACAGCGTCTCCCCTAGGAGGACCATTCTCTTAGTCGTCTTCCTCAAGCCGGGGGTGTCGTTCTTGAACGCCGCTCAAGTAGAAAAAAGCTTTCCTGCTGGGCTCGGAGGAATGTCTGCCAGGACATTAGGCTGCGCTGATGGGACCGTTCAAGGCTGCATGAGCAACTCTTCAAATGCTTATAACATCGGTTAAACCTTAGGATGTGATTCCGGAATAGTACATCATCCACGATCTCTCCTTTACCTTGACTTTGAGCTATGAATCTGAAGCACATCTTACACATTTCTTCCGGGGGCTCTTTGGACACGTACTCTTCTGTCGACGACGACCCTTGTTTAGGGTTCTTGTTGCAGAATGAAAAAACATCCAATGTACCTACTCAACAGCAAATATTGATTGAACGAGATTTTAAAAAAGGCTGCAGTTTCACCAGCTAGTTCGAACATCTAACCTAACATCCTCAGGATACCAAAACGTCCATATTAAGCAGAGACCTACACGACAATAGATAATATTAAATGTCAGTATAAAATCATTATCATCTTTAGGTACATGAAAGAGCGAGAATTCATTGTTGTTGGTACACCCTAATAATTGCCTGTGTCTGTTTGTTTGATATAGTTTGTGACTCAACTACGCTTGAACTGTACCGCTAGTGTCCATGGGGGTTTCTCCTCAAAATATCAAGGGTAGTTCCTGGCCAGTTTAAAGGATTATGTGTATTACACAACCTCTTCCTGCATCGTGAAATCGGCCATCAATTGTAACGTTGATTAAACAAACACGTTCGTAAACTTGGAGCATTTTACTACTTTTCACATCGAATAGGGGCGAGATGCAAACCGCTGAAAATACCGTTTTGTGACGAATTCACCGATACCAGAAAGATGTAGGGCACACCGTTTGATGTTATCAAACGCATTGTTGGAGTTGAAAATTGATAAGAAACAGTGAGACTTTGCTGTTTAACTGATTACGAAACTGCTTATACATATTATTAGGTACTTACCTACGAAATCAGTTATTTTCTCTCCTGTTCATCCTGGGGTGATGAAATTTGGTATACCCCTCTGGGGCCGTTGAATGAGGTTGGGAGGAAATCAGATCAGCTGGATGAGAATAAATTAAGGCGAACTTCTTTCCTGTCCATCCTGTGATGAAATTCGGTATTTAACCCTCTTGAATGAGCGTGAAAGCCAACTTCCCTCCTTTTCATATTATAGCACTACGATGAACATAGGTATACAGGCTGAAAGTTGTCTATAGGCTAAGGTTGTTTTTCCGGTGATCTTTCTCTTTGGTTTTACTTGATCATCATGTTCTTCCTAGGATGATGAGTTGCGACGAGATTTTACATATTTTGCATATTCATTTTATAGGCTATAAAGGTTCATAGGAATCCGTTTCGAGGGTTTTCAACCATTTGAACGCAATTTAATTTCACGTACTTTTGCATATTTGGGACCAAAAACCATATATTTAAGGTTTTCGAATATTTTTCAAATATTTGGTTAGTTTTAGAATATTTTTCAAATATTTGGATAGTTTCAAGGAAAAAAAGAGGAAACAATCGTCGGGAAATTGTTTTTGTGAAACTGCTGGATGCTTCTTGTTTAACTAAGAATAGCTGCATTGCATATACCTACCTAATCCATCAGCCCCCTCGTACCATCTAAATCTCGCCTGTCCAACCCATTAGCGAATTTTGGGTTTCTAAGTAGTCTAAGCTCCACGTTTCAAGTCGTTTTTTATGAAACTTAGCGAGGCGCGTGTTTTGATATTTTACTGAAACTCGTCGAAAATAAGTTCTGACTGTCTTTGGCGTGGTTGATATACAGGGTGAATCAGTTGCTAGAACATACCCTTTGAATTCGGGTTCTCGAAGTAATTTCCAACAAAAAATGTCTCTTAGATTTTTTTAACCCCTTACTTTTGTGAGTTTTTTCACTTTTAAGATTTTTTCGTGTTTTGACCTTATGTAATTAAAACAGCTATAACTCCCCTAATATCAAGTAAATTTAAATTTAAGGATTCCGTTGGAAAGAGCGTTGCATTTTCCATCAGCTGAATGGTGTCACTTTTAAGTTGATGAAGACGTCCAAATGGGAGCCTGTAGTGTAATTTCCCTCAAATCGGGGAATCTTCCTTTTTTTTCAAACGGCTGTAAGTCCAAAAAATTCCCAAAATGTGGAGGGGTGCTAATATCAGGAAAAACAGGCTCAGAGACAACAAAACATTATTTTCATTATGACAAAAAAGAGAATGTTTTCACCCTTGAAAAGAATATATTGGCTTAGAAATATATTGACCTTAAAAAACGCATAAATGAATGCATAAACGGGCTCGAATTTTAGCATACCGATCTCCTCTCTGATGTTGTTGCTAACCCGACTAGTATCATACTCGTACATAATGAAATCACAGTCTGATTTTAGCATAGGCAGATTCCTTAATAATTTCATGTACACATGATAATAGGTCTATAATATGTTATTATTATACTCCCAATGAATCATCTACTTGAAACCATTTTGCTCGTACTATAAAAAACGCTGCAAATTATTACACAACGGTTTATTATTTTCTGTATAGATCGCCCATCTACAAAGATCCTATTGACATAAAATACCCACCTACCGCGAGGTTCACAATCATCTCGTGGCGACAATGAGTAGGTACCTACCTTCTTGTAATAATTATTATTATCGGAGAGTTGTATCATTCATTGAAATTCAGTAACTAAGGGAGCTTCTGAAAGTAAACAACAAACTTGGTTCGGTGGAATCGAAAGAAAGTTGCATTTGAACAGCTGATATTTGAACGGAGATTTTGCTACTCGGGAAGAATTGCGATTCACACTCATTTTTCTGCTCTTTTTTTCGTTCAACCCTTAAGTCCTTACAGGGAGCGAACGGTTGGTAGGTACCAATATAGCAAAATCAAGATGAAGAAGGCGAAGTTTTGGCCGCTGAGAGTAGCCAACGTTTCATTCCGGAGCTTATTCTTGATCATTTCTCAAAACCACTTTCCATTCACACGTAGCAGTCTACTCTCATTAAGTTCCTATTATAAAACAATCCGAAGTGATACAATTATCTATGGCGAAAAATCTTGCAGTAAACCTAGTTACTCAGTGGAGCAAACTAGGTATTTTCAGATGAGGCAAGTACCTACGTACCTGAAAGAAAGGTTAGCTGGCAGCTTAGCCATTCTCACTCCACTGATACGACCTTGTCAGCGATCAGACGTAATTCGTTCTCATTAATTGGCTCTAAAATATGCGTTAGCGTTATAGGAAATCCCGCTTGAGGGAGCAGCAATGTGCAGATCAAACTCCTCCAAGATTTGGTAATAGGAGTAGCGGGAAGTATTACCCAGCCATTGCACGCCCTCATTGTTCTCGAATAATCGGCGACTAAATATTTATGAGATGAGGGGAAGAGAACGAAAGTGAGTGAGCTTTAAGGAAGAAGTCTTCTTGGCGCCTCGGGAAGCGTGAATTCTCTTGCTCGTGACACAGATTGTCTTCAGTTGTTGATGAGAAGTCGTCTTACTGCACTACTAACACGCGTATGAAGAGGAAGTGTTATGCAGGTCAAGTAGGTCAATCCCTCATAAGAAAAATCTTTTCACCCAACGCTAGGAGCTTCTCCGTGCTCTTCAAGCATTACACAAATGATAATACACCAATGATAGAACACCTAATTCCTCGTGAACGTATATTCATTCGTGTTTTGGTCGTGATGGACTGTCGATAGCAGGTGAAATATAAGAGTAATTTTGATTTTAAAGAAAACAAATTCACTACTACTCAACTGCTGGTTCAAGTTCAATCTGAATCTCACGTGGCGACTCCAGCATTGTGACTTGTGAGGAAGAAAAAAAATGCGAGCTTCTTCCTTCGTCGTGAAGTCAGGTGTTTGTTGGTTCCTTGTCTCCAAGATATTTACTGGTTTCAATACCTGCGTGGCATCATCATCAACCTCTTCAAACAAATCCTTTGAACAGATTGTCCTGAGAGTATTCTGCTTTGGGTTATAGCCTGGACTGTACCTTACTACCCATCATTTTACAGAAGAAAAAAAACATCAAAATCGGTGTTCCGTTTGCGCGTGATTTTTATTTTATCTCATTTATTTGTCACGAATTTATCATTCATAATAATTTATTATTACAAAATCAAAATATATAGCGTTGTGCAGTGTCTATCTGCTGGATTGGCATTTCCAGTAATAGAAAATAATATGTGTGCTTCTGATATAATTTGAAGGTTACACGGGAAAACACCCCCTCATCGTCATTCTGGTCGAAAATGACAACGCTATCTGTAGTATCTCAAGACGTAATACCCGAATATGCAGTCCTTTCCGGTGAAAAACACCATCATCGTCGTCTAAAAGCAGGTTGAAGTTACGCTATACCGAGGAAAATCATTGCGGGCGTTTGTGAGGAAGAACCCCATGATTGCGGTTTAAACGTCCTCTTTCCTGAACTGGACTGTTACCTACATTTCCTTACAAATAAATTCTCATTTCTTTTAGCTCTGAAATATGAATTGGGTTTTTTT
>JAEMON010000008.1:13047858-13061932 GCA_030264115.1 Lygus lineolaris | reverse complement strand
GCGATGAGGGGGGTTTTCCCCTGCACCCTTCATTTGTAATCTATCGAACTTTATGTCAGTCTCATCATATAGAATATAAGAGTAAGTTCAAATAATTTTCAAATGGTTTCTCCAACCTACATGATTTCCTACCCATCCGAATCCCTTGAGATTACAACGAATCGTCCACGACTAAAACCTCTCAAAAAATTATAAAGCAAGACTCAGTTTTTTTGTGGAACGACATACTCCGATCGACGTCAACCAATGAGTTGTAACCTCACCCACGTCTCATAAGCCACCAGGACTCAACTTTACCATTGATGTTTCTATTTCAACTCAACAGTATCGCCGCACTATGTCCAAAATGTGTGGCAAAAAAGTTTGTTTATGTTTTTGTGACTCAACTGCTCACCAGAGTGCATATAGGTCCCTTCTTAAACATAAGTCAAAACGATCATGTTCACGACCAATGTTGATGGGGGTTTTTCGTAAAATGATGGGTAAGTTCCTGCCAAAGTTATAGGCTGCCTATAGTATGTATAAGTCGCATATTATTTATCCTCTTCCTTCATCGTGAAACCGGCCATAATTAGCGACGATGGTTGAATAAACACATTCGAAAATAGGGAATGGTTTTGAAATTTCTTGGAATCTCTGAAAATAATTTTTTGTAACCAGTTCAACGATATCAGAACAATTTTTGTGAGTCGATCCTCTCAGATTCAGATTTCATTAATCGGTTTAGGTAACATAAACATCGGTTTCCCAGTTGATTGTCAGGGACATCAGTTGACAATTACGATCACGCGTGTCGCAGGTTATCGGTTATTATAGCGGGATACTCCCGTATCTTCTTCCTTCATTTTGAATCGCTAACGTTCGCGAGTAAAGACGATCGTCACTTGGGAGCAGGAGTTATATAATTCTTATATTAACCAGTGACGTTACACGAGATTAGACAAGATTTTTAAACAATCCGTGCTAACACAGAAAAATTTGCGAGGAGGTATTTACCTATAATCAGCAATAATATTTCTTCAATAGATTTAAGAAAACGTTTCAATTTGAAAATATTTATTTCTGATTAAGTTCCATTTATACTCCTATGCTTCTACACAGTGACCTCCTGGAATACCGCAATTTGGCTTGGCCATCACCATTATTATTGTGGCACTATAATATGTACACAACGACTCACAAAGGAATACCATTTCTATCGGATACCTGGCAAGATTGGATGGTTACTAAAACTACGTACACTACATTTTCTATCCCTCCTCCATTCTATGGATAATACCTGATGCCTTACAATTTTGGTTTTTGAAATAGTAGGTACTGAAAAGCATATTTTAAAAGTATTTCCGAAGAACTTTAGTAAATGGAGGGTACACCACTTCCCTACAGTTACCATTTCATTTTATTCATATTGTAGATTAACATCCAGGTTCGGTTTCAACGTGGAGGGAGCGTACAGCACATACCGTCAGGTACGGACGGATACGTATATATGTAATTAGAAGCCATTATCGACAAACATGATACGACCATTTGAGGCGGTGTAACCTTAGCCGTAAGGTGAAAGTTAAACCAAAGCTGAGACTGTAATGGTTTTCGAGGGGAGAACTAAGGCGGTGCGGCCATGACTGATAATGAAGTGGAATTATTGTGTGGTGCGTATGATTGGGCAGGCCTTCGTACCCGCCACTTACCGATCCCCACCACTTAAGTTTCTCTTGCTTCTCACCTTACTGGGACCGCTTAGAAGCCGGGATATGCCTCTAGCCACACGATAAATTCTTTCGATTGGATTCTACCGTTGTATCATGAAACTTCAAAACCATTCTGGCAATAAAGCTCGAATGGGTATTTTGCTATGCAGGAAGCACGGTGGGTACTATAGAGGTGCCCGAAGGTGAAGTAACTTACCATAGTTGGCCAACAAAGTCCCTATCCGGGTACTATCCCATAGATCTATCTATGGAACAGACTATTCAAATA
Organism: Lygus lineolaris; assembly: GCA_030264115.1. Taxonomy (NCBI): domain Eukaryota; kingdom Metazoa; phylum Arthropoda; class Insecta; order Hemiptera; family Miridae; genus Lygus; species Lygus lineolaris. The sequence goes on along the minus strand of JAEMON010000008.1, from coordinate 13,059,952 downwards.
TTGTTGATTGAGTGTTGTTGATTGTATTATCAACTCAAGAGTTCCTCTCGGCAGAATGCGAGGAGGAAATTGGGATGACGAAACTTTTGGGACACTTCAAGCAATCTGGTGGTTGCAATACCTATTGTTATTGCTATCATTATAATGAAATGAAGTCGATTGGTACCCGTATTAAAATTGGAGTTAAGATGGGTACGTCATAGGTGGTACACTTGAGTGACAAAGTACAGTAGGGGTGCCATGCTCGCGGAACAGTGGAAGAAAGAGCTTTTTGAGCTCAGCTTTTGGAAATACATATTTGGCTAGGTACTTCAACTATGGAGGTAGATTACATAGACCTGAATATCTATGAAAAGCATAAAAATAATTCATGATCAGTTGTATGTTATTGTTGAGGTGTGAGGAGCAAAAAGTTTAATGTGTTGAACTAGTGAACCAATTGAGCCAATAAAATCAGAATGACATGTGAACTATCCAGTTATCGACCTGTTTGAGATACATTTTCGTTCATTATTTTCAATTATTATAATCTTCACTATATAATTGTCAGTGTAGTTGTCAAGTCCAGTTGTACGTCTCCCTCGTCGAAACTATTAGATAGATCTTGATTGGGTTATTTTTTCTTTTTCAAAACAGTGGCAAAGTTAAGATGACTTTGAACTTCTTCCTTCATAGTTCGAATCGGCCTTCCTTAGTAAAGTTGATTGAGGAAAAAATACGTTCGTAATAATAGGAAAAGATATTACTTTTCACATCAAATTGGGAGGAGATGTAAACTGCCAAAAAAATGTATGATGAGGTCAACCTCTGACAGAATGGATTCTATGTTCAGATTATATAAGTAGGGATATATCGTTGAAACTATATTACTAATTATAGAAATTACATTGATTTATTACCTATATGATAAGAGGTTAATCCCTCCCAAATATCAAGTTTTAAGACCCAAAGATGTCCACAGTAACAACTGTATTATAACAATAGGCTTGTCTTGGCCAATAAAAAATCACAGTAACTTACGGTCAAACTAATATACACTGAAAATGCAAAGCATTGGACATGAGACCGAATAGCAGATTGATGCTGATATATAGAGCTTCCCACCGACTAGTAAGATTGTGTGAGCCCGTCATCCAACATCAAAAGGAACTCATGTCATGCTAATCGAATCATGGTTTGCATGTCTGGCATCCGGTTTGAACTCGTGTCAATTAAGTGAAACGTCGAATCCATTTCCTTACCGTTGAATTTCCTTTATAGGAGAACAATGACTGGTACAACATACATCAAAAAATTAATTATTGTCGTTGTTGGAGTGAAAAGAGCTCTCAGTAGAAACGTTACCCTTCGAATAAAGGGTGACATCTGGACTTTTCGTGAGGACACGACTCATTCGGAATACGTTATTTAAAAAAATTCCCTGCGTTCAAACACGTTGAAAAAACTTTTAATCATATCGATCTTGGGCCTTATTTCTTGTTCTGTAAGTATAGGTGGAGCATATGTCGCGACTTGATTGAATTAGAATGCCGGGTGGTCGTAAATGAATAAGAGACTACATTGAGGCAACGAAACGCCTCAGAAGAATGAAGATGTTTTTCTCAATACGGCTAACAATATAATGGGGAAGAAATGAATGGTAATGCAGGGGACTGAGGACTAGCAGGTCTCCGAAGGGTTGACATATCTTTTGCGGTTGACCACACCTCGTTGTCTTCAGCGATAGAGCGGATACAAGGGGAACATTTTATTTTCGAAACAGCGACCGAAGAAAATGGCCACTAAGTGGCCAGCGGAAACCGCATCTGTGAGCTGAGATCGAATGAGGTCGATTTGATTTTTTGCTCCACATCAACCTAATAAGAAGTAAGTACTCGTTGCTAACCCATCGTTGTATGGGTAGTTTGAGAGTGTGATTGGCCACCCGTGTATGAAGCTATATATGAATCGCTGAGTGTAGAAAAGGGACAAGTCCCTATGTTGGTCAATATTGGTTTTCCCAGAAAAACTGTTCTTCTCGTGTCAATACACCTTTAGTGTGAAAAAGAGACAGGTCCCGTAACATTTAGCGGTATAAATTGATGAACGAAATCGACGTTGAGTGTAAGAGCGGGACAAGTCCGGAACAAGCTGTTCGAGTGGCCTACCATGGACATGTCCTAAAAGCATCCGAATGAAACTTTTTTCTGCAAGGGGGTCACTCACACACGTGAAATGTTTTTCTTCTAAATTCTGTTTTAATATTCATTGATTAAGAAAAATTATTCCACAGTACAATCTGAGTCATTATGTTCTTGTTTTCTTTTCAATCTGATCGTAATTAATGAAATAGAGCCCTCAACTTGCAATTTCCATTGTTGAGTGGGGAAAAAAGGACACGTCCATCGCTCAAGAGTGACTGCGACAGTGACACTCAGCGATTCATATACCTAAATTAAAGAAGAAATATTGGGGATGACGCCCCTGCTACCCTACGCCAGTTTTTGGGTTTAAAGAAGAAAATTATGGCGAGTGGGAGTCTGATGAAAGATATAAAGGAAGCAAAAAGACCACCCCAAATCAAGTATGAGCCAAGCAAGACACGGATGGTGACGCCACGGGGGGGGGGGGGGGGGGGGGGGGGGGGGGGGGGGGGGGGGGCTAAAAACTAACTTATAATTGTGAGGCACTAGTCCGACACCGTTGCTGTGCCATGACACACTCAGGGCTGTAACCCGAATGTTATTTTTTGCTGTCTGGCTAATCAGTTTGGAAGACCTAAAATACGCGTACTTAAGTTAAAAAATATAACTTGTAACCGCGATTTAACTCTGAGACTACAGATTTACTACAAAATCGAGTTAATGGGAATGGCTAAATCCAAAGCCTACAATAGGAAATCATGTATTTCACACGAGGCTTCTTTTTGATATAATTGCCTCGACTGTAAATTGAAGACCATCGAGGTTGATAACACGAATTATGTACTTTGGAGAAGAGCGACGTGCTCTTCAGGTATTTCCCATGGCTCTGCCATACCAGAGGAAAAGGAGTGTGCATTTACCTAATTCCTCGTCTCTATAGCTCCAACCCGGAGCGGTACCTTCAGAACCCCCTCATTAATAGTTCCACGATGATACTCGGCTCTGAAAGACCTTCATTCCATTATGACGATATCCAACTACAAATATGATGAAGTGCACATTAACTCTGCACGAACTCCAAGTAATCACCGGCATTTTGAAACGGGCCTTTTTTCGAGGGCTCGGAGAAGCTGGTTGATTGGTGGGAGCTTTTGAAGAGAGGTCTTCGGAGCAAGTCCTAATACGAGTATCTCTAGTGCGAGTCCAAATAAGTATCCGCCCGGTAAGTAATGGCGGGCCTCTGGCAGCCTCTAAGTGGGGTATATCTTACTTATGGATCAACCGGAGTGTGGAAGGGTCATCCCAGGATCTGACCCGACTTCAACAATGGCCGATGCTTCAACTACACCTCTTGGTTTCTAATTCTCTTCCCATCACGTACTGATGGTTGACGAGCAGTGAATTCCTAGCCACGAAAACATCGTCTGAGGCGCGGATGATTTGAGATGAGAGCCCATTTTCAATTCCCCAACACCTTGAACCCTTGTTGAGTTCGTTGCCCTTGCAGTTCCTGAGCTATTAAGATATCTGTACATATGAAACCAATAATGAAAGACTATCACAGAGAAATATTCCTTTTTGAGACAACTTCCTACTAAAAGAAGGGCCGCGTGCGGCATTCAGTACCTAAAGCACATTCAAAATAATAAACGACACTTTAAAATGATGTACCTACGTTGATTGGACATCATGATCAATTGGGATGCTGTGGTCAACTCAGCAGCAAGAAGCACGCGAAATAAGTAAGACAGGGCTGCAGAGGATAGAGAGGCTCAATCGACCCTTTAGTGTTATGTATGATGGGTGGACTATTTTTCATCTGGAAAAACTCTTCATTTTTGAAGTCACTGGTTTATTTTCTTTTTTTTCCTTTCGTCGCGACATTGGCGACTTCTTCAGCCTGTATTATTTTGTAGTGTTGCTTATCAGCTTAGGATTTTAAAGGATGTACGGAGCCTCTTTATTGGGGTAGGTGCTCTTGGTACCTGTAGTGTAAATTGGTTGTGGGTAGGGCTGCACGGTATGTGATAGATAGTTAGTCCATAAGCTGGTTTTGGTTTCTCCTTGGAAGACGAAAGAAGTTCTTAGAGTACCTTGTATCGATGATTTCGTGTATGTGGTGTTCATCATGTGGTGATTCCACAGTAAAATAAAATATCTAAAACTTATACTAATCAATTCTCCGGATTTCACAAGTTGCACATACTCAGGAACATATATAGGGAGCATTTTAAAGCACGATTGTGAAAGGTAAAACTGGTAAAAAAAAAACGTCTTACAATAGGCACACATTTCATTATAAAGTTGAATTTCTGCATGGATTATTATCCAAATTGATCGAATATCCCATCCAGTCCAATCCAGTGAATCCAATATCTATCAAATTGAGTAGGTACCGACTCCAATGCGGACACATATGGAAGAAAACGCATCAGGAGAGCAAGTTAAAACTCACTCAGCGAATCCTGATTTTACAAGAATACCTATCTATAAAGAAAATAGAAAAACTCTGGAATTCTAGAGACGGTAATTGTGTTAACATAATTTTTGGTACATTTACAAACAATTCTTATTTCGTTCATGTCTCCCATCCATTTACAGTTGTTACTATATGGTTTCCGCAGAGACCACAATAATACATACAGGTACATATTGAGGGATTTTACCGACTGAGAGGAGTTTTTTTTTTTTTTTTTGGTACCGCAATCCGCCAGCCAGCCTGATCTATGGATTGCCAAACAGGACTTCCAACCGATTTAAACGATGGACACAATAATTGTAATTCCTTCACGAAGCGAGTAGGTACCCGAAACCTCTCATCCAAATGTTAATTGTTAGTTATGGTGATTCAAGCCAATAGGTATAAGTGCAATCACCGAATGACAAATCATCACCCAACGCAAAGGGAAACAGGTTCTAATTCCAGGGCTTCATTCGTCAATTCGACTAATACGTTTTTCGTGATCGGCCTTAAAGAGGAAATTATAGCTGTTTGGAACATTTTGAGCCGCGCCCGAAATGGATTCCGAATAAATTGCGACTTCTCAAGAGGCAAAGCGTTCAAATTTTAACCTTCCCTTGGTATAATTTTTGAATCGCTCGGTAGATTGAGGAATGCAAATTGGATTTGAGTAATCGTTCCCACGATGAGAGCGAGGCCCCGAATGGTAGCTGAAACTCGACCCAAAGTGGTTCGGTGCGGTTGGCGGTTTCAGCTCAGATTGATCCTATTTTGGTTGGCGATAGGAAACTTCCACGGTTGATCAGGAACCTCATACCGGGGATTGTCTATGTGTGGGAAAAATCCCATTCAGGCGATCCCAAAGTCTATAAGAGAATGAAAGCATATCATGAACCTCTTCTCAAGGTGTCAGTTTAAAGGAGTTGTCAGCAGATGTAGTAGGTAAAGGTTATCCTGTTGAATCGACAAGATTCCTTGTGGTTGGAATCAATCAGATTAAATGTTATCTGGCCTCTGGGTGATGTTTTTAGAACTCTGATTATTGATACTGTGATAGAAGGATTTTGCTGTCTGAAATAAAATTTCTGGATAGTTCAAAAATACCTCATTTTGCACCATGTTCAAATGAATACTTGTTAACAGCAAACTAATCATTTATTTAAAGATAATTCTTTGATTATTTATAATATTAAATATAAATTACCTTTTCCGATTTTGTTTTTGTGTTAGCACTACAGGTTCCGCCCCTTAGTGATAACATAGAACAGAATTGGGAAAGTTACCTAATTAATATTTAATATTACAAGTAACCGCAATCGAATTCAGGACTAATCAAATTAAAATAATAATTCTTTGAGCAAAGTGAACAATCAGTTTAATGTAGGAATAAAAACTATAACTATTATAATACATAGAATGTGAATAATATAAATACGAGTACATAAAACCGAAAAAAGCCTTTTACATAGGTATATAGACTTGTTTTTGATGTAAACTACAAATTTTTGTTTTCAATTTTTTTTTATTATAGTGCGCCTCTTGGTGCGGTGCGCCCCTAGGCCCGTGCCTATTGGGCCTAGTGGTAAATCCATGGCTGATAGCAGTCAAGAAATTTCATCAAGAGGTAGGCAGGTGCTGTACTCGGGCTTCCTAGAAATATTGTTTTAAATAATCACGATTAATCATGAGTACACCTAATGCTAAATCGGTACAAGACGTGGAAGTTCATCTCATCCTTGGAGTCACGTACATCATTGCCTATAACCTGGCCCGGAACTTTGACATCATTCTGCAAAAATCCTGTAGCGTGATTCAATTTCGAACGAAAATTCGAGTAAGTAATTGTCCAGGATTCAACTGAACGACAAAATTTGAAAAATTTAAATGTGTTTTGGTCAGGGTAGGCATTGGCTAGCCTGCTAACTAGACTCATTTTCAAAAAAAATTTAAAAGGAGAAATTTCTTAGATATTGTAATCCATTTCAGGTTCTTTTTATAATGGTATTACTCGTAGAACTCATATTACGTTCAATATGAACTGTAAGGGATAGCAACGTAATGGGGAAGTTACACAGAGTAACTCAGTAGAATTTCTATTTACTACGTAAAAGATGAGTATGATTTGAAACCCTACTCCGAAGGTTTCATGAGGTATTGAAAATATCGGGCGTAAGTAATTTGTCAAAGCCGCCACTGGTCGGTGTTCCTTCTATTGTTTTCGTACCATCATGAGGAGTAAAAGCATGGTGAAGCTGGAATATTATCCTAGTACTACCATGACGAATAGAGTAGGTAGTTATTGGTAGCTAAAAAACCTGCAATATTCTTCGAGATAACGAGCTTTGAACTTGAAAATTATTTAGGATGTGTCAAAGTTCCACAAAATTTCGACAGCCTACTGGTTGAGAAAACAAAAATATGATTTGTTTTCGTAACTACTCTGCAAGGATTTCTGAAAATGTTCCATCCTATTGTTAGTCAGCATTGGGAACAAAACCTTCATGTAGCTAAATCAATTTGCTTTTGCGTCTGTTTCACTCATAAGCATTGGAGTCGAGCTCGTTTAAAACCATTTATACTAAGTGGAACTTTGCTTTGAAATGAAGTGGATTGTTTAATTCACTGTTTCCTTTGGAACTAATTGTTGGTAACTCTTGTTTTCACGTGACGTGACGTTTAATAAGGAAGGGAAATAAAGACAATTTTTCCTCGTATATCAAAACCATTTTTAAATGTAACGAGTGGGGAAAATTCTCATATTAACTAATTGCTCTAATTGCACGATTGTTCTTCTGTGAGAATAATTTGTTGGTAGACGTCCTTGGATCAGCTACGTTGAAATTGTCACACAGAAATTATTTGTTGAAAGCGTTTTATGATTAGTTTTTATAATAATTTATTGTTATTGAGCAACCGGCCTGTTTTATTGAGATGTCATAAAAATATATTATAGACCACTTGCGTTTGAATCATTATGGTTTTCTTATAGTTTTCTAAATGCTTTGCTATTTTGACCATGAGGGTTTCTCACTTCTAAGGTATGAAAACCTTACAAGCATTCGTGCAAGTATTTATGGAAAAGTTCTCTAAAATCGAAATTTCCACTTCATTTTTACGTTTCAAAGCTTAATGAACAAAATAAATTGGGTTCTTTTCTGTCAGTCTGTTTGTCACCGATTCCTTGTGGAGGTCTCGAGATGATTGTTAATAATTTCATTGCAATTGGATCAGTAGCAGCCACTCTGCACGAGTAAATTTGAAATTTGTTGTCAAAATAATGGATTACAATAATTTAGTATCCATGTTATGCTCTGTCTATTATGTAGTTTACTTACTGGCCGAGTGGCCGAGTTGCGTAACTTGGCACAAGTTTTTGGAAAACCACTTGGTTGTTGATTTATGAAGGCGATTTGAGATACCATTTTTCGACGATTCGTACTATACTTGAAAATACTTGAAAATGTTAAGAAACAATTTATTATTCAATTTCTTTCCCTTCTATCCAATACCTATTCTCTCTAATACTGGCCCCCTTATTCAATGTACTCGTATAACCCCGTTGATCGCTATTATGCAATATATCATGCTTATATTATCATGTACTAATATTGAAACTACTAATGATGGAGGTCGTTGATATATTTTAATAATATTTTCTTGGTCAGAGACTTCTCCTTCTAAATAATTCAACTAATATTCATGAACCCGATGACCGCTACACGCAACACCACAAGAAAAATTGTCATTGGTTCCTTGTTGAAAGCCGTCAAGGGCCTAGGTACGACAAAATAAGCGAGGAAAACATCTTTAAAAATTTGGGAGATGAGCTCTCAACCACCAACCCTGCCTTTCTAACTGCGGCTTGTTATTATAGCTGATAACCTTTTTTAAATTCGATCTTCCACAGCTCACTGAGCATTACAAGGCTCGTATGCCGCTCGTGTAAGAACGTCTCTCAGAGGTTCTTTTATCCTCAGTTTGTTTGATATTCAGATGTATAGGAAAAAAGTGGAAGACGGGGAAAAGGATCAAGGCAGGCTAGAATACATGAATATTAACAAGCAATGAGCCCTTCCTTTCCGACACTTCTACGCTTTTTCCGGATTACCATATTTCCAATTTCTTACCATACGTGACGGGATAGCTGGTAATCTCGGTACGGATAAAAAGGTAAACTCTCTGGGTCTCTCCTCTTTTCCGCGGGTCTCAATCAAAGGAACCGACGCATATAGACATTGTATCGATCAGGAGGGTGAATATATCTTGTATATGATTACATATATGTACTTAAAATGTCACAATCATTAATTATGCATCCAACAAGGAAGTAGTGATATGCTTCACCGATTATTTCATTTTTATCATTATTCTACTCCGTATATTGAGGCATCCATATCAGTTCTCAAGTATTTTATGAGATCTGGAGATTTTTATCCATTTCTCACCCTCTAACTACTATCTGTGGAAACATAAGAAGCACTGCTTAGGAAAAAAACTGCAGCAAATTATTACCCACGGTAATATTTACGGTTTAATATTTGCAGTGCTTAGATTTGACGTAGGTACTTCCATTGATCAAAATCAATTTGCGATTCTCAATAATTTAGTTATTTTTTCGACATTTTCATATTTTTACTTCGGCATACAACCACCGTTACCGTTACGTTTGTGTAACGCACAGCCCAAAAACCTCTAGAAACGTAGCTAGAAAAATACATTCATATCTTTAATTTGGCAAACAACCACGAAATGAATTAAGAGACATGAAAATATGTAACTGTGTTGGTACGGACATGTACGCAATCAGTTCAATAAATATATAATTTTCATCTGTTCAATGTCTATGTCTATGTCTGTCTCCTTAGGAGGAGGCGCATGTCTATGTCTATGTCCGTCTCCTTAGGAGAAGGCGTATTGTTCGACGAGCTAGCCACATGCACAGTTCAGCAACCCTTCAATCTTTGTCATTTACTGACACTGTCGTGCGCATCAAAGGAAGTTTTTTAATTAATTTACCAATCTTTATCAAAAAGTGAAGTTTCATTGTGAAGACTGAATTGTTTTTTCCTTTTTCTCTTGTTTAAACTGTACCTACCTATGTGAAGAAATGTATAATTTATTTTAAACTTTAAAACAATATACCTAAGTACCTTGTGGCTGTACAGGCAACCAATGCCAAATAAACATTATTTAAAAAAAATAAAAATAAATGTCCGTCTATGTGCGGGGTGCCTGTACACACCTACCCTACTATTGAATTTTTGGAGCAAAACAATTTTAAATGTCATCCCCTAATATGTTACATCCCTCTAATGTGAGTGATAGTAGTGCCGTGCTTCGATTCACAAATAGGACCAAAATGGGACCTATACCAAATTTTATTTTGCCCAGGCAAAGAACGAAAGATCGGTTGGTCGGTAAAATAATAGTAAATTCGATTTTCGAATTATTAGTAAGTACCTACCTAAATTGAAAAAATGTAAAATAATATGAAATTGAAAATGTTTTTATTGGCCTATTCCGAAGGTTAATTAATCAGAATTGATGAATTTGGAAAAACGAGAAACCTATTTTTAATAGGCAAACCTACTCGAGAGCTCTCGACCCTACGTCAACTAGCTGGAGTTAAGTACCTACCTATACGTTTCCAGCGCTTTGTACGAAAACCATGACGCCGTTGCTAATGACAGTTTTGGAAGGGTAGAGCGTTCAATTTCAGTTGTTTAGGCGGAAGGCTGGGTTAGATCAGATTAGAGCGAAGGCCTAATGGCCCTGCCCCAGGGCTCTAATGGTGACTTAATGCCCCTGTTTTAATTGTTGCAAGCTTCCTCTTGTCTTCGCCGGACACGTCACCTTGATTACGGCCCTAATTACTCATGACAAATTATTCTCGTATTAGGGCTTGGCAGATTGCTATTTTCCCTGGCAGTTTCTGCATCTTTGGACGTGTCATAGTGCATAGTGCATAGTTTGGGAGGTAGAAGTCCGAATACATGTCTTTATTTTCGTCCTCCCTACCCCCTTATAGTAGGACTCCATACCCCACATTCCCTTATAGTAACTAGTCTACGGATTCTCACAAGTTAAGGGGGTTCCGCCAGTAGCATAAAACATTTCTTCAACTTTTCTCAGTCAATAATCGCTCAATTTCAAATCTGTTTTCGGCATTCTTTCAACTTTTCAATTCTGCAGGGCAACCCACTATCGAAATTTTAAATTTCACAAATTTCACATTTTGTTATCAATTTAAAATTTAGAATGTGATATTTTGATAGTGCGTTGCCCTGCAGAATTACAAAATAGAAAGAATGTCGAAAACAGATTTGAAATTGATCGATTATTGGCTGAAAAAAGTTGGAGAAATGTTTTAACGGTAAAATGGTAACGGGAGGGGGGGGGGGGGGAAGGGGCGGTTATCTTTTTAAAAACATATTGATATGAAGTAGTAATAAGATTTGTAGTGAGAGTTAATATGAACTCTATAATTCCCGAGATACCTTAACTCATTTGACATTTTTATGTTACCTTTCAATTAGAATCCCAGAAAAAGGTCATTATTTTGTTCCTTTGAATAAAAATGTGAGAAGTAAATTCAAACATATGGAATAAGTGTGTAAGCAGATACCTAGGTACCTATTTATTTCGTTTAATATTCCTATTTTGTATACACGACAGGAATATGAACTTCCAGCGTTATTATTGATAATTGCACCGATAATGTTGGTAGATATAAATTTAAAGCACTTTGCTTGACGTTAGGGCCATAAAATAAACCCTTTTTACCCCATTCGTGCACCTTATCCAATTAATCGTTTAGTCCACACAAAGACCCATTATTATAATATTATTATAAAATTATGTAAATCACCCTTCACTTTTAATTTTGCAATTTTCTGCTCGAAGTGGAGTGAGACTCTCCTGAGTGGCCGACGTGTGAAGAAAACTTAATGCTCTTGAGATCGTACGACTACGAGGAAAAAACACGATTTCCATGTTGATGGAATTTATAACAGAATGGTGTTAATTAGAAGGCTAGAGGGCTCGTAACTCTTGACGTGAATATTGAATTAAAGTTTTCAGCCCACCCTTGGTTTCTGGACAGCAGAACAATGTTGGATGTGAAAGTGGCCCTTACACCTAGATGATAGATGGTATATGGGAGAGTAGTTGTAGGTATGGGATATTAATTTATAGCTTTTCTCATTATATCATGTTAATTACAGGTAACACCAGTGCGGTCTCAACAGTGCCACTAATTGAGTATCTAGGTGATGAGATGAAGAGGGTATCGTTGCCTGGGTACATTTGTTTTTAAAGATTTGCATGAAAACTCCTTCAGTTTTGTGATAGAGCAGACTTGAAATCAGTCAAAATAATACTCACATTCTGGTAGCAAAAGAGTGTGGTAGGAGACTATCAGACGAGGGCGAGTTTCACTGCAACAGGTAATTATCATAATTCGTGAACTTAGTTTTCCTGAGCCGTTTATGAATAGAGATGAGCGAAAATA
>JAEMON010000008.1:12994083-13019960 GCA_030264115.1 Lygus lineolaris | reverse complement strand
TCGCTCACCAACTCATGCTGCATGAATGGAACTTTTCTCTCACCTATCAATTGTGGTACTTTTCCCCCAAAAAATGAACCTCAAGAGCTGTCTTTCTTGCTTTCTGGCTGCTCAAATAACAATAATCGAAATTTGAATTTTTACTCCTGTTCATGGAAAAATGTATTCAATTATGTTAGTAACCACCCTTAAGAAGGAGAGTGAGAGAATCAGTTTCAAGCCGATCGCAATACTTTCCTCTTCACCCTTGATGAGGGCTTATTAATGTAAAAGATACAATACATAAGAAGTGCAAACTTCTGAGTTGATACACGTAGTATGAGATAATATTATAGAAGATATTTCAGAATTCACAAGGCATTTGGCGATAAAGATTCTTGCTTTATTTTCACTACCAGAAAACTCCATATACCTAGCTATGTACTGAAGATGACAGTAAAACCTTGAAATTACAATGAGTTCAGATGGTTTAATCCATCGTTTGATGTTGGGTTGTCCCAACTATATCTGAAAGTTCTATAGACCTTGATATTCTGCTCATCAAGAACAAGCTAGCTCAAGAAGAACTCCATGCTGATATTATGGATACATTTTTTAATGTTGAAATGCAAATTTTTCAAGTATACATTAAACTTAGTGGATAAAAAGAAATCTGGTTATAATGTTCGAATATTACCCCTCCAGCTGCGTGCTAACTCGTTCCAACCGGAAGCAACCCTTAACCGTCGTTTAAACACTAGGATAGGCGTGTTCACGATAAATCCCCACAGATGTTAATCGATCCGTTGAGAAAAGCCAACACAGAAACTGATCACGGAAACGACCATATGTTTGTAGGCCGCGGATGTTGGGAAAAACACAGAATGATCAAGATTTTCATAATTGCCCTTAGTAGGGACAAGAGAAGAACAATTAAACGCATGCGATTTCTCGAACGGTGATCGTTGGATTGATGAGCGTGTTATCACATGCGATCGGAATCATAAATAGAGTTCACATTCCACCCGCGCTGCACTACATTACCATATGTTAGGGACTTTGAACGTGTTTTACCGCCCTTTTCAAGTCCCTTTTCGTTTCGTTGTCTAGATGGAGGCGATTAGAATTAACAAAGGTAATTACCGGGCCGTTTTATATGGGACAAACCGTTCAGGTGGTCTCTTCGAACAATGGGAAAATTGAACGATATCATGTGGCACATTACTGTCAAAGTGTCCGTTTCGTGGGAATCTGTGGCGAAGACCTCTTTTCTCACGGAGCGACGGGAATAAGTGTATGAATGACGTATTGAGCGTCTGTCATTTAATTTCCATATATGTTTTTTTTTCCAAACTTACTTCTATTACATTCGAAAATTTTAAAAAATACACTTTCCAGATGAATTTTATAAGGATTCAAAAAATCATGCTCGCGCAAAGAGTGGCCAATCCTCACCAACTCCCCTATTAATTGACAACCCACATTTTTATTTAAAGTTCGGATTCTACGAAAAATTTCATTGAGAAATAAATAATCCAAAACTCGAATTTTTGAGTGCACAAACAAGTGTCCGCTAAATATAAATAAAAACCTGAGTTGTGGATGCATCAAACTACCAAGTACTACCAAAAGGGTTTAAAACGATGGTTTTGCAATTTTTTTTATTAGCATTGACATTTTTTTTGAAATTCTTCTTTCAACAATTACCTGCTTAGGTACATTTTGATGGTATCTACTCTTAGTTAGCTATTAGGAATCTAGTGTTAGTCATTCACAATAAATTTGGAATCATAAGTTGGAGAAAATCCAACAAGAATTAGATTTGTGTACTCTTAAGAACTTGCTTCAAAATTGAGAAAAAGCTTATAAGGTCTATTCCAAGGCTTAAAATGGTACTTCAGATGTATGATGTAAGTATATAAATGTGTTCATTCGGAGAGCACCTGGATCACAGAACCGGGTTTAAAAGGACCTAGGAATCGCGAAATATCTCACAAGTACTGTGTAAATGAAAACTGGACAGTTTGAGCATTGAAAACAGAAAGATTTACTTTTGGAGCTCTTGGCAGTGGACTTTTTTCCATTCGTATCGATTCCCCTGGGCTGACTAAAAATACAGTAATCTCTTTCAAACAAATTTGATGAACCGATTTTACTGGAAGAACGTTTGTGGGTACCTCATCAAACTCAACTGGAGGTTTCAGTTAGCACCTGTTGAAATCACGATGAATTTCCATATTCTGTAAACCAATAAGGGATTTTGCAAACATAGCTTATCCGTTATAAACTAACCGTTTAATTTCTCATGCAATGCCAACCCTTAGGATGCATGAATATTAATGAGAAACGACGGGGTGCTAGTTCCTATAGATAAAATTACAATTAACAAAGAAACTAAGACTTTGTTTCAGTTGATTTCATTGTATTATAATCGTACAATGCAGTTCAAGTAATTCTCCTCAACGCTTACAGCAACACCTGTAACGTCAAGCTGCCTAGCAACCTAGAAAAAAGCCATGACGTCATGGCTAACTGAGCAGTTAACCTAACACTTTGACGGTGAATATATTCTGGGGTAGTAATCAACATCGCACCCTGCCGATTCTTCGTTTAGGAGTCACGCCAAGACTTGGGCGGAACCGCCGAAGCATAAACTGTTTCGTAATGACGACTAATTGGCTCCAAACTCATAAACCTCGATCTCGTTAAATGGCCGAAAAAAAGGGGGAAAGGTCATTAACATGGAAAAACCCTAGCGGGCAACACCGCTCTTCATATTGGACACAACAGGATTTTATAGATTTCGGATACAGTAGTCTGAAGAACTCAGGCCTATGTAGGGATTGGATAGGAACTGAAACCTAAAGGAGGAGGTTCAGTTCTATTTACAAATTGAACAAAATTTTGTTAACTAATTATACATTTTATTAAATTTAATCAACACTTATGTAGGACATTTTGGAAGTCCCAGTTGTGTCCAGTCTGGATCAGAACCTATTTCCAAGGGCCAATGTGTGGTTTGGAAAACTGGTGACCCCAAATATTGCCAAAACGTATCTTTTTATTTTGACAATTTTATCGATTTACAATCAATCGATACAATCAAAGGTGGTCCCACCGTGAGAAAACTCAGTGATGATCAGTCACTGTTTGAGCAGCTGAGGCATAAACCGTTTTGTAATGCCAAGTAATTGGCTTCAAACTTTATAAAATCCGATCTCATTATAACTGGGAAAAGGGAGCAAAGGTCATTAACACGGATAGTCGTTGCGGATGAAAAGATTAAACGAAAGGGGTCCTGTTTTATTAACGTGTTTGATTCGAGAAAATGAGGGTACTGGAATTTTCATCGCTCTCTTTTTTTTTAGAAAAGGTAGTTTAGAAGGGAGAGATGAAGAGAAGGCAGTGGAAAGGAAAATAAATGATTCTGTTATGATTAATTGTGGCGGGAAGGTTTTAGAGGGCACTCAAATCCTCTTAGTTGTTCGAGGGTCTGCAAGTCACCCTTTAATTGAAAAAGCGGACTATAAAGGACGGTTCGGGAGAGGGGGGGATTCTCAAATCCTTGTGTCTTTTTGTGAAGGCGCGCACCGTGCGTGCTACGGTAGTCGACATGTGTTAGGAGGCACACATATGTTAAACGGGAAGCTAGAGCTGGAGAGCTACCCCGCGTAATTGGTCCGAATATTGTGACAGCTAGGTGCAAGTCATTCTCGGGGGCTCTGCTTTGTAGAGGCTCAGCATAGCGTTGCGGCTTCCCTTGTGTTGGAGCGAGGGCCATTGGGTGCCGACAGAAGGCAGAAAGGAGAGTAAAAGTAAAATAAAGTAAGTAAAGTCAACAACTATTTCAGGCTGGATAAGAGAGGGGAAACTAGAATGAAACTCGCCAGTTGAAGATGCAATCCACACACAAACATAAAGATAATTATTCCTTATTTCTTTCATATATTATTTTTTTGCGGAGTAGGTATCGTACCACTATCGAGTTTGAACACAACAATAAATATAAATAAATCACACATATATGAAAGTTGAGGAAATCAGACTACTTACCCTTTGGTAGGCGAAACAACGATAACAGTACCTAACAGAGAACGTTTTTAACAATAACAAAAAATTTGTTCCTATCTAAGTTTAATAAATATCTAATAGAATGGGTACCAAGATTTCCAGTGTTGCTGTACGAGTCAGCTGAGAAGTAATCGGAAGTACGAATGTCACTTCCTCTTCAGATGTCGCGAACCTCGTTCTGGACGAGGGTCTTAAGGATTCCCCTCACCACAACAGGCTAGGATGTCAGTGATACGGGCGGCAAGTTGAGCGTATGAAGCATGGAGCTCTAGGTCGTCGTGTAAGAAGTCGTTACGGATAAACCAAGGGCATTATGTCAGCAATCCGGCAGCTCGATTCTGAATCTGGATTCACCGGATCTGAGTAGCAGATGCCGAACTCTGCGCTATGCTTATGGCCAAAGAGGGAGCAAGAGGGAAACGTACAGCAGTTGCTTCAATACTGAAGAGTTGGATGAAGTGAGCCGCTCATATCTCACCAATTCGTACTCTGGTGGCAGTTTCACTTACATGATTATCCACGTGAGGTTTAAGTCTAAGGCCAGAGCGAGATATCTCACGGAGTATGAGGGATCGACTACATGGAAGTCTCCTTCTTCCATGGAAGACTTCTTCTTCCGTGGAAGACTCCTTCTTCCCATGTCCACTACCTGGCCTTGGAGTTGAGAAGCTGAAGCTCCGTTTTAGGGAGTAGCAGATCAGGCCAGATATTTCTGGATTGAACATTGAGCATTATCTTCATTGATTAGACTGAGTACAGACTTTTTTTTTTTTTTTTTGAGAACTGCAGAACTTGATACATTGAGATCTTTGATAGATTACCAGTTATGGGTTTCGAATCGCACCACACATTTTCCAGTTCATCAATGTTTAATGACGATTTCTAGGTAATAATTCCTTAATATTCGCTGCCAATTTTTGCTGCAATTTCGAAGCAGTTCATATTAAAATTTAATTCTTCCAGGATCATTATTACCTAGACAATTTACATTTTTTGTTATGAACAACTTGATGGTTGCACGAACTCAACAGAGTACATCTTAACTTGGCTATCCACTTCTCCGGGTTCTTTGAGGCACCGTCGCTCGCTTCTAAGCTCAAGTTCCGCCTGGCTGACCTATTCCCGCTCCCTAATGAATCCTCAATTAACTCTAATGGGTGAAGCTTATGGGGTTTTAGAGCCAATTAGTTCGCTTGCACAACGATTTTGAGATGATATTGTTGTAATCCAGTTGCATAAGACGGCAAAATATTTCTTGGTTACCCTCCACACCCGACCTGGTTTTCCTGCAAGTTCGTAAACTTAATAATAACGTAACGCTTCTCACGAACTCAGGAATCAACTACAGAGTATCTATTTTTGTCAAGGATTGTCCCAGTGCTGATGGCACCTGCTGTTCCTCAGTTGACTGCTGATTGTTTCTCTGTTTCCAGCTGCTGGTGAAATTAATGAACTAGAATGCCCTTGCATATCTCACCCTTTTGGGCCTTTAAATACCTACTATTCAAAACTAGGTAGGTAGGCATATCAGTTTGAATTTAGAAACAGTGGGTAGATAGTTATATCGCTTCAAACCAATTTTCCGCCGGATTCAACAACAACAGCTGGAACTAGAAAAATCTGGTCCGGATATTCCACAGTTCAAATCTTCAGGATCTGTAATCTAGTAAAGAACCGACAGCGGTATGAAGAATAATCGCCCGTAAAACCCTGATACTATAGCACACCGCTGATGGGACATACTCCCATTGTCCATATTTCTATTAGGTTATGTGGGGAACTGTGGACATTACTTATCCCCCACGCCTCGTATGTGCTGATTCACGCTAGATTAGTTTTGGAAAGTGAACATGTTCGTGTTGCGAGCAATGATTTCGTGTGTGGAATGAATTCTTTCACTTGACGCCCCCAGGCGAGGGGAACGTCGAGTTGATGGGCCGCATTTGTCGGGACAAATATTGATACAGCTTAACGGTTATCAATAATTTCCCTGTAGAAAGGGGAGGTATGGGTAAACATTTGCCCGGCAAATGTCGTTTATCAGCTTCATCGTGCGTGAGCATTGCTAGCTGGACACTAAAGCTAATGTGATCATTTCACTTACCGAGTGGCCCGACGCTTTCGTTGACAATCTCGCTATCCTCTGGTGCAATCAAACCTGACCACTATCATCAAAAAGCTCATCAGTGTTATCAAGTTGAGTGCAGCCCTCTCAGAGCGTTTCCCTCAAACATTCAACCACTTCTACACGAAATTATTCATTTATTTTATAAGAGGAAGTTTAACCTAGACATTACCTACAAAACTAAAGTCAACCAAACTCATATCAATTAATAGAAGTCATAGATTTTTCCATTAATCTCCTTAATGCATTTCAGAAGTTTTATTGGTAGACGACGAAAAATTGAACTGAAAAGAAAAATTGAAAATTTGCACAATGTCTCAGGCTCTATACGTCCTCAAATGGGACCATAGGGTGAGAATTTGACTCCCTGGAGGAGTAATCCAAAAATTCTGGCCTACGATCTCATCCCTTCTTTCGATATTGTTGACATTTTGAAGTAATTTTGAATTTTTTATCTCGATTTCAGGGTCAGATATCGTCTGGATCGACACATATGGATATAAATATAAATATGTATAAGAATATTTTATAAGAATAGCCTGAGACGGATTTCCACGAAGAAAATTTTCAAAAATTTGCATTACTAAAATTTTGAAGCCATTTCAGTAGTTTGATTTTCTTCGAAAATTCGCTAGAAGCAGAATCTGTTCATGGAACTTTGAATTATATTTTAGTGCACTCTGACTCACTGTTTGTTAGGTACTCTCTATAGGCGCACGTGTCAATTGTTTCTATTTTGGACATAACGCGGATGCAGACTTCACTGCTTCCGTACCAACCGGGTTTTGTCACGGCCATTTTTTGATTTTCTCGCTTGTTAGCTTCTTCTTCAATTTACCCTTCAGAATTCGCCTTCAACTCAAAACGGACCCTTTTCAACATCGAAATTACTTGGGCCTACAGTCCCCTCCCTCCACGTCCCAAGCCGGCTAATCTTTTTCCAACGAAAAATCGCCTTTTTGACCAGCGAGAGGCGCTTTTCACCTAAAACGACGAGGCTTGTCACGGCCAGTGTGATCTCAGCGGAACCTGTTAGAAACGGCAAAAAAGTCGCGCGTCCTTCCAGCGGAGAAGCTGTTGAGCTGATAATATACCCATTGTGCCCGTCTAGTGCCTCTATCACCGCGGATCGTTCACGCTTATTTCGAAGCTGCTAAACCAATTACCGAGTATTATATGTCCTAGGATGCCTTTATAGACGGATATCGCTGCACCAGTCAAATCCTTTTTTGAAAAATTATTTTCAAAAGAAGATGTCATCTCAACTCTATAGAAACGTGAAAG
Organism: Lygus lineolaris; assembly: GCA_030264115.1. Classification (NCBI taxonomy): domain Eukaryota; kingdom Metazoa; phylum Arthropoda; class Insecta; order Hemiptera; family Miridae; genus Lygus; species Lygus lineolaris. The sequence goes on along the minus strand of JAEMON010000008.1, from coordinate 13,012,501 downwards.
AAACGATGTTAAAAGTTCTTGAACTTCACAGGTTCCTCACAATGTGAATAAGATAATACTAGATACCTTACTTACATACACGAAACAGTATGGTAGGTATTGAGATGGTTACCGTGAAATAACTTCTTGAATTGACAACATTCCGGTAAGGTCAGGATGTTCAGCTTTCTTGAGTCGGGAGAATCAAAACATTAGCCCCAGGAAATGTTGAGAACGACAGCTCGACCCCTCAGTAGAAAGGAGAGACAAAAAATCGGTATTCAATGGCCGAGGTGGTCATATAAGCGGTCAGATACAAAGGAATCCTTAAGATTACGCTGTTAATAAGGTTCGAACCCCCTCGAAGTTCCATAATTTTTTAACAATGTCCCGTCCTCAACACAGGTATAAGTGACCGAAAAGCAGTCCGCCACCTTCAGCACATTTTTCGGATAAGGAAAACTGCCGATAAAGATATTACGATCTGATAAAGATATTACAAGCCAGGTGTAGTTTGTATGTTATCTTGGGACAAACAGCGGCATGCGGTCGATCGTTCGAGGCTCAGGTCCCCTCGTCTGGCTCGTCTCAATCCAGCAGAGCAGTGAGACAATGGGAAGCTACGAGCGAAATGATCGGAACAAATTCTGATCCTCCGGAGAGGACTACCGATCACGTCCGCAACGTTGGTCAGCCTGAAATGATTGCTTTACCTTGTTTGTAACTTTTTCAGCTTCTTCAAAAAGAACTAATAGATCTGCAACTAAAGTAATGACCCTGACAGTTGGGCAATACCGGCGAAAAATTAGCAAGGTACCTTATCAATTCCTGCCAAACACCCGTAGGTATTTCTTGGCAGTTCGCAATACTTCTCATCCTCATTTTCTCATTACCGCCATATCGCTACTTTTATTTTTTGACCAGCTCGTTTTGTCTTTCAATTTCAACAATCGCTTTTCTGTTTTAACAGGTTTTTTTTTTTTTTTTTTTTTAAATTGAGTTGAAGTGTGGGAATCTTTTAAGCAGGGTGCCATTTCAGGAGAGGGAAAAACGGAAAAAAGGGAACTCGGAGCTCATTACTTTAGTTGCTGATCTACTGTATCAACTCCGTGGCGAAATGTAACTCATTTTAGTGAGCAATTTTTTCGATAGATGGCTGTACTATTGGGGCCAAAAATAATTTCCGTTTTTCTCTGGCAGGGATGGATCGATTTTCATTCTGCAAAGCTTTTTGTGAATGGTATCACCCAACTTAGGTTTGTACATTAAGTTACATTTTTTTTAAATCGTCTTCCTTGGTGCGCAAATTTTTGTTTCTCAAAATTGAACATTTTTTGAAACGTCAGGTATCCATGACATAGAGTTTTGGTAGTAGAATCCAAATCAGTTTCCTGATTCAAAACCGGATCAACAGAGCGATCGGCCTATTCGAAATACCAATTACAATAAGGACAGAATTAATGAGGGGGCAACTCTTAACCTGAACGGTTCACGACCGCTTCTCTTCCCACGTGTCCCCAATATTCTCCAGCTCATGGTTACTCCAACCAAATGTTTCTGTGCAGGGAAGAAGTCTTGATTTTAATTTGCCTTGTACAGAGTCTCTGAAGAACTTTCTTGGATAGAACAGATCACTCCACTCACCTTGATCCTAGTTTTTCAGTATACAAGACGGATCATACTTTATTTTTCCCCTCACACAGCTTTCATTCACATAAAGCTTTGCAGAATGAAAATCGGTCCACCCGTTCCAGAGAAAAACGGAAATTAATTTTCGTTTATTTTGAAGCGCGACGTGGTGGCAGCTTTTAGAACTAAACGAGAAACATTTCGCCTTAACATGTTGTTTGCAATCTACCAGGTGGACCAGGTGGTATCATTGAGGATTTGATTCAACATTCTATACCTAGTATTCATACTTGAACGTTAGCGCAGATGCATTACTCTTGTCACTACGTACGAAACCAATTCTAGGTTAAACCACGAGATCATCAATATAGAATACAACTAATTATACGTGATTATAAAATCCTGCCCTCATTACCATATGGGTTAATTTGGCTCATATAACCATCGTTCTAGTTGGTACGTACAGAAGTAAACTTTTCTGACAGAAAAGCATGAAGTTTTGGTTTTGAAATGACATCTGGTTCATCCGTGCACAGGAGCGAAATGCGCAGTCCTTTCAAAGCAGTTATCACCGGAGTTGTTGGGCTCTAAACGCTCTGCTCAAACTGTCCAGGGAGGTCGTTTCATTGTCTGCCGATGTTTTCACGTTTTACGACCAGCGAGCAAACTTCATTATGAAAGCAGTGGCAATTAACTGGGGTAGAAACAGCTTTTGTCCTTCCGAACGTTCCAGTGGGTTGGAATCGTTATAATTCCAGGTCTTTTTCAACGTGTCCTCTGATAGAACGGGGTTCGTTTGGCGTATTTTCAGTTTCCGACTGTTTCAGTTTCATGAGTCACTCCTCCTAATTCAAAAAGTAAATATTGAAAAACATCCCAGGACATACAATTAGGTGAAGATATATTTCCTCCAAAAATCACTGATTTGAGAGGAACAACTCAAGCCAACTCCAGAATAATATTTGACATCAAACTCAACAATGCATCACACTATTTTGATAACAAAACTTTATACTTCTAATTATTGTTAGTGGACCCAAAAATGATTTTCTATTTAGTGAAATGATTTTCCTACCTATTGACCAAACTGATGTTTCACGAAGCGTAGCAATGCATTTGAAACGAAGAAGCGGTAGATACGTAGTTCACTTATTCACGATAGGAGTAAGCACCGTTGAGCCAATCCACTTTTAGTTCGTCTATTATTGAGGAACGAGTTAACAAGTTAGCCCGTAGAACTGGTACGAGTCATTTCTCGGGCCGTAAATAATAAAAACTACTCGTTAGGGGGCCAAAGATAGTGCTAAAACGGACTGTGATTGCTTCCGTACACGGTTCGGTGAGAGCTTTAGCAAAGGTTTCGAGCTATTTGAGGTCTTTTAACCCGAATCGATACAGTTTCATCCTCGGTTGTTATAGCTCGATGGTAGGAGAAACGGGTCTTGACGGAAGATGCTATTGTTGCGTTCAATGCGTTCTATTTATAAGGTCAGTGTGATGAGGAAAACACACCAATTTATTGCTTTGTTGGTGAATGATGGATGGAGTTTCGTATAATATACTGTATGAGACGTTTAAGCTATCGAAACTATTGATTGAATATTCCAGATTTATGGTGTTTTTGATCATCCATCCCCTTTGAGAACACCAATGAATCTGCGCTATAATATTTGTGTGTGGGTACGTAGGGCTACTATATACTCTGGCAGCCCATCTAGGAGGTCTCCTCAATAATTTTGGGACACAAGTTATGTTGTATGTATGTATCGAGAGATATACGATTTGAAGCTCATATTGCTGAATTCATCCAACTCTGTTGTACGATATAATATCGAGAGTAAGACCCAAAAACAGCTGTTTGCCACGTAATCGCTGGAAAGGAGGGGAGTTGGATGGGGCACAATAGGTACCTCATATATATACATACTAGTCACCCATATTACAGAATAATTATGCTGGCGCCCCTCATGATATTGGTTAAGAGGTATGTTGAGATTGTTGAGGTATGCTGATCTTAAAAAATCAGTTGTCATGTCTTTTTTTTTTAATCCTTTTTCCACTCCAAAGATTCACTTTACGTTTGTAAAACTGAGACCAGTATGATTTGAGTGAAGGTGAAAGCGTTCAACTTTATAATGTATCGTATATGTTCTGTAAGGTCTCTCGTCTGGCCATTTATATAACTCGGGGCCCAATATCCGTTTAAACTTATCTACTTTACGATAAATACAGCTCTGACTTGAAGGCGCGACGAACCAAGCGGGCTAAATGGTCACACAACGTTAATATAGGGAAGCCTTTGAAACTTGTAGCACAATAAGCTTCTCAAGAACAAGTTTAGGTACGTTTAATATGGATATTATTATTAATGGCATTTATCTATATGGGGTAGAATTTGTCAGCTGATGCAAGTGGTACTCACAGTCGAAAATAAATGTTCATTATGTTATATGCGGTACAAAACCCCAAATCGTTCTATTGTGAAGGTAGAGAGTAAAAATGCTGTAGGAAGGAAAAAAATGAAAATAAACTAAGAGAAAAAAGAGACTTTGGCATCGGTCGTATAAAAAGAAGCAATTCCAGGCAAATGTATCGTTCGGCGCGGGAAATGGAAGGAATCCATGGAACAGTGGTGGATTGGGCATAAGAGGGCGGGTATCGAGCACAAATCGATTTAAAGAGGCTCTTACCGGTGAAAAGAGAGAGAAATGGAGACAAGTTTTTTCTTTATTTGGGCGTGTAGGAAGGTAACAAAAAAACATATACGTCCCGATCCAAGAGGGAAAATAAGGGAGCGTTTCGGGGTTTTTTTTTAGGGAGAAGGGAAAGTGGATAAAAGGATAAGAAAGTGTACGTTTCTACCCTCCAAGGAACGGGGATGGGCGATGCATGCGTTAGCAGTTGTGAGGTGAAGGAGGGGAGTGGAAACGAAGGTCGGGATTTGATTTTCTGGGAGTCTTGGGGAAGACGGATTGTAAGGTATTCAATTTGGAGTTAAAGATTCGAACCAAAGGGAAGTGAAGGAGCTTTTCTGTTTACCGGATTTCACGTCCAACAATCCTCTCCTTCTTTTCGCTGTATAAGTCTCATATTATGTGCGTACATGTGAGTAAGTATAACCTTTTGCTCAGAATGGTACAAAGCAGTCACAAAAGTAACATATTTCATGATTGGCATTAGCCCCAAGATGTTGGATGTTTATGGCGATTGTTTCCATAACGTATTATGCAACTATGTTCAAAATGGGGAACTTGCATGGGTAGGAATTTTGCATTTTGAGCCTCAAAATCTGATTCAGCGCCCTTAAAAACCCCTCTGTGCCAATTTTCGGCTTTGAATTTACGACTCGTTTGATCATAAAACGGGTTGTAAGGGAGCGCGTGACGTCATTTAGGTTCCGCAAAAGATGGGAAAAGAGGGACCCGCTCGAGAAGAGGGGGTCTGTGACGTCACTTGGATTAAAATTACAAAACCCATATTCGGTAAGTTTCAATCGTCGGACGCCCTTCATATAGCACCTTTTTGGAAAGCTTGCACTAAGATCTTTCAAATCACAGAATGATAAATAACCATGCAAGTCTCCCCATTTTCCAAAACCGGATAATTAAATTCCCTCTCTCGTGCCTCAATCTAAAATCTGTTTCTATATCTATGCCTTCACTCAGAATGCGCATGATTCTAGAGAATACATTTAACAATTATTCTAACGGAACTAATCTTGATTGATTGCAACAATTCAAACCAACGAGGAACGAGGCCTCTGCCATTGTGTTTTTTCCACTAATTTAAGAGTAAAGCATTCATTTTTAAGTTGTTACACCTATCACGTGACCTATATCACAAAACGGAAACGGCAAATTCTCTTCGTGACGAGGCTATTTATATGAAAATCCATCGGGTGAAAATGCTGTCGAATTCTGAGCAAAATATGAGGAAAATTAAAGACTGAGAATCGGAATGGTTGAAAAAAAAGGTGACGAAATGGACGTTTTTGAAATAAGGTCGCCGCCTTGAGATTTAAAAAAGTCCAAGGTAAGAAAGAGAAAAGTATTCGACTGAGGGAATTACGAGGTTGCTGCTAAATGCGGGAAAAAGATGGAAAAGCGCCGAATCGTGGAGGAAACCCACTGTGAAAAACTGAAGTGATAAGAGGTTGTGCTGGAGGGAGTGATTGTTGAGTTGTTTAATGTCACCAAAGTATCGTTCGGAAAGAACTCCAGTGGTGGAGTGGAGTGGGGGATAAATGTAATGTGTTTGTGGCGTGTGTTTTGTGAAGGGAAAAAAAGTTATGTCGTCTAATGCCGGTATCGCATGACTCAGGGGGAGAAAAAACGGAGATTTAATTACTACAGGCTATCGTTACCCTTTATAGCTGTTTAGGCTCGTTAACGGCTTAGCGCGGGGTCTCCAATACACGTTGAATTATTCGAGTTAAGTGGTCCTCCCGGCCCGAACTTGGTGGGAGAAGTGGGGAGTGGGTGTTGTGACTTATAGATCCGACTTGGTTGATAACAGCAGTAGGTTGGAGTAGTTATGTAACGCCTTATCGTCGACTTGCTGGACAAAAGGGACATTTAAACGGTTTTCAACGATATCTCAGTGAGGTATCTTTCGCGAAAAATATGGTGTAGGAGAGAAGGAGACGATTATACGGGGTTGTAGACTTACGAATTCAAGTTTTCATTAAACTGACCACATCGTTATAGACTCTTTTTCATAATCCATTTCTCAAATAATGTTTCTTTCAAAACAGACCCGCATAAATCGAAAAGTCGACCTCAGGCAAAATATATTATCCATATTTACATCTTGGCGCAGACGTACATCATAAAAATGACAATTCAAATTTCACAAATTTACAGTGGCGCATTAAGGACTGACGGATTTGAACATTTAGTTAAATCGTATAGCTTGAAGATTGAGAATTAAAAATCTAGTAATTTGGGAAATTTTGTTTTAATAATGAGACAGATCATCAGGTATAGGGCATTTCATGATCACACAAGAGAAACGAAGACCATACCACATCAAACCATACCGGAGTGTACCGTTTAAGGTACTTTTCCCTGATCATATGCCCGTGGATATGTGAATAACTATTCTTGAGATTCCCTTAGTACGGTTTACATTGGGAGTATGAAGATGGATCGATGGTAAAAAACGTAGGTATAGGCGGAGTCATTTCTTTAGGAAAAAATCAGTGTATAGGTATAGGTAAACGAAAGAAATGGTCACGGTGCAGAATGGAATGGAGAATTCCACCTACTATTTGTATGGACGGAAACCGGTAAGCTATATCTAAGTAGAAATAAATGAGGCAGAAGAGGCAGGTAAAGCTTGAAATAGATAAAACGATCCTCCCTCTAACCACTTGAACGGGGAGCCAATAGCTCCAGACGGCAGACGGCGCTGAGGGAGCCGGTCAAGATGAAGAAGCCATTGGAGAGGGGACGTAGAGGGGATGAAGGGTAACCATTGACAACGACGCTTGCGTAGTTACCCCCACTGCCGCCGCGGGCGCTCCGACTAGTCATCTCCCTCACACTCCCTCTCTCTCGCTCATCTACCTCCCGTCTGGACCATTCCTTACTCATCCACTTCACAACTGGAAACCTCCTACTCTATTGCACTGAATGTGGCAGTAGGTGTCTAGGCTACCGCTAGACCTGCCTTCTTCATCGCCAAGATACAAAAAAATGTTCAAGTGCAATTCCTGGGGCTCTAAAATCAATTTTAAGGGGCCAAGGACCCATGTTATTCAGTTTTTTGTTCGATTTTAATGCGTTTTGCTGCATTCTTCTTGTCTTCCACATCCTTTTTCAAAAGTCAAATTGGCAAAACGTCTCCGCATAGAATAAAAAATAGGAAGAATGCCGCCAACCGCATCAAAATCCGTTGGGAATTGGTCGAGAAAAATGGAAAAAACTGTGCAACGCTTAAATGGTTAGGGGAGGGGGTACGGGGGAGGTTATCCGTATTTTGAACATACACATAATAATTCAGATATTCGTTGTGTTTTTGTTTTTTTTTTGTGTTTTTTGCTACTAACTCTTGTAGGTAGTAGGTTCTTGCGTGGTTTTTACAGTAAAATTGATATAGATTGATTGATTGATTGAATATAAAAAATGTTATGCATATGTAAAGCAGATAATTTTATACGTATACTATATGAAATTTTATGATATTTAAATGGAAACATTGCTCATGATCTGAAACAAATTTGATTTGACATGGAAACACCGTTTCTATATTATAAGGAGCAGGAGTTCATGACACCCTATTTCAGCACGCGGTTAGCATGCCGAGTATTTCCTGTCCATAGTTAACCGGAGCTATAATGCGACCCATTGTAAGCTGTTTTAGACAAAAATAACGACTTCCAATTAGGTTGAACGCGCCCAATTAGTCGTTGTTATGGAGGTACGCCTTTGAGGCGCGAAAACCGACGTTTTTCGAGGCTAATTGACGATCCAGTAGATTTCGTTGAGTGGGAAATTCTCCACAAAAAAGAGGAAGAAAATTCAACCCATAGCCTGTACGATAGACTATGAGAACGAAAGCTTTCCTGGAGTAAGCCGTGGCTTTTGGTGTGGGTAGACAGACCAATTATACCGCTTTCAATGAAACTATCTACCCCATTATTTTGCACCCAACATCCAAATATAAAATTTGTATAATATAATTTATAATATAAATGTTATTCAGATAAGGTTTATTTGGTTGTGGGTAGACTGTAAGTATAGGTATATAGGTACTCAAAAACTTGTTGTATGTTGTGTTCCACCCCTATTGTATTAAACTCCTTAAATTGATTAAGAATTGCTCCATAGGATTACATGGGTCGTGGTTGATACTCGTATATCAAAACCAAAATAGATAAAATAATGTACGTCATCATATTAAGTGCATAGGTGATTTTGCATTCCTGTCGACTTTTTTGCTGGTAAGACTTTCTTCAAGCTCGTTATCTGCAGTCTTCGAGCCTTTTACATTTCTTTAGTATGGCTGTTGGTTCCACTCGGCTGACTCATATAATGTAAACAACCTCTGAGTACCACTGAACGACGCTGCGGTTATGAATTCGCGTCGGAAGCACTTGCTCTCTTTTTCATTGAGGAAAACACAAAAGGAAATAGAAGCGGAAACCATTTTCGTTGGACACGTTAATAAAGGACAAAGTTAGTTTGTAGTAACACGAAGGAAAATGTGAATAACTAACATATCATTCCTTAATAAAATTGTTGTATGTATGTATGTTACGTTGATCAAAAGCATACCAAAAAATGATGCTTTCCTCTTCGGTTGCATACTGCTTAAAGACAGTTGACACTATATTATGATCTCAATTTATTTCTGTCTGTCTGTTAGTCCATTTTTCCCATTTTCACTATAGTTGAAATATCTTCGGATAGTTTTGAGGGAGGGGTAAATCCGAGTATTCCTGTCATCGTGTGCCCGTAACTGATCCAAACAGTGTGAGATAATTCATTAAATAGATATCTTCGAATTTGTCAAACGTATGGATCGTCAAACTGTTCTTACAAAGATACATTACGAGAGAAAGGGTATCATTATTAGGTAAGTGAATCAATTTCAGTCTAAGATGGCATCTACTTTGGCCAAAACAAGGTGTGTGTAAAAAGTGCCAGAAAAATGTGGGTACTTGCATGATGATGATTTGTTAGTGTTAGTAAATCTATCCAATATAATATATAATCTGAACAGAAATTAATACACGTACGAACTCTACAAAGGATAGTAGGAAATTATCCGGATACGGTATGAGACTGCCATGTCCACCCTATTAACCGGAAGGTCGGTCTTCTATTATTCAGAGAAGGCTTGACGTTTACTTGGAAATCACAGCGGATTGAGTGGTGACTCAGGGGACGGTTGAGGACTGTGGTTTCATTATAATCGATGATACTACGTACCTACTTCAGTAGTTGATCGCGTTTACGGTATGAATTAGGGTCAGCTTTTCCTATCGTGATAAATAATTTTATCATCCATCAGGGAAAATGCGAAGTAAGTGAATTATTGTTATGATTCCGTAATGTGGGTGTTTATCTTGAAAATTGTGAGGAAGATTGATGAAACAAGACTGCAATTTCTATTAGCAACGTAAATTTTAATAACAACAATATTAGTGGCTCGGAAGCCCAACTAATGATGGGAACTACTGGTAGCGATCCCAACACCGTTCAGCAGTTGAGGACTGCTGTTCCCAATCCAAACTACATCTACAAATTAGGAGTTATTGAGTCTTGATTAAAATTAATGGGCCTTTCCGTGATGATTGAGAGAGTTTTTTATGCTTAAAACGGCTTAGAACCATTTAATTACACTTTTACGCTCAGCAAAGCTGTATAATACACTTGTTTCGAGCCCCATTGATGGTTTTCATTCTTGACAATCAATCAAACGTATGAAGAAAGGCTCGCTAAGTAGATATATTCGAAATAGTTCATAAGGATTTTCGGGAAGTTTCACTCTTCTTATCCACCGAAAGTTGGTGGTGGTAATGATAGATTGAGTGGAGAATGACATTTTGATAGGTAGAATGCGTGTTCACCGGACACCCGCTACAACGAGCATGCAGGACTATTAGTTAGGTATGTAAGTCCGGGTAGGTATATAAGTGAGGGAATGTGCACGAAGGTGACGCCAGATACGGTGATCCGAAACATGTGTGAACTCCTTGCAATCAATATTCTTGCGGCATTCCTGCTAGCTAAATTATTAGGTATACCTACATAAAATATTTATGTATACTGTTTTTTCCAATAACGAATTTTCGATGTTAAAAAACGTATTTTGAAAGGCTTATTTTAAAAAATTGTCTCTATCTATCCAGTTTACAGCACTAAATGGGAGTAGGTATAGCACTTTTGAGCAATTTTTCCCCATTTTCAGTAATTTAGTTACCACCTGAAAATCACAATAATTTTCCTCTCCATCAATCCATTATTCAAGTATCCTGAATGAAAATTTATTAAGGACTTTAAAACTGTTTAGTGAAGGATGCAAAAATTTTAGTTGGCAAAATTCGACAATTTTCTCTATCGAAATTCATTTTACAATATATATTTATATTTCATTTTCGTATGAGTGTTTTCATCATTACTATCAAAATCCGTTGAATTGCCAGATACGCCTGGACTGAAAACGGCTTTTATGGGATATTCATGCGGAAAACACTCGGTTCAAATAATACGTTCTTAACCCCATTTTATTATTATTTACTTATCATCCAATGAAGATCTCTACATCCAAACCCATAAAGGATGTGCTTAGTCGATTTTGACGCGGTATACGTAGAACGAAAGTGGGATATTCTCACCTACTAGATCGGCAGATATTCTCCGTAAATCACCGTTTTACGGGAGAATAGCATACATTTTTTTTCGCGCAATGAGATTCACGTGTTGTAAATGTGAATTCCAACGACTTGGGCGTGCTTCAAACGCTCGTAAACTCTTGTTTAATGTAGAGAAAAAAAAAAATACCCGAAACGTAAACAACGGTTAAAGCCTTTTCGTCCGTGTTCAGTATGTATTATGCAGAAGCGTTTAGCGTCTGGTATAGAAACGGAGGGGTGAGATTTTGATAACAGTTCCACGGGTGGGAGGGTTTTCTCAAAACAGTTTCTAAAGCTATAGGAAGGGCTCTAATGATCCACCTTGACGCACACCCCCGGTCGTGAGCACGCGATCTGCCGGAGAGAACCGTCCCTGAAGAAGGCATCAACTCAGAAAAGGCCCCCGGCAGGGCCGCCACCCACCGTTTTCTTGATGTTTAGTCTCGAAAGTTATCATTCATAAACCTCCTCAGTCATTCTGACCCTTCATCGCTTCCTTCTATCCCCCGTAATTATATTCTCCTTCCAAAATGCATATTTCTCGTTTTGAATCCCTCTAAACGGACGTTGGTCTTCCTATTTCCTGAGGCCAAGGTAAACCCAATATGATAGGGAGTCTGATACGAAACGGAATATATTAGGAGGCCAGGTCTAATTGGTGGGTAAATATTTCGAGGTAAAAGTGGCAATTTACATGTATTTTATTCCAAATTTTATAGGCAGACCCCCAGAATTTGCCTGTACCTGTGGTTTGTGGTACCAACTGTCATGTCACGCCGTGACAGTATTAACCCGGGTCAACCTTACTCGTAATTTACATCATGGCGCTATTTTTATGAGTACGGCTCCTCCATAGGATCGATATAAAATGAAAAAACGCCGTAAATTATTCAATAATCTCAGAAGAGTTGTTGAAGCCTTCTTGTCATAATCCTCCATAATTTAGGTAATTGTAAGGAAAACACCTTTAGATTATCATATATTTAAGACCACGTGCCTGAAGATGGCTATAATTTAGCTGAAAAGCTTTACAATAAACATAAATATGTGATGATCTAAAGGTGTTTTCCTTACAATTACCTATAAACTGTAAATTATTATTCAACGGTTAGTATTTTCTGTATAGATCACCATCTACATTGGTATAAAATACCTACCTATCTTATAATGTATCGCAAGGTTCACAATCATTTCTTGGGGCAATGAGTAGTTACCTACCTGTAATTATTATCATCCGAGAGTTGTGTCATTCTTTCTTAACGAAATTCGGTAACTAAGGAAGCGTTTGAACAGCTGATCTTTGAACGGAGATTTGGCTTACTCGGGAAGATTTGCTATTCACACTCTTGTTTCTGCTCTTTTTTCCCTTAAACCCTCAAGTCCTTATCTACAGGGATCGAACGGTTGGTAATAAAATGCTCCGCGATGTAACATTCGACGCTAAAAACTGTGTTCTTTTCGAAATCAATGGAAAAAATATACCTTCCTATTTGAAGTTTTCTAGCTGAAAATTTCATCCCATATTTTCTACCCCTCATAGGAGGCTGTAGGTAACACCAAGATTCGGGGCACAACTAGACCCCAAATGGGGCCGGTAGGTACACCAAATTTCAAGATTTCACCAGATTTTTTCAAATTTGATTTTTGGAATGTAAAACATCAAATTTTGAGGGGGTTTAAACTTTTTTTTCGTGCTCGATTCCAAAGGTTTATGATTAAAAATAATAAACCAAAATGGAAATTAGATTTTTTTAAAAATGGACGGTTCGCGATAGAGACCCTAAGAGGAATTTCTGTTAACACGTTGAAATGATTGTGGATACGGTATCTCGTTGATCAATTATAACGATTATCATAATAATATCATAATTATTCTCTCTTTCGTGTTCGCAGGTCACAAAGACGACGATGGAAGATGCTCGTCGGGTGGCGGCCTCTCGAAAAAACAAAGGAAAGCGCGAACGGCGTTCACGGACCACCAACTTCAAACTCTAGAAAAATCTTTCGAACGACAAAAATACCTCAGCGTGCAGGACCGAATGGAACTGGCCGCGAAATTAAGTCTCAGCGACACACAAGTCAAAACGTGGTACCAAAACCGAAGGTGAGCTTAGTTCTCAGATATTTTTCCTTTTGTTAAACGTAGCTCTACTCATTGGGTTCCACTCCAAGTAGAAACGAGTTCGATTTTTCAGCATAGAAAATCTGGTCAATTTTGAAGGTATTGTGGGCTTGAATAGAAAGTGGTTTTAGTGTGAAAAAATACCCCGTTAGCATGTAGATACAACGCTTAATACCTAGTGATCAATGCTTCCACAAAACTCAGTTTTTCACAAATGGAGCACATTGTCTTGGTGCACTCACAAATTCGAGAGCCAAGTAATTTCCCTGTGTAATTTTAATTAGAATCCAAATCTGTATTAATAAAAACTTGGAGGTTCTCGTGATTTTTTGAGTCCTAATAATGACATGTTTTTTTTTAAATATATAACTTTATCCTGGTTTGAGAAAATCATGGGAAGTTTGTACCTGTTTGGTACCTGTTTGTACCATTGTTTTACTTGACCAAAGGTCCATTTACTAGGATGAGTATGTCTATTGTACATACATACTAATCTACTGTTCTTACACGATAATATTAAGATGGCTAATATCAGCCAAAAAACTTCTCAACGCATATCCTCTAAATCAGGCCCTTCCTGGATATTCATTTTTCTCCCCTACCCGTTCAATACTCCCCTCGGTCAGACTGTCAATAAAACCATCTGACAAGTCAAAACTTTGATTTTTCACACATCCCCTATAAAAACTACCCTCAATTCACTGAGAGAACGCATCTTAAACACAAATAGAAATAAGGAGCCGCTATCGATCCTATTGTACGAATGTTGCCCTAAGTATTTTTGCACCCTCTTCCGACTCGCTTCCTTACCTTCCTACTTCGCCAAGTTGAACCTCCGGAAGCTTGGTTTCACGAACAATTTAAATGTTTCCCAAATGAAAATTTCCAAAAATTTGCGGCTCCAATACAATAGCTTCATTTTCTTCACAGATTCACTAAAAAAGAGTCACCTATTCCTGTAATTTTCACCTATATTTGGGTGAATTTCAACAAACAAATTAAAAAAAAAAAAAAAATGTGGCTAAAATCCTCGTTTTGCTGGTTTCTGTTAGATTGTTTCTTTACACCTATGGGTAATTGAAAAGCGATTTTTACATCAAAGGAAATAATATTATCTCATCATGATGACTGACACTATACATTAAATCTTATGTTTTGTTATTACGGGAAATAAAGACATCATCATTCTCATAATCTGGGATTTATATTTTTATCAACATAATAATATATACGAACCGCTCATAAATAATACATTTATACTCGTACCCGTACGAGACTACAACACCCTCCTCGTCGTGAACGCAATGGATAGTCTCTCGCCTGTCCATCTGAAGACCTGCGGCAAAGCCGCCATTGGACAGAACGGTCGATTATAGATGTATACTGAAAAAAATAAACGCTAGTATTTCAGGAATGTATTGGCGAAGACAGGACAGTCCGTTATAGACGTATACCTAAACAGTCGATAGTCGGACCAATACAGTCGGTGGCAGAGTTGGGAACATTTTCATTTATAAATAAGATTGTGAATTAATTCACATCATGCTTTGCTTGTGAATGTCAATTATTTCATACTTCACCTATTTTTAAATGTGAATGTGAATTAATTCACATTCACAACTTTTTCAGTAAATTAAAATAAATTCACAAAAAATTTGTGAATAATGTGAATATCTTTTTTAATTTACTGCAAATCAAAATCAAATTCGCGGTAATTCCATTTCTCGCTGGTCCGCTGACCAGTAACTTTGTGATAGGTACTTACTCTGAATGAATACAATTTTTGTGGCAATCCTTGGAGTATCACAAAATTACTGGTCAGCAGACCCGCGAAAAAAGGAATTACCGCGAATTAGATTTTCGCCGTAAATTAAAAAAATTCATATAATTTGTGAATTTAAGAAAATTCACATATTTAGTTGTGAATTTGAAAAAATGACAAATTATTTGTGAATTTAAAAAAAACACAGATTTATTGCTCTTTGAAGGTGGAGCGTGACGTCACCCGCATACCTGGTATAGATGTATACTGAAAAAAATAAACCCTTAGTAGTGCGGGGATGATTCCCAGCGTACGTATACTCGTTGATACACTATAGTCATTCTTCGGCCCTTTGTTATTTATTGATGTATAGGTGATTTTAACGCTTGAATCAGCCATTACATTGCGGTTGGCCGAACATCACGAGAAAACGTGCCATGAAAAATTAACATAAGTTCGTCAGTTGGTGCCGTTGCTAAGTTGGTACGAGCTTGTTTTTAATGATGACAAATGCGGCCGATCCCTCGTTACGGCGTATCTACCCTTTTAGTCCAGTTAGAAGGGGAAAATACTATTATCTATTTGTATCTGGTGGCTGAGAAGCGGGCAAGGGTGACTCGGAAGAACGGGTAATATGGCAGCTGTCGCTTTTCAAACTTCCCATCAGCCTCTTTTCAGAACGAGCATTTCATATTCAATTTACCAGCTTCCAACGCGTTATCCTTGAAGGTAATCTCGTCCTACCCCCTTCGCCCGAGTATTGGATTACCGTTTCAAACATCCCCTTTTGTCCTCCGTTATCATAAGGATATTGTTCGACCCACCAAATGGTGAGGGCGAGCTTGGATTTCCGCACTCCTAATTCATACAAAGGCACTAAAGAGATTTCAGTGTTCACAATAATCGTCAAACTCTTCTACTAATTGTCACTTCTATCGGATAGAGTGTCAGTCACATTTCCAGCTCTTGTTTCACTATTGCCTCCTCACTGCCAACGGTTAAACTCAAAGCCTTGTTGAACCAAAAAGTCAAAATAAAATTGTGTTTCCCAAATCAAAATTCCCATTCGCTTTTTATCAATAATCATAGTTTCATTTCATATAGGAGCTGCCGTGGAAATCTTGACGATTTTCTTCGAAGATATCTTCAAGAGCCTCCTTATCTTATCTTATCTTATCTTGTTTCCTCTTTTCTTCCTCTACTCTCTCAGATCCGGAATGCTGGTCCATTGTGTCCACCTGGGGCCCACTCCTTTTCACGGGTAATTTCGATGGATTTTTCTGCGATTGCGCGGGTTGAGCCCTAAATGATTCCTAATGAGTAATAAATTTCACTACACTCCGCCTAATTCGGTCTGATCAAACTTTAGATAATCTCCTATCAATTCAAGTGAGATCGGACCAATTGAAGCCACTTTACATAGGACAACCTGACAGAGCATGTAGAGTACAAGAACACAACATTATAAATTGCATACGTCCATATTAGGATATGTGAGGAAGGTGTTATCAACATGGCTATCATTTTTTGCTATAATAGGTATGGCAAATTTGCGATGTGAATGTTTGCCTAGAATCAATATTTTATAATTATTGTTCTACGGCGATTTCTTGAGCATCCATTTTACTGTCGTTATTTAATACTCCCTGCGTGAAGTTCATCCCGATCAATACAGTTGATGAATTAAACTTAAAAAAAAAATAAATAATATGAAGTTATTTCATAATTTTAATTTTTGAAAAACTCTCATGACCACATGACCCTCATTCTCCTCCCTGCAAGGAGGTTTCGGAAATTAACAATATGCTGTGAAAAACGTAGAAGGACGGATTCCAAGATTGACAAAATGTTATTCTCATTCATTTTGACGAAATATATGGTAATAGTAAGTATATTATTATAGGTCGTCAGAAGTCAGTGTTTTCGTGTGAGTTAAAGTTTGCGCATGAGCATGATCCCCAATTGAAAAGATCATATTGCTATTGAAATGCATGGATTGATGATTGAAATCGAATTAGGTATAATTTGTGGGAATTAATTCCGCTTTAATGAATTTTCTTGACCGACAAACTAACTTGTTTATTTGTTCAAAAAGCTCTGAAACACAAAATTGGAGTGCAAAGATATTTTGGAAGCAAAAAAAGCTCTCCCTTAAAAGACTCGGGAAACTTGAAACCCGTTTGCTTATTTTTAATGTCAACAAAAGGGTGCCTACTAAGTACCTCTTCAAGTTGTTGGACCATCAAGACTATCAGGCTAGGAACCAACCTGGTTCGTGTTAAGAAAGATTGATGGATAAGGAAATTGGAGTAATTTAGAACGGCCATTATAAGTTTAAAACAAGTTGCAGGATTCGATGCAGTCGAACTCAATTTCGTACGTCACGCGTCGTACGAAAACTGACCCTGTACCAGTGCTCAGCATTGAATCACCGCAATCTCAAAATTCATGTGGCACGTAACAATAATTTCTTCTAATCGTTTGACAATTATTGATAAAAGAGCAGAACACGCAACGGAATAATTACACGTAAACATTTTCTGTAATTATAAACGATCCGACTATGCTAGATGTGTTCTTTGCATGTCAAGGCAGTTAGGCATTCAAGTGGTAGTGAAACGCAAAATCCTTTCTCCCGGTTTCAATACTCATTTCGACATAATCTGTCGTGGAGGACCTTCAATCCGTCACAAGTCACATCCCTGACGATACACGAAAAAAAAATCCACACCTTTCACGAAATCATTAAGCACTTTTCCGTCTTTGTGCGAAGGTAAAAATGCGTCGGCCTTTTTTTTTCTTGGCGTCTAATAGAAAACGCTTCTGTAAACCTTCTACGGTGGTTTTAACCCTGATATTGAAAAATATGACAACCTAAGGCGTCCTTTTAAGGTCAAAAAATGACTCGGCGGTAGGTCTTGGCTTACACAAAACCCTCGTGTAACTTCTAATAGTCGTGACCGGCGCCCAAGAGCCTGTGATGGGGGGTTTTGTTCAAAAAAAGGGGTGTTCTGGGGATGAACAATGCAAAACGAGATCACAATGAAGGGCGCTTTTATTCGGAATGAATAGAACGGAAAAATGCGAAAAATAATCAACGTCCCATAAATGAAGTGAATATCCTATTGATAGCACCCAAAAGGTGGCGCCAGTATTGTCGTTCGTAGTTAACAATAACCACTCGGAATCACCGTCCCAATTTTCGAGATCGGGTTTATTGGTTTTTCTCATTTTCGGCGTCCTCACGAACCACCTTCACTTTTTTTTTCAATTTTTGAAACACCCGAAACGGGTCGTTCCGATCGGATTTTTCGTGTTGACGTAAGATGTGTGGACCCTGTAGGCCACGAGATGAAATCTAGTCACGGCGTATCAACGTTTCAAACGTTATTTGTTCAGGGCCGTTTCCTATACAATTTCCAACCCCTCTCAGCTTATTTCCCGCGTTACTTCAGGGTGCTAACTGACAACCTTTATACAGAAATCATTTCTTTGTGAAGACCCGTGTCGGATTAAGCGACCTTTTAATCACTTTTCTTATAGTCAACTCCCCTTGCTGTACGAA
>JAEMON010000008.1:12906492-12921003 GCA_030264115.1 Lygus lineolaris | reverse complement strand
ATATACGGTATATAGGTCTTAAACGTCTACTAAACAACTCGCATTCCATATTTCGTTTCCATAATATATGATATATTATGTTAGGTACCCTAAGCAGAAATCCTCTTCGATTGAAGCCAAAACGGTGGAAACGAAATTTTACAATCCGCAAAGATTATTCTGATGTACCTAGATGACAAGATCGGAACTGTGTTGCCATCTCGTCTTTGTCTTTGCGTTCCGTTGCAAAAATTTATCTACGCTTGATGTTTCACCTTTTCCCTTCCCAACAATCCCCTTGTACCGGTTGCATTGGAAAACTTTTGTTTGAAATCAGCGACAAAACGCCGCCGCGTGATGAAATTTTCCGTTCGTTGACGGCTTTAAATGCCATTTAATCAAGGAATAGGCTCGACCTAACGCTTACGATTTCCTCCGGTCGTTAGGGCAACTCAACTCTGTCACCGGTGACGAAACCTCGACACTTTCAGGGTTCATGTAAGAACCCCCAGCGCCACCTTTTTTCCCTTTAAACGACTCAAATAAACGGTTTAGATGGAAATAATTACGGTTTCGAGCTTTACAGTTGATTGAAGTCACAGTGAAAGTTAAAAGCCGGTGAGATCGAAAAGAGCCGGAGGAACGCGACGGCTATTGAATGTTTTACCCGGGTAAAACGGTTTTGGACAATTGTCTTCCCACAAGGAGGGAAAAGGTCGAAAGTTAAACGCCTGAATCCTGTATAGATTCATTCCCCATTTTCACGGCTTTTAAGCAACCCCGGAGGTCTTTTTGGGTGATGTAGGACAACGACGTCGGTGAAGAGACACTTCTGAGATCTTTTGAGCAACGTATCAGTCAAAATTTCATTATTTTGATGACGAAGACGTTGCTAAACTTACCCAGTAGGTATTTAGCTAATGAAAGGTGGGAAGAAAAATGGCTCGGAGCTGCCGAAGAATGCAATGTGTAGAATTGTAGTGAAGAAACTGGAGGAGTTTTTGTTCCTCAACTTCCCACAGTGGCACAGTGACAGCACATGAAGGAATTTAACTTGAAACTATGGAGAGGAAGAATCGATATCAACGGTCTAAGAAGGGGGCCGGAACAGTGCCCTGTAGTAGTCCAGGCTGACTAAGTCTCCACTCCCTATAAGAATCAGATGATCTGAAGCACACTTGCCCTTAGTAGTTCTAAGTAGGCAGGCTTTCTCCTCCTATTGGGTGTACCTAGTCATATGGTCACCTTCACAATTCTTTCTTCTTTTCCAATACCTCCTGTGTCTTCGCATCTGCCATCCCTATCCTAGGTGGTTTTGAGAAACGGTTGACTCCGTTACTCTGTGGTTTTGATTTGACCGAGCATTTCAGTATACATACAGTATTACATTACATACATACATTCAGTATTACATACCTACTCAGAACAGGTCACAACTCAACAGAAATTTCTGATGATCTCGGTCTTCCTCCTCTCTCCTTCTTCATTATCCCTCCAATCGTTATCCCAGAAATAACTCCCCAATTCTTGTATGAATTCATGTGAATTATTATTGGGGTGCTAACCCGCCGCTGCGAGGGTTGATCCTGAAATAACTTTTTGTGCGGTGAATTAATGGCCCTAGGTGTAACTGTTCAACCCGGGAGGCCGGTTCGCACCTAGGACCCAACTGTGGGCGTCCTCACTCTCCACAACCTTCGGATCAGGCGTCGAAGAAGGCCAACATTTCAGGATCCTCACCTGGTAGCAATCGTTGAAAGAGACCTGATGCCCCTCGAAGGCATGGCGACCTGCAGGTAGCTCTGAGTTCAGTCTCACGGAAGCTCGATGGTTGTTTATGCGGAGGTGCAATGGCGTCCGATTTTACCAACATAAAATCATTCGCAATGCCTGCACAGCAACTCTTACACGCAGTTCGTGGATGTGCTGTCAGCTGTTCCAACCACAGCATAAATATTTCAATTGTGAGGAGAACAGAACTTATCATTGTACTTATTTGGTCGTCGATATGACATTCCTGGTTGCATAACAAATATCTCTCGAGCTTGGGCATTATTCATCAAGATATAGGATGCAGGTCTCTCATTATCCTGTGGACTCTATGGACTCCTGGGAAGTACAGAGCGTGGTTAGGTACACCCGGTCCGGACTCCTACGCTGCTGTGGCGGATAGTGGTCAAGATGGGCCGGAAAGATTCGCCGCTGCAGGACCCGTGGAGGATAACCCCTCTCCCGCAGTCGCTGATGAAGACAGTCATTGAATGCCGTCCTGTCTGTCCGGTCACCACATATCCTGTTTCCACGGACTGATAACGAACGGGGAATACTCCGCTTTGTGTGGGGAGGATGGCAGCTCTCACAACTCAAATACTGCTGGGGATTAGTCCTCTTGATGTGCACCCTGGTCCTAAATTGTCCCTCCTCAAGAGTAACATCCACATCAAGAAAAGTGACAGAATCAGCAGAGATCTGGTGGGTAAGGCGAACAGAGGTATGGTTGCTCAATTAAACCATGTAATTGCTGTTCCCCATGCTGCCAAAGCAGAAAAATGTCGTCAATAAGCGTACCCACAAAAGTGGACGAAGCTCCCGACCATCAAGGAAATCCTGCCCGAAGCAACCCATGAACAGGATCGCATATGATGGGACCATCCTCGTGCCCATGGCCGTCCCCCTGACCTGCAGATAGTGGTGCTCCATTATCTGAAGGCAATATCGTGAGCACCCTCTCAGCCAACCCAACGAGAAATTCAGTGGAGGGCAGAGCCGGCCCTGGTCGCCATAAGGCGGCAGCGGTACTCCAGCCAGTATTTCGAGGAAATGATAGGTATCTCTGCAGTATGAAGGCAGGTTTCGGACCATAGGCTGATGTAAGCAAGAATCCACATACGCGGATATATACGCTCTGCAGGGGCTCCAAAGCTCGAGACAATAGGACGGCCGGGAGGTGGATATATAATACAATTTTGATCAGAGGAAAATGTCCATATTTTCGTAGGTAAGTATGTACGTAGGTATATACCTACTTATGATCGGTTATTGTGTTGAATGATTAGGCATAAATTTATATTGAAGAACTATTCTACCTTTCAATGATCAAGTCATGTTTTGTTAGGGAGAGTGCCTGGGAATATAAAGGCGTATAGTAAACAACACGAAAACTGAGAAATCGCGAGTTGTGGATAGCGTGATTCATAGACTGAACCAGCAGCCGAGGTATAATATCCTCTTGTCTACCGTAAGGTTTCTCACACGACCAGACACCTGATCGACATCATTTAGAAAAAAAGGAACGATATTTCTAAACACCGTGGGATAGAGACAAAACCACGGAAAGCTGTAAATCCACACAAAAAAATCCATCTATGCGGTGACGACGACGGAGACTTTTTTACGGTCAATATTGTAACTTAAAGCTTCGTAAACCGAATGTTAATTAGGAAGTGGTTTCAAACACCCTTGACGTCTGATGATGTGTGAAAATTGTGAAGGAGAGAGGATAAGGTGACGCGGTAGACGGTGATTGGGAGACGGGTAGGTTTGACCACATCCATCGGAACTCCCGAGCACGAAGTGGACATTGCGGTTTAGGTTCTCTCCGTCATTTTTAGTCTTTGTCTCATCGATGAAGACCAAAAACTGGTAGAGAAGGTACTTACCTACCCACCTAATGAGAGGTCCAATCTTCACTATAATAAACCTACAGTTTACCCCCGATTCTTTCCGTATGACGCGATTCACGATTCGAATGGGAACATCTCATTCTCGTACAAGATTGGTGTTCTATTGAAATCGTGACCATTTTAGAAACGAGTGGTCGATTGAGATCCCAGTGTATCCTGGATATGGGTCACCTATTTAGGTAAGACCTCTAATGAATGCGGCCGAGACACCACTTTGTCAAATATAAGACCACCATTTTGTCAAAAATAAACTGTTCAAATTTTAGGAACTAGGTCACATCTATGTCATTGTAATCGAAACCCAGGAAAAATAATAATGGACCAGCTTCCAACTATCATTCAAATTCTAAATTTTAATATTTCTTAGATCAAAATGACCCCTCACATTTCTTATGGAATTCTTGTCTTTCGGTAGAATTATTCGCGAACCATCAGAAAAAATTCAGTTTTTTATGCTGATAAAAAGTGTCAATGGGCCGGAAACCTTAAATTCCCACCCGAAAACTGTCAAAAATTATGAGAAAATCACGTTTTCTGCAGATATTAATCTTCGGGATCATATTCCGCGCATATTGTGCGTGATAATGTTTATACCGAACAGCTTAGTACATACAAAGCAAAGTAACGGTTCGTTGGCTACCAGATTTTGCCAGGAATAGACAAATTTCTGTGATAGAGAACTTTTTTTCCTTTTATCACTCTAACTTTTCAGTTCAGTTACTCATAAACCAACAGATGCAGTGTGTGCAAAATAATTGTTTATTTCGATACGATTTTTTTTATATTCTTCAGTTTTTCAGTTTAATAGTTTTTTATATTACCTACGTTTTTAGCTTCCTGGGATCCGTAGAGCTTAACGGTGGGCATTTGAGATTTCCGGCCCATTGTCAATTTTTGTAAGCATACAAAACTGAACACTTTCTGATGGTTCGTGAAACATTTCACCGCCGTCAATGCCATTTTTCAATTTCTTACCATTGGAACTGCTTGAGTCCCCATAATGCAATAGAACCGACGGGAATCAATAAAATATTAGCACTTTTATAACGTATAATTTTTTTTTTTTTTTAAATGCAAAAAATGCCTCAAACTAAAATACTTTCAGGATACCACAAATATTTCAAAAGTAAAAAAAAAAGTAGGTTGCGACAAGTCACGGTTGCTCCTCTATGGGAACTGTTCCATAGAGGAGCAACCTGAATCGACACCTCTCGTGGTAGTATGCCAGGATATTTTAAATAAAAATGTATTTAAATACAATAACTATGAGTACTTTTGTCCTCATGCACTTATGTAGGGAGGGGGGGTGGTACATTGAATATTATTATATTTTATTTCATCTATATGAAACTTCCTAATGAAACTTGAGAATTCACAATTTGAAGGTATCTTACTCGTTTGACACTGAATTCACCGATGTAATTCACATTATAAATGCTCAACCCTACAGTTGAATGGTGGTGACGGATAGTTCATTAGGGTTCCTCCCCAAGTCGACCGCATACTAGAGGTCACAGCTTGCACAGGGACCTACTTTCACCAGGAATTCTCCCAGTAGCATCCTTCATACCTGTATGTACCACCGAAGAAAAATCTCAAAGAACGTTTCCTAGGATCAATGAGGCGGTCAAGGATCCTCAAAGAACTCACTGGCGCTTCACGACCGTCCTTTTGTGGGTGACCGCAAACTATTGTTTTAGCTGATGGTTTTCAATCGAAGACGGTCCTTCCCACGGTACTCTCAACCAACTCCCTCCTCCTTCTTCCTCGAAGCTAATTACCTCTCAGTCCATTTCTTTCTATTATTACACTCCTTTTTATTATTCCGAATGCCTGATTAAGGGCGAGGTTGGAGGGGTTTTTCCTCGGACTCGGGCCATAACAATACTAATTGCCTTCTCCTCCGGGATTCGTACATAAAGTTCTCTATTTACATAAGGATGTCGCAACGCTAACAAAGCTCGCCTCCGCACCTTCTAAAACGCGTTATAACCCTCCTAAGTAGCCCATCTAACATTATGAATGTACATATGAAATTACTATCATTTCAGGGCCGTTTCCTTCTTAAGGAGTAAAAGATGCTCACGCTTCTGCGGTTGGGGTTCACACAAGGAGAATTGAGCCAGCTCGTCTGGCAAGACTAAGATCCTTATCAAGTTTACACTTTCTAGAGCTGCTGAAAAAGATGACGTGAGAAACGAATTGCGATACCTACTTTTAGAACTCGAGGATTCTGGGTGATGAATGATCCGTGGGTAAACTTCCGGATTTCCTAGTTCAAACGCCAGAAACGGATAGCGTGATGGAACTTGGTCGAGTCTGCGCTCTCATTGTTACGTGATCTTACGAGGTGATGTAAAAAACTATTAGGAAATGAGGTTACTTGTATTTACATACGAGAAAAATACTGTGATCAATGTAATGTAAATAACGCAAACACTCCCAATATATTTTTTTTCGGGTGCATTTCTCGTTTTATAAGAAAATACCTTTCTGAAAAAATTTGGTAGGTACCGTGTTCCGTGTCTTTCTGTCGGTGAGTGTCCGATAATCCTTGTCACACCCATAATTTCCATCAAAGATCGATGAAATAATAAGGGATTGTGCAGGTTAGGCCTTTGATAGTTCTCCGTGAAGATCGTAGCAATCGGATCAACGCTTAGCACCTAGACAAAGCAAACACCGATTTCTCTCAATCTAATGGACCGATTCCACAAACTTGGAGAGTAGTTGGAGAAAGGCCTTAATTTTTTATGATCCTCCACAAAGTTCCTCGCTATCCGAGCATCAGCAACCTCGGAGCTTGCTAGTTTAGAAAAACATCAACAGGATCGAGGACTTCCTATTCAAGTTGTTGAATTCGGAGAAGCTATGAACTACCATGCCCATTTGGTAACTTTTGTATCTTAATTTTAATTAGGTATACATAATAATATTTTACCATTGAGGATTACAACACCAACTTACCATTATATTAGAACGACATCCTATATAATACTGTCTATGGAATAAAGGTATAGGGTAAGTAGGTAAGTCTATAATTATGTGCTCTTCAGGTGTAATTGATGAAGATTTGGTCAGAAATCGTCTCGAATTTAAAATTACTTGGATTATTCTGAAGCAGAGTGAAAAACATCTTTTGTTCAACCTCAAACTAGCATTAGTATATTTTGTAAGAGTCTCAAAATTAAATTCGATTCATTCCAGCCCATAGCTGTACGGAATCAACGGATTTATTAGGTAGGTAAGGCATTTTTCACGAATTTATCCAAGCAGCGGGGTTTCTATGAAGATGATTCTAGTTTCAATGTCTTCATCATTCAACTTCAATAAAATGGCAAAATCATCTAGGTATATCCAGTTCAAAAGCAAACAATCTTGACCGACCACACCACCCGCATCCAACAGGAAGTTGGTCTTCAACCCTCAAAACACAGGCGCCTTCATCTTTTAGGGATCTCCCGGCTTTTAAAGAAGGAAGCGAAAAAGATAGGAGACGAAGTAGAAATCAGCTAACGAGCGTCGAAAGTATAAGGTGGCCGTTGGTTAACAAAAGGCGAAAAAGCCTGGAACGACTATTAGGTGATGATGGAACTAAAACAGTGGCATTAGAGCGGTGATTGCTCAAAGACCTGCCGGCACCCGACTTTATGGTTCTGTTGCCAGGGAAGGAACTTTTGCCCTTCCTCCCAAGGTGGCATCTTCTTAGCGTCTGAGACTTGCCGCCTTCTGCTTTTCGACCCTCTTCACGGTGTCTTTGTAAGTCATTACTTTCCGTTTAAGTATTGGGCAACAGATGTGCCAAATTGCCGACTTTACCTGCTTATTTCCACAAGACCTGGGTCGCTGTTCAAACGTTCCGTTGGGGAAACATTTGGTTAGATAGACAAAGTAGGTAAGTTACTTGAATCTTCTAAACCCGGGATTCTCAAACTATTTGGGCAAGAGACCCCTTTTCCAAAATGAACTGATACCTCATATACCCCCATAGCCAAATTACTTTAAAAATCCTATCTCTAGTTTTTTATCCTGTTGATACAAAATACTTAGGTACCAATTTAAAAACTTTGCGGTTGGTTAAGTGAGGAAACTTTACATCATTTTCTCTTCAAAATTTAACAAGATAAATAGACATAAAATTCAAGTGTAATTAATAATTATTGAAATACAAATAAGGTAAAAATACTCAAGTAGGTGTAATTAATAGAGGTCGATTTTGAGACCTCGTTTACTCCCAAAATCAGTTTTCGTTTATATGTTGACCCCTGGGAAACCGATATAGACCAGTTTGGGAATCCCTGATCTAAACCTATACTACTCTCCTTTCGTTGGGTATTTTCCACCGACAAGCTAAAAACAACTTATAGCCCCTTCCTTCTGCACGTATAGTATCAGTGCAGCTTCCTTTAATAGCTTAAAACCTACTACGGTTGTGATAGACATTGAAATGTGCTCGTAAGTACAAATACCTTCTGGACCAATTCCAATCAAGTCCGGCGAGATCGAACCAACTACACTAAGAGCGCCAAGCCTAAAACCATAGTGAGTTATCAATGTTTATAGAATATCACTAATGTCAATATGCGCCTGCTCAGTAAGCAAGTTGGTACATGGAGGATCTTCCAGAGGCCCGTCCCCACTACCATGAAATCCGAGCGAAATTGGCAGGTTAAAAATCGGCGTTTGTAGCAATATTCAATTTGGTGCTTGCACAGGAACCACTGTTAAATCAGTAGGTACACCATCTCTAAAAACTACGTCAAAATCGAATTCATCTTATGAAACTATGCAGTCAATAATGTTGCAAAAGTATTTCTCGTTCGCACATCAACATTGGCTACTAATATGTATGTACATAATTCTTAGGGAGCCACCTGGGCCCTAACCCCCCACAAAAAACCTTCCTTGAAAATGTTATGCACATTGAAATAAGAATTCGCAACAAAGACAGAACCGAATTCGTTCAAGGTGTTGTTTAAAGCGAAATGCTAGAAGACATTTCGATTTTTAAGACAAACATCCCCCACCTCGCTAAAGTGATCACAAGGCATCTTCTCTACCTTGGTAAACTCGGAAGCAAAATCAGTGAAAATCACTAGATAAGTAAAACAAGGATACTTGAGTAAGCATCCTGGTTGTGTGCCTGTTAGAGTGTTCACATTCGTAAAGAGATTTATTTGAGAACGCTATGAGAACGGTCTCCAGAACAATTTTGAATTCATTTTTCGTCCAAAAATACTCACGGTACTGTCACCACCTAAGCGCTCACTGTCACGGCCGCCGCTTCGCTAACCAGCTCCTCCTAAAAGCCTTTCCGGCGTGGACGCCCGTACCGAATCCTTCTTCCTCCACCCGAAGGATGCACTTACGGAAAATTGTTCACCTTCCCAACATCTCGGAAAATTGCTCCCCTTCACGATTTCACGGGGTTTGTTCATGTCGCTGCTTGTCACGCCGGGCGTCCCTCCCCCCAATCACCCTCAATTTTCCTATACAAACACGAAAAAGGTCGGGTCTTATTTTTTACCCCTTTATCTCCTCAGGTACCCCCACTCGACGACCTACCTTTTTTTTTTTGGATAACCTCCCGTGAAAAGCAATTTGTATGTACGCGTTTTAGGAAAGAAAGCCTGCGGAAAGCTCTCGGGGTGATTTTCATTTTCTTTCTCCCGGTCCATTCTGTCTTCAACTTGGCCTCATCGTTTACCACAGAGAAGGCTTCCAGTTTTTCGGAACTAAATTGGACGGCAGTTAGGAAAGCAGTTTGGTTCCCGCCGGCTAAAAGGTGTTTCATTGAATCGGCTCTTCGAAATCCGCCCTTTTACCGCTAACTTCTTTCACTCCCACCAAGACCTTTCAGGGGAGTTTCCTGCCGGTAACCGCTCCTGTAATGAAATCAGAGCCATTTTTATCTTTTACGCTATCTTCCATCACTTTGATGGTTCTCGCAGTTCATCGTGTATAGCAGTTCTTCTCTTTTCAATAGTGGGAAGGATTTAGGAATGGATGTCAGGAAAAATATTTAAGAAAACTGCAGGTGGGTAACTTTTGGGTTTGTCCCCATTTTGGTCATAAAATAAGCCTTGACGTGGAATGGAAACGCGGATTGTTTTTTTACTCCAAATGTCTTCTAACTACTATAGAGGGGAGTAGAAAGGAAACTGGTTTTATTTGACATTCATTAGAATTACCTAGGTACTTAATAGAATTTCTTGGTATTTACTTGGATTTCCTCCAAATTTTGCACATAAATTTAAACAGTTTATAGCGCTGAATCCAATGGTGATATTCGTTTCTCTTCTAGAAGAGATGGAAGGGAGGCCCACACTCTACTAACAGAAAGTTCATGACTGATGGAGATATACGGGGCGTTATGGAAATCATCGAAAAAATAATGGTGTTTAAGGGATCATAACAAAAGCTTAATTAAATTAGCTTTTGTGAAAAATCTCAGATAGAAAGACAAAATAAAATGCCTAATAATTCAGTTGTTTTGAAATAAAAAGTGTTCATTTCAAGGGTTTCTACATCTGTTTTTTATTCACCAACCAGAAATAATTGAAAATTTTGTACAATATATAAATAAAGTCTATCATAATGATATAAAAACATGCAAAAGCCTAGGACAGAATTTCTTTTTTTCCATTTTTTTAGAGAGGGTGTAAAAGACAGGAGATTTTCCACAAGCTAATGGAAATCACCGTAGCCGTTCAACACACAGACAGACATATTTTAATCCACTTCCGTTCATTTCAAACTTCAGACCCTATTTACAGAACCTTTTTGGAAAGCTCTCTGGTAGACCTACAGTTTGAGAGAATAAAATATGCAGGCATGTCCCCCATCAACTCCCTACCTGTATGTTAAAAGATAGTGGCCCAATAGGTAAGTATAACCCACCCCCGATAAAGTGGTCTCCACCCCCCTCCCCCTCACCCCTCCAAACATTTCATATTTTATGTTTCAAGGTTATGCAAAATCCGAAAATCGAATAGAACAGAGATCCGTCCATCCTTCACATTCCTCCGAGACTAGTGTTCGATGAAGCATTATGGAGAAATGTGTGGAAATGCATGAGAAGAAGAATTTGAATGGAGAATTTCCTACGTTATAAATCCCTTCGAGTCGCCTGACGTATCGGCGAGAATCGAGAAACCACCTGGAATGAGGGCTCGTGCCCGAAAGCCGTACGTTACCGTCCGTAGAAGAGGTAAGGGGATATTTAATAAGAGACCCCACGAGGATGACAGGCCTCTCAGAGCTGAAAACATTGTTTCTACCCTGTAGTCACCCACTCCGATCGGCCCCCGCGCAAAACGGGGAACAAATGAGACCCTCCAAGTCCCTGTCTTCTCCGGTCAGACTGAATAATTGTCCAAGAGAGGTCGGAGCCCGTCGCTTTACAACATAACTAACTCCGTCAACGGCCGCTCTGGCATCATTCGTTACACCCACACTGGACGTATCCGCGGCTGATGCTCCGCTGTGCCGGATGTTTGCGATTTCTCTTTGAACCAGGGACGTGAGTAATCAAAAAAGAGCCATTTGCGGAGTGAGCAAATCAATCTCACTTCAATGAGAACTTATCATTTTCTGAACCAGCTTAGTTCAAGCTACACACCTCACAAGAATTAAGGGATCACTGAATCAGTCGATCACAGGTTTTAAATTTGCATACCTATTTCTGCCGGGTTTAATATTTTCAACTTTTATTTACGTTCTAAATAAACACATTTCTTAGGCGAGAAACAATTTCCAAAGTGTACAGTGAATGTGAGACAAAACAGGAATGGAAAATAGAGAAAAACTGGAAATAAAAATGTCTAAAACGTGATTTTTCGCAGCTGCACGGTCTTCAGTACTTGGTGTTGCCTCCGTGGCTCCGAGGCATGCTGCGGATAAGCCTGCGAATAGTTGCTGGTGGTACTAATTTCATTTTCATGCAGGATGGAGCTCGACCTCATACACCTACAGTGGTACAAGAGTACCTAAATCAACACAATATTCAAGTTTTGGACTGGCCAGCTTGTATCCCCGACCTCAATCCTATTGAGCACATATGGGACCAGCTATGGAAGGCCATTCGAGGTCGTCCTAATCAGCCAGTAAGTCTAGCAGAGCTTGAAGAAGTGCTAGTGGAGGAGTAGGATCTATTGCCACCAGCAACTATTCGCAGGCTTATTCGCAACATGCCTCGCCGTATTCAAGCTGTAATCAAGAGCCACGGAGGCAACACCAAGTACCTACTGAAGACCGTGCAATTGCAAAAAATTACGTTTTAGACATTTTTGTTTCGAGTTTTTCTCTATTTTCCATTCCTGTGTTGACCCTTTTCATCATTTTTTCAGTCTCACATTCACTGTCCTACACTTTGGAAATTAATTCTCACCTGGGAAATTTGTTTATTTAGAACCTAAATACAAGTTAAAAATATTAAACGTGGCAGAAAAGCAGAAATATGAAAATTTAAAAACCTGTGATCAGCTGATTCAGTGATCCCTTAATTCTTTTGAGGTGTGTATTAAACCGACATGAATTGGAGCAGGTCATAAATTACTAATTTGCTTTAATAGATTTTTAGTGGACTTTCATAAAGCTAAAGAGATGTAGTTGGTTGATGCCATCTTGTTATATGGGGTTGAGGGTGAAAGTGAAGAGTATTAAGTAGTTTCGATTCTTCATAGATTCGATATTCGATATCCATAGATTCTTCATGGTCCGACTACATTAGCTATATAATTTGCTCGTCAGGGATTCATCAAGTTTAGTGGCGAATCCACTTAGGTGAGTCCAAATAGCTTTCAGCATGGTTTATCCCCCCTCTGTTTGAGAATTGTTGAACATTATTTTGTTGGTAATAAAATGACCAAAACGACGCACCATAATTATCTAAAGAGGGGTTATTATCCTACAATCTAAATATCTTACTATTGCTCAAGTAAAATGTGTGAGTCAAGAGACTTGCCTATCTATAAACGAACGAGAAGAAGAATTAGCCCCTCTACAATGCTATACCCCTAGAATGGTCTTCTACCAAACAATTATAACCAATTGACAGTAAGCTCTTCAGTCATCACTGACCATCCTACATTTTGACTCTCCGAAATGAATGTTGCTAAACTTAGTGTGCCCCTAAAGAGGTAAATTATACCGACACTATAGTCAGACTCGATGAAGAAGCCTATACTCATTATTCTTCACCCTCATCCCCCGGCTAACAGCTAAACACATTCCGTATCGCAGAGATGCTGACAGCTTATTAACGCTACTAAACGTGAATAGGAGCTGCTCGCAAAATTACACAAAGCTGTGACATACCTACTATCAGCAGAATTTCGTAGAGCCAAAGAGATTCTGAGTTTCATAAAAAATAAAAGAATCTAATCAAAAACTTGGCCGAGAATATCAAGTACCTATCTTAAAAGCATTGAAGACACATTAAGTTAAACTTTTGGCAAATCAATTTAAACTTTGGACAAAAATATAAAAACGATCGTGAACTCCTTATTCGAGTTGTGTCATTGAACGCGAAGTGACTCTACACCACCACTACATGGCACACGTTTTTACAATAATGTTCAAGAAATATTTGCTACCAATAATTCAAACACCCGATACCTTGAGCTGTGGTTGGATCAGTGGCCATAAACAGACCACATCATCAGAGAATACTTCAAGGAAGCTGAAGAAGACAGGAGCAAGTTCTGAGGCTTCTGCTCCAATGTACCAGAGACTGCCACTTTATGTAACTTATTTGCATAATGCTGATTCCCCCTAACGGTTAATATGTATTTATGGCCCACAGCCTGGAACACAAATAACATAAAAAGTACCTACATACCTATTCAAACGCTCCAATATCGAATTCTCACATGGATCGCTGACTCTGAGGCTTCACGAGACGTCCTCGGGAATCCAATCATTCAAGCTTGAATCCCTGAACATCCTCCAGATCCCTGCAGAGACCTGAATATTCCACTTGTGACTGAGGCACCGGAGATCGGCTGGTGGTATCATAATAGGCCTAAAACAAAGTTTCAGAACAGGAGCTGCTATACGTAAAACATTAAGGACCATGATGCTAAAGAACTCTGAATAAGTACAACTTGAAGTGCAGTTTTCTACAGCACCAATTACCCACGTTCTGTCCCAACTATTGTTGCACTGTCGAGGCACGTACGCACGCGATCCCTTCGTTAAATTACACGTTTACCTCTTCTTCACTAAATCGGAAGGAAGCCAAATAACACAGGACCGTCGTAATGTGTTGTACAGATTTTCAACTTTATAATCACTCGGAAGAATAATAACATTAATTTATCTGCGATTCTCGGAATGCTTTCCGCGAGGGTAGGTGAAGTGGAAATCTTTCCCACTGCCTAGCTCACTCTTCTGAAAAAGTAGGGATTTCCGGTGTAGCAAAGTGCATTGTTCTGTAATAGGAATTGATGGTACCTACTTGTGAAATTACATACCTACTTGCCGGGCGTAGCTCGAGACAAAGTTGTGCGTTAAAACACACCAACTTTCACGATTATTTCAGAATGAAAGCGCATAATGGAAATAGCAAAACTTACGAAACTGAAGGAAAATGATTCTGAAATTCAATCCGTACATCTCTTCTTCAGTTTTGAGACATATATGTAGATAGGTATACCTATCTAAGCATGAAATGTGCGGTACACAAGAAACAACACTCTTTGATTTAGGATGACTAACCGTCTCGGATATTACCGTACAGTCACGAAAATGACTGATTTGCCCGGAGTCCAGTTGCACCTAAAACAGCCAAATATTCAGAATTTGAGGTACGGTGGATCGGTTGGATACTTTCCACAATCGAATGGAA
>JAEMON010000008.1:12874844-12892374 GCA_030264115.1 Lygus lineolaris | reverse complement strand
AATTCGCTAAAAGATCAAAAATATTTCCTTTCTTTCTTAAATCGGTGTTTGAAGGAATTTATCTCAAAAGGACCAAAGAGCGGTTTCCTGGGAGGAAGATATAAATTTGAATATCGAACAAAAAATCATGTCCACAACCAAATGTTCTGTAGTGTTTCTCCTGGATTGATTCAAAAGCATCCTTAACCCAAAAGCGCTCGCTTGTACAAGTCAGAAACTTTGCTTCCAAAATAATCCCAATAATAAAATGTTTAGACAAACGAGTGGAAGAAAAATATTTATATGTATATGTCAAGCTGAGTGGGCTACCTGAGTATCTTTTCCTTTCTCATAGGTCATTATCATACGGACATAAGCTAAGTAAGTACCACCAAAAGCTTTTAACAACCAGCAAAATTCCTCAAATTTTCATTCAAACCGGGTGGAAAGTGGATGTACCACTGATCCGACTAAGTCACCATGTGATCGATCCCCAACTACCCTCCATGCACCCCTGGGAGAAATCAGACCATTCCATAGTAAGAAAGCTGCACTTGTCGGAATTCATGTCTGCACATGCGCACCCGCTACTAATGGCGGTCAAATTCATAGGATACCTCCTAAGCCCAACCGGCATAATCTCTGAAAATTGCATCAAATCGTAGGTATAAATAGTGAAGTTTTGACCGAAACAAGAACCGCAATTATGAAACGCAAAATATGCCACTAAACATTTTTATTATGGAACAGGTTACCTGCCAAATTACAACAATTTTTGTGGATTCCCTACTTTGGAATACAAACATAGCGGGGAAGCAAACTCAGTCAGCACGAGCCAGTTCCTTAGGTGCCTATCAATGTTTTATTGATGCAGTGAATATAACTATGCTTATCGAGATACTTCACGTAACTGCTACAAGTAGATGATGAAATGAATTATAAAATAAATATATATGAGAAGCAGTAAATTTCTCAGCCGGAAACCTGCTGAAAGGCCGGCGCGAGTTTCCCATCCACCACAGGAGCTGATATTGATCCTCAAGAGAGTTTCGACCTTTTTTTTTTCTTTAACCGGATCCAAACAGGGATTTTCGAGGGCAGTTTTGACAATCAGAAACGATGAGAGGCTCCTCCCGAAAGAACGGAAAAATCAAAAGGGCCGTCGTGGAAGGGGGATGTAAGAAGAATGTTCCTGAAGATCTAGGCCCACGTATTGGGTTCCGTTGCTGGGAAAACTTCTTTAACAAAAAAAGGAGCCAGGGAACGCTTTTCCGTGTGTGGGCCGCCTCAAATTGAATGGAGTAATAGAATAAAAGCACGTGCTCGGACGTGAGCACCAATCAGGATGGTAAACACGCGAGACCAATCTATGATTGGCTTAGCGGAGCAGGTCTTACCCTTGATAGTTGGACGACCAAGGAACCCGCTCTCTGCTGCTTCTATAGATGTACAGAGAGATGATTGCTCTTTCCCTCCTCCTGACAAAACCCTCTTTTGGGAAGTTCCTACTCAGGGCAAAAAAAAGTGAGGCTCTATCTATTTAGCGATAATACGGGCATCGATGGCGTTGTTCAGGTTTTGAGATAAAAAGTTGTGTATTGGGGAAACCATCGGGTGTTCAAGGAACCTTGAAACGTCGTCAAGGATCGAGCAATCAAACACCATTTCTGCTTGAGGTGTGCTCATAAGCTTTCTCATGGAGATAGAAAATGATTACACAGTTTATATTCAGTACCATATGGGGGACCAGCCTCAAATTCCTTGGTAACTTCCATCTAAAAGTGTGTGATACTGAACTGAGAGGTTGAAAAATATCAGGGCTCGGGGAACTTGGGAAAGTTGGTGTTAGGCAAAGGACATAGGTAAGTACCTACTGATGTTCCAAAAGTAACCACTAAATTGTATAGAGAACATAAAGGTAATGAGGGGGGTATAATTTCTTGGTACCTACTTACAAGTACCTACCTACAAGTAAAGTTATTTCAAAATTCGGTACAGGTTTCAGATGTGGGTGGAGATCGAACCGAGGCAATCCCAAATCCAATTTGACTTAGTGGCCATTCAAACATCAGCTTTTGTTATGCGATCGTACCTATTTCCATTTTCGTCAAGTCGAATTTGATTATTGATACTCCTTCAAATATATAATTTATGAAGGACTGTGGTGAATAGTTACCTACTACTTCCTTCAGGATTTCCTCAAACAAACTTGGCCAAAGAAACAATAGTAATAACTGATTTATGAGGAAGGTAGTAGGTATTTTTACCACAGATGATCGCGGACGAGGAAAAACCCCTGCCAAGTTTGGTGGGCAATATTATAGGTAGTTTCCTAAATTTTGTAACATGGACGTATATAGAATCAGTTAGTGAAAATTTCACTGATATTGGTAGAATCGTTCCGGATTTATGCTTATGGCAACAAATTTTAAGTTAGTGCATGCGCAGTAGTTAAGTTGGTTAAGTGCGAACTGAGCAAAATCGGTCCATTACGAAATAAAAAACCGTTGTTTCAAAACAACGCATTTGCGCATCCGCACCCGCCACCACTGGTATGCCGGAAACTCATAGGGGACGGTCTAACCGGAGAAATCCCTGAAAACTTACCCAAAATGAGTAAACTACTTCAGGAGCTTTGCTTGTGTGACGAAATTAATACTCAATTGTCTTGAAGCCAGCCCCCAACTACCCTCATAATTGAGCAAAAATCGGTCAATTACCAACCTGAATAAAGTTTCTGGAAATTCACGTTTGTTCATGAGCACACGCTACTAGCGGTGATGAAAAATAGGGGGCCATTTAAATCGAACCATTATTGCGTAAGCATTTTTTTTTTAATTTTACTCTTGCACGAAAAGCTAGGTAGGTAGGTACATAGTTTCTCCCAACCTTCGGTAGAGGAAGCAATAATGAACCTCGTAGTTGAAGAATTTGCAGTGTTTTATAACTTCAGCAGGTAGGTTCTTCTTTTCTCCGTAGCCCAGTTTGTACTTGTTCTTCTTCACGTTTGTGTCTACCTATTTATTATAATAATCCCACGTTAAGTCCATATTTTTGACCACTAATACATTATAATAATATTGCTTCCCCTGCTGATTCAATTACAATTTTCTGATCAGAAGAGGATGTGTAATATTTTACGGATTGACTGCACTCGCCGGATGATTTCTCATCCCGTTTTGTTAAGGTAGGCACCTACCTACCTATTTTATAGATTCGTAAATATTAATGAACCAATGATTTCATATAGATTAATCCACTTTCAACACATCGCCGCAAGATTACGCCAAATGAATTGCTTTTCGGAGAGTTTTTGCGCTTGCGAAAAAAAAAGTTGATCATTCAGTATTAATAATGCATACAATTATTGTAATCCTCCACAGCGGGGTGCCAGCTGCCAGTGAATTGGGACCGGAACATGTTTGCGTGATGAACAGGTTCCGAGTCGACTTCTTTTTGTTGCCATATGAACAAAACCTAAACGGTCCTTTAAGTATCACCGCCTCATTTATGAGGAACGTCGACAACCCTATCAATCAACCTCGACCTTCCTCAAGTTTGTCGTTATTTTTATTTCATTTTAATCTTCCAAAAAAATCGAAAGAAAAGAAACGATGTGGAATATAAGGACACGAAAATTAATATCAATTAAATCACGCTACCATTCAAAGAAATCCCAAGAGCCTACTCTCTCCAATTTTCAGGCCGGATATTCTTGAACCACCCGCCGTTTTTTAGGCTCACCCGAATAAATTAATAGTGCTGAGATTGAAAAAAAAAATCGATGATGAAACGTTCTCTTTTTATCGATAAATCCCGTCATTTTTCCTGGGTTCCGGCCATATATAAGTTAGGAGCGAGTCCTCTCCTCACCCCGGGTCCTCGACATTCCCTTCTTGGATTTATTGACGTTGCCCGCGTTATGATTGCATAGGAATAAAAAAAAGAGGGAAAAAAAAATCATTTCGAACCCGCCTGCGAGAGGTACCCAAGGAGGAGGGTCAACCCTTGTAGGCGTTTGATTTATGCCTCCGGCGTCGACATCTAAATCTAAAAGTCCTGTATGAAAAGACAGAGATAAGACGCGGAGCTTTCTGGAAACCGGAGCATAAGAGATGCAGATAGACAGCGATGAGGAGGACGGGAGATAGTTCTAATCGGTTTGTTTTGTTTTCTCTTATTATTTGTTGATCGAACATTCTTTGGTAATTGATTTTATTAATCTACATTTCTTCTATCAAAGTAAATCGCTCCTGAACTCGTTGACTACTCTACTCTTCAGTTGTCCAGAACGAAGTTTCCTGGTAGGCAAAAGTCATGTACCTTGGGACGTATATTTCGTTCTCAAATTTTGAAGTGCAGGAAAGGTGAATTCGAAAATCTGGCAATGTAGCATATAGTAGCATCTAATAATTAATCCTCATAAAATGTTTTCAAATTTTTCAGAGCACTTCAAGTGTGCCAAAAATCAATTTTTCAAAAACTTTTTTTGTCCCAGTACAAACCTGGGATGTACCATGGGACAGCTAAGTTTGTACCTTGGCACTGGTGTCTGAACCTTGGGAAGGAGTGGGGAATCTGTATTAAAAGAAAGGCAAAGGGGGGCTGGGATCTATAATAACTACTTGTAGGTATGACTCGCTGAAAACATATGAATTTAAGCTATCGCCATGGGTCCACAATTTTAGGAATACAAATTTCTCAAATGTTTCAAGGAACGAATTTTGGTTGAGCCTCAAGAGATCATCAAATCCTAAAGTAACAAAAGAATGTTATCAGGAACACTGATGAATTGAAGTTATATTATCATGAAACGAAAGAAAGTGGGTGTCCCAAGGTACAAACACAGCAAGTATTTCTGTTAGTGGGCATACTTACAAAAAATGTGAAATAAACGTGATGAAAACAATAGGGACTTTATATCGAACCTCAATTAGCTGAATGGAATAATTAAAATTACTGAAAAAATTACTCACCCTTTTCGAAATTAACGACTTTTGCTGCGACTTGCGACAAGCCCTTTTTCCAAAAGAGCTCAAAACAAACAAGTTGCTAAAACAGTGTTAAGGTAAATGATTATGAAAATCCGGTTCAGCCAAAGTGTTTATATCAACTAGGCTGTGAAATGCCACCAGAGATTAAATTTTTCTCGCATCCTTTCAAACTGATCTGAGTGTTGTCCCAAGGTACATGACTTCTCCCTACCTATTGTTAATACCAAGCGAAGTACGATAAAACAAGTGATGTAAAACCCACCAACACACAATTTGAAACTCTCTTATTTTGGTCAAATTCCTCAATAAAAGAACGCACAAAACATTTTTCTGGACACCTTTTTCCATTACGGTTCAGTTTCATCAAGTTCTCAGACTAGGTAACCTAGTAGGCCTAATTTGGCGGGATAAGCCAGAAAATGCTGCAATAAAATAGGAATAATTATTGCGATCGCAGAATATACCACCTAACTTTCTCAAAAATCAAAAAAAAAATGCGGATCAGAAAGTTGAATTGCAACGTCAAGGCGATACATTTCATAACCCCAATATAATCTGAGCCACTCAAAAAACAACAATCAATATTTAAAAAAATGTAACCATAGAAAAAACGCAAAACTTCCTTTTTGAAAATGAATAAATTGAAACGAACTGAACGAAAGAAAATATTACATGATTTTTTATAATGGAGTTCACCAGTAAATAAATTATAGGTATGTATAGCTTCCGATTGATCCCCAAGATAGTAGGTATAAAATAAAGCTATCGATAGTAGGTAGAAAATAAAACTATCGATAGTTTTTGGCCCGTTATTATCGATAATCCTACTACCGATATTATCACCCAACACCTTTGAGCAATACACTTACATGTCCACAAAAAGAAGCTGCCGTTTTCGTTTCCACGAAAATAAATTTTACAATTTATTTACAAATTAAACTTTGTAATAAATTGTAAATTCACTTTTGTAATGAATTGCTGTATCATTTAGGTATTATTTATTCACTCGAATTACAGCTGTCTTTGATTCCCGTTGGTTCGGATTCTAGAGGCTCCCTTCCATACAGGCCACCCCGTTTACCTGTTTGGAGTTCCCTCTCTCTGCCTACTGCTCGGCATTATAATCGCGGCTGGACTTAGTAATGTAAATTTTAGCTCGTTTATTATTGAACGATCACGACAGTAAAGATTTGTCACGGAGCGAAGGTATATTAATTTTATGAACAGGAAAAAGCGATCAGCGCAGAAGGGTAGTGTAATCTTAAATTCAGGAGCTACTTACATGTAATAATTTGCAGCCGTTCGTTCATCAAACATCATATCATTTCATTGTTGTTTATGCTCATTCTTCTGTTCTATGATACATAGGAGCTACCTAGGTGCTTACGACACGCTTACGAGTTACATGCTTACGACAAGAATTAGGTATAATTAGGTAGGTACGTACTTACCTATCTGACTGATCAAATTGCATGTACTGGCCTGATGCCATGTTCTCACCTCTCCCGTCTCATTCATTCCAAATTCCTATATTCTGTAAGTAATGTCTTATAAATTACAGTTATTTGTTCGTATGTCAAGTGCTTATCGTTTTTTTTTAATTATTAAATCTCACCATCTTATGAGCTGAGGTGGCACGCCATACAACAACAAAATCAACTCATAATATTGGGGAGGACGCCCAGGACTCACCCGACGCCAGCACGAGGGATAGGTACTTAATGGGGAATTATCATCAATTTTTTTTTTTTTTTTTTGAGAGAGAGAGAGATAATGACTCAAAAGAAACAATAATGAAGTCGTATGGCAAAAAGAGTTTACCCGTAATTTTAGAAAATTTATTGAAATATTCATTATTGTAATATGGCGGGAAAGTGATGTTGAAAAGGGTGTCGTCTGGCATTGGCCAATTCCGTCCAAGATGACAAATGAACAAAACGAAACTCAAAGCCCTATCTTGGCTCTTGATTAGTGAGAATAGAATTTACATAATTAATTAAATTAAATAATTATTAATTAATTTTTAAGTAACTGTTTAAATTATTCCTATTTTCACTGCTCTACCATCTCACTGCCTTCTTTTTCAGTTCAGTTCTTTTAGTGTGAAATAGGAAAGGGTTTCTGAAGAGCCTTCGGAATTCCGCCTGTTATTCAAACAGCTGAGATTTTATTCCAAGTTTTCTCCACACCCGAACGATAAACTAATTTTCTTCTTTGTATTGGCAGTGTTATTTTATCCCAAATAACAATATCAAGGCAGAAAACATGTGATTTTCTCATACACGATAATTCCCCAAAAGTGATGTTAATGAAGTTGGTGGAGGGACCGAGGGAGGCAAGGAAGTGCCCCTATAAAATGACAACACACGAGAAGATTTTCCTCCTGATTACCTAGGTATCGCTGATTCTTCAACAGTAACAGACTCTGGGCAAGGATAAGATTCATCAGATGGTAGAAGATCATCCATGGTGAATGAACTGGGTAGGGTAAAGGGACCAGTTATTTGCCACCCCCCAGTTATTGGCCGCCTCCTATAAGTTCGTTTATTATTACATAGATGTCTCTGATATCGTTTCAAGTACTCTTGTTAGTAACCCTAACTAATATAGAAGGCATTGGCACAAAAGGAGTTACAGTGTAACCATATTGAAACCTCACAGTTCAGTTCTAAGTGATAGTGCCGTCGCACGTGGATCGAAACCAAGTTTTCCTTGTGAAAACGGTAAGCAATCCACCTCTTATTCTCAAGGATTTACTTAACGTGCTTCCATTTTGTTTTAGTCCTCCCGTTTTGATATTTCCTTAATCTGCGATTATCTAGTAGTCGATTGGTGCAATAAATATACAGAAAACTCGGGAATTAAGCAATAATATTCATGTGGCTAATAACTGAATCTGGCTAATAATCCGGCCAATAACTAGCAAAAATTGAATGTTCCCAGTTTTTATGGAAAAAAATTGAAATACCACTTATTTGACAAAAACTACCAGTACTACTATAATTTCCTCATCCTCCAACATATTGTCTTTTTAGACGTGTGCCGCTTGGTGTTTATTTATCAATATTACATCGTAAGACCTATTGGTGATTACTCACGCATTATTTGTTTCATTTCGTTAGTCATTTTTTTTTTCTGTTCTGCTGTCATTTATTATTTTGTAATTTGGCTTGCCCGTAATTCTTAAACAAATAGAATCGCGATGTTGGAATACTAAGCTTCCTAAAAATCCCAAGACAACAGGGATTTTAATGAAAAATACGCATTTCCAACCAGATAATAGCACCAAAAATCCTTAACCTGCCAATAACTGGTGCCTTTACCCTAAGTAACGATGACTTTAGGCTCCCAAACTGTACCAGTGCAGTTTGAAGGCTCATATCTGCCGCTCTAGAGACTTGTTTCATGACCCGATAGGTAAAAATATAGGTAGGCGTTAATTCAGGAGCTCATTCTACATTTTTCTATATAGGTACCTAGTCTTATTATTACTAGTCACTTCACGTTATGAAGGAGGTATGGACATTAGAAGTAGTATCCTACAGTATTTCTTAAACGTCTTTTATTTAGAAAATTAATTCTTAAAAAAGATTTACATTGCTCTACACGTAGGTACATAAATAGACATTCTTTATACATTCATTACAATAACTACGATCTCATTATTGAAAATCACACACTTCAAGTGTATGGACGGATTGATTATATTTCTACACACAGTCAGACAGGTAATATTTTTCAATAGATCGCCTCCATAAAATCAAAAATGAAGATTTTCATTTCCTAACGCATACCCCAAATCAGCTTGAGAATGTTCAAACAGGATATTCCACACAAACTCAGAATTTGTAACATCAATTTGAAATATCCATATTTTAATTAAGTTTGAAAAAAAGATTTGAAAGGGAAATATGTTCTGTTTGAAATGAAAACCTTTATTTTGACAGGCGTTGATATCTTCGCAGCACTTTTTCCCACGATGCGACGAAAATTGTACCGGAATGTCAACATTCAATCCTCACATTCACTGATCGCGGAACTGACACCCCTCGATCCAGACTGATCTACTTAAAAGATCCCCCGCCATTCGGAGATTATTTCAGATACTTAATTGAATTGCTCTAATCAAAATGATAAGTAATAACCAAATTAGATATCCAACATGTTCAAGTCAAGGTCAATAGACTACAAAAGTTGTGAGTTCAATCATAGATATTACTAGCCGCCTTCTGCTTAACAGTGACGTTGTTGAATTTTTGCAGACAGGTTCATTATTTTTTTGTTTTGGTGTTTCATAAAAAGAAAAATTGTAGCCTTAACTCGCTTGGATCATTTTTAGCTTTCAGTTTTTCGCGTTTTTCTCGATTTCACTAAAAGAGGAATTAACGGCTTTTAGTAAAAGCGTTCGAAAAAAAGTGAAGTAAACTTGACAGGGAAAATCATCGCTAAAGCCTGAGGTGGGTACCTTATAAAGGAATTGAAGGGGGAAGAAGGCAGTTTATAATAGCCATCGCTGACGTCGTTTTTCAGTCTATTGCAAATCAAAAGAAAAACAATCGTGAATATCCATTCGGAGAAGAGTCTGCTACAATGTTCCCAGAAAGTGGGCACTTGTCATGAAAACGCTTATTGGTTATCCCCCCTTACATACCTCAAGGAAGAGACGAGGAAAGAGACGACCGTTAGAGAGAACTGAGCTTCCATCCGGATGAAAATGCTGAGAAGCAAGATTCATAACTCGCTAAAATGAGATTGAAATGGTAACATTTACTAAGACCTCTTCCCAAGACGAGTTGTAAAATCCTACCTGAGATTCGGCAATTTTTCAAGGCTAAATATTGGAAAAATTAATTTTTCCACAGAGGGCCTCGAGATAGAGAGTTGGTGAAACGATTACGGATTTTTTTGGTGCAATGCGTTTAGCATCGAAAGAATAAAATAAAAATCATGTAAAATAAAAATTATCTACCAGGGGGCGGGCGAAACTATGACTAACAACCAGTGAGATCACAGTTATTTCTTATTCGTGTATTTTCGATCAGGAGGATCGGAGGTTCAATTTTCGCTCCCATTTTGGCCAATGCTTCCGCTTTTCCAAAGTTACCTACTTGAAATTGACCCAATACCATGCGAAGTATTCGGGTGAAACCGATCTCATTGACTTTGAAAGCACCGAAATGTCAAGAACAGGAAGTGTCTTTGCCAGATTCAGACGGAACATTTTTTGGCTCGCCGTTCAAAATTATCATTCAGGAAAAGGCACTGAAAATTTTGATTTTGGAATAAAACACGGTATGCCCGGTATGCCTTAGGGTGCTCACAGACTGGAGCTGAGCTAAGAGCAAGGGAATAGAGCGAAGAAAACAAACGCAGGTAGGCGTTATGAAGGAGCGCAGAGTGGGGCAGCGCCTCAAGCTGAGCAAAGATGTGAGTAAAGATAAGAGCGAAGAAATCAAGCCAGTTTGTTTTCCTTGCTCTTATCGCTGATCCCAACAGGCAAAATTGGGTTTAAAATGCAATTTGACCACATCTTCAGCAATTTTTGCTGTACTTTATCTAGCAAGTAGTCAAATGTCGTAATATCCATCCGAAAATATTCATAAAACCTGTCGGAATCTTCTAGGAGTTCATGCAAATGATGAAATTCCCCGTGTACATGTCATGATTGATTTATTACATGAATCCCTTCTACTATATTTACCTAAGTAAATACCACATTCTCAATGACGGGTTTTCCGCAAAGAAATAATAATTATCCATCGTGTAGAAGGATATGAACCGCACTGACTATCGCTCCACTCTGAATTGGCCAACTCTCTGCTCTCTTCGCTCTCTTCTCTCGCTTTTATCACAGCTCCAGTCTGTAAGCACCCTTAGAGTTCGATGCGTGAAATAAGCAGTAAGTACCCTCGGCAGGTACAATTTTTTGGAGGGAAAAAACATCACACAGTGTTCAGTGAATAGACTACACATACTGAGTATTTGAAAAGAGTTTTCCTAGGCACTAAATACAATAATATCACATCTAGGTTGAATCAAGTGAAATTCTTGCAACATGACTCACACCACAAACACGGAAAAAACGTGTTCTTCCACAACGAAAAAATCTACTGTTGTGAAAAACATGGAATGTAATTGTATGAAAAATTCCGAGTACTTGATTAAGTGTACATAACATATTTCATAATTTGAACAATTAAGTATTTATAGAGCTAAAATGAAGAATTGTAGTTTTTCGAAGAAAAAGTAGTGATTAACGAATAACGTAGACGATTATTAAAATACTAAAATACAAATAAAAAATACGGATAAGAATCATACCCTCCTATGAATCATTCTCATTCCTATTTAGATTGACGTACATCGTGAATTGACTAATAAACTAAGGATTAATTTGACGATACAGACTTGATACGTTCAATCGAGTTCACGTTGTTCAACAACGTTGAATGTACTTCGACGTTTGGCAGCATACGTAAAAACTTAACTGACTATTATTACTAGAGTTCCTTGTTTCAATTACAATTTTGTATAACAATAGTTCCTCGTAATTGCACCTATAGGTAAATATTCAAAAACCAAGTATACCACCAAAGCGAAATATACCTACACAGTAAATGACATGGCTTTTGTCCCGATCGAATTTCCAACG
The DNA here is from genome assembly GCA_030264115.1 of Lygus lineolaris. Classification (NCBI taxonomy): domain Eukaryota; kingdom Metazoa; phylum Arthropoda; class Insecta; order Hemiptera; family Miridae; genus Lygus; species Lygus lineolaris. The sequence goes on along the minus strand of JAEMON010000008.1, from coordinate 12,880,749 downwards.
ATATCATTAGTTCATTACAAATTAAATTACAAAGTTTAAAGCATAGTGTCCACGAATCTAAACATTTAAAAGGCACTCGTTAAGTCCAATGGTTTGATAGACACGTACGCATCAAGTCAGACACCACACGAGAAATGTAGGCAATTAACATTAATCAAGAATGAAAAATAGACAACATAAAACGTAGTTCGTGAGTTACAAGAAAAAAGAGTAGTTTAAAACACTACTCCGACTAAAATAAGGAATAAGTACAAATAAACCCGATTTGTTTGGTATTTAGACAAACTCGTAAGTAGTTTTGAAGTAAAAATAATTTTTGACTTAAAACGAAGACGTCGACTTAAAATTAATGATATTATACAGATATGCTTAAATTAATGCTTTGGTTGAGTAATGGTGAAATTTAATGGAGGGTGCTTACTAGTTATGTAAGGTTTTTCAATCAAGGTTGAAATATAAATCTTTAGATAATGTTTTTTTTCACAAATTGGATGCAAACATTATCGGTTTAGAGATAATTGGGCGGTTCAACAAGAATATTTATACATGGGCCGTTGAGAGGACCCCCAAAAATCCTAAAAGGGTATTCAGTGTAACACCTCGATTATACATACATAAAATAGTGTTCTTTCTCGAACACTAAGGGCGGGATTCATAGACGGTCCTCGAGTTTCAAGGAGACCTTGAGAGGGTCTCCTCGCAATTTGAAATACTGATTCGGCTTACGGAATCCTAGAAAACCATATCAAGGTTTCCTCGAAACTCGAGGGCCATCTTTAAATCACGCACTATAGCAACCTCCGTCGTTGCGGGTTTCTGCGATTCGGGTCGGAGTCCTTTTTCCGCTCTGGTTCATAAAACCCTCAAATTCTTTTCAAAATACGTCGTTTACCGCCCGAAATATTGGAAATTTGAATCTTATTCGTAATCTTTAAGGAAATTGCAACACCCTACCTTTAGGAACATGAGGGTGTCGTCAATTTATATCAACCTTTCCTCAGGCGGTGGTTTCATGACGTTGTCCAGCTCGACCCGGGGGTTACAGTACTCTTGGGAACTGGGCGAGTACGTGCCGCGAGTCGCTCGCTTCTTCCTTGCCATCATCAGGAAGACGAACAGAGAGATGACACCCGCCAAGAGGAGGATTGTGAAGATGGGAACCACAATGAGTGCAATGTCTGCCACCCGGCTGCTTGCAAACCTAACAGGCTGTGTGGAAATAAAAAGATGTTACCTCATAAAATTCTACATAAGACCATTTAGTGTGAAGTTCAAAACTGACCAATGTAATAGAATAGAAGAACACTTCGGAGAAGAGAGCTGACGTTAAAATGACAGCCAAGCATCGCGCATTGACCGAAAATACGATTTTTTGTAACACAATGGGGAACTTGCATGGTATTTTTTTCTCTGAAAATAAATGACTTAAAAGATACAAAACGATGGCTTTTAGTGGGAAAAATGCTTAAAAAATGTTAAAGAATTTATTGAAATTTAGGCGGGATTTAGGTATAGAAGGTCCTCGAGTTTTAAGGGGACCTTGAGATGGTCTTCAAGGATTCCTTAAGCCGAATCCGTATTCCAAATTTCAAGGAGACCATCTCAAGGTCTCCTTGAAACTCGAGGACCGCCTATATATCCAGCCCTTAGTCGTTTTGAATTCCCGCCCAGACCTAACTGACGTCATAAGCATGGAAGTAGGAACGTCTTCCGACTTCCATGCTACAGGCAGACTGCCTGAATCTGCACACAAACTGGGGTTACTTTCTGATCAAGTTAGAAAGAATTTCGTATTTTCATTGTAAAATTTATTGATTTAGTTTTTAATATACGTAAAATCCAAAAATCGAATTAACAAAAACCTGTCCATCCGCCGTACGCGGCACTATTTGCTTAGTTACCATGGACCAAAATTGATGAAATTCAGGATACCGGCCCCATTTAGGGTCTAGTTGTGTCCCAAAGCTTGACGTTACTGACAGCCTTCTCTAAGGGGTTGAAAAAATAGGGGATGAAATTTCAAAAAAGCCCTGACTCGAAAACTTCAAATAAGGATGAGTATATTTTTTCCATCGAATCGTTGAACCATTTCGTAAAGCTCTCGCTGTGATGTATCATTTGGAAAAGGAAAAAAACTATGCGCACAACCCATTACTAGTACAGATCAAGTTACCTCGGTGCAATTTTTGCCTTCGAAAGAACTAGTGCACTCGCACACATAGTCTGGCTTGTCGATGCAGTTGGGTTTGCAAATGCCGCCATTGAAACAAATGGAGTTATCCTGTAAACAAAATACAAATACTAGACAAACAAATGAAAATGGAAATCTGAGAACAAGCGTACCAGGGTAGGTAATGGTGGAGCAGAGTGAAAAAAATGCTATTTATGATTAGGGTCGGCCAAGGGGATCTCAGCTCAGACCTAATGTCAACAATATGTGTTGTTCTCACCCAAAAAAAGTCTGCCAAGTTGGGTGGGCAGTATAGCTTCCTTACTTTCGTACGACGTATAGAATCAGTTAGTGAACATTTCACCGAGTAGTTCCGGAGCTATGCCTGTGACAACGCATGTCACGTTTGCTCATTCGCAGTAGTTATTACTGATCTTATCGTGACGAAATTCATTGATCATCGTCTTGGAGTCAGCCCAACACTTTCTTACACGAATACACAGCTTCCTAAATTCGGTATAAAGGAAGCAAAAGATCACAGAACCGTTCAAAGTAAATAGGAGCAGGCGGCAGGAAATTCTAGCACATTTGTTACGTATCATACCTAATTGTTGAATCAAAATCTTTTAGCGTCCAAGAATGCATTGGTTTGAAATTGAAAAAATGCGTATCTGAAGTTCAGTCAAATATACACGTAATAGATTATTAGGTATTGTTTTCGTTTTCATACGAACGGAACCTCTAGAATTTCCAGAAACAACTTCCCATGAAATTCCTATCTGGCCAGTGGTTACTGTGCACTACCGCAATACTGAAAATCTCAAACCCCAATGCGAGCAGCCCGAATATTAGTCTTATCACGTAATAAAACTAAATTTCTCAAATAATTAAATACATTCGCATGGCACTCACTGGACTAAGTGTCGAACAAGGGTCGTAGTGTGTGCAGTTCATTCCGCAGTATCCAACGAGACACTCACAAACGTAGCTTCCTTCCAGATTTCGACAGGAACCGCCGTTCTCACAAATCACTTCCCCTTCCTCGCACTCGTCGATGTCTTCGGAACAGGTGCTGCCTCGGTAGCCCGTTTTCCAGCAATCACAGGTGTAGGAGGCGGTGCCGTCAATACATTTACCACCGTGTTCGCAAGGATTGCTGTCGCATTCGTTCAAGTCGATTTCACAATATTTCCCACCATAACCAGGGTGGCAGGCGCAACTGGGTTTCTTTAAAAAAAATATATACAAAAATACAGAATGTGCTACAACTCTAGAGGAGTCTACATATTAAATTAAATCTTCATAGGGTAAATAGCGTAGAAATTAGCTTTATGAGCCACTCAGCTGATCCAGAGCCTAGGCATCATCAACTACAAGTCCTGAGAAGTCACAGATACTAAATTACACCTTCATAGGGTAAATAGCGTAGCAATTAGCATAAGGAGCAACTACGATCAAACGTAGTTACCATGAATGCTAGTTATACCCTACTAAAGCAAACCGGATTGTTTATCGGTATCATCGCATGTCGTTCTCTCGTTACATAATTTCATTTCGGTTTTTAACCGGTTGGTGATCGCAAAAACGCATTCTTTGTTAAAAAACGGCATAATCAAGCATTCGAAGAACCAACAAATATTTCCAAAGAATCTATAGAAATATTTGATATGACTCTTTCATAATTACATTAGAAGGGCTTTTCAACGACTTTCACACAAAACATTCAATCAAATCCATACTCCCATCCCCTTCTTTTCACTAGATAGCCTATCTCAGCGATGTTCCTTCCATTTGGATCATTAAGCCCACTTCTTCTACCCCTCAGATCTTAGTTGTTATTGCATTGACGAACTAACAAACATGAGAAATCATGAGAGGTTTCACAAGATTTTGCGATTGTAAGATGATACCGATATAAATACTAGGTACCGTATAGCTATAATTCCTCGAGAAATTACATTCATAACCTAGGGTTAACTATCTTGTTAAATCATAATATTTAAAAAAATCATCAAAAATCATAATTTGAAAAAATGCTACGCAAAACGAAAAAACTCACCAAACAAGGTAGGTCCGTTGGCTAACCAAAAGGTAAAAGGCGAACCACTCAAGATAATGAGAAATCAATACTGGTGTAAGTAAAAATAATGTGAGCAAACGATATCTGTGATAGTTTTCAAGTGGTTTGATAGTCTTAGTCAACCATCAAAAGTAGGTTCCGCTCTCTGTTCTAATTTCAATGTTAACGGAGGCGAACATAATAGATTAACCAAATTCTCTAGAATGAGCAAGTTTTGTCAGGAAGTAGGCGAATATTGTTCCGCCTCGGATTACAGCTAAGTCATAGGTAAACAGTTTATCAAAGTAGAGGGATTGACTTTTACATCTACATAGGTTTGAACTCACGGATATCTTGTTGACACAATCACCGTGCTGGCAGGGCGTGATCGCGCAGAAAGCTGATTCGCAGTAGTGCCCCACGAAACCTTCCTCGCACGTACAGGTGAAATTGTCCGACGTCTCTTGATCTGAAGTGAACAGCCGAAAATTTCAGATTAGCCGACTAAATTGGAGTGGGAGAGTTGAGAGAAAATCGAGACAGAAAAAATTGGAGCTCGCCACCGAGAGGCAAAGAATTGAGATAACTTCGTTTACTCAGATAACTAAAGCCTGCTCAGTAAACGCCTGTCGTAAAAATGAGGAACAATACACAGAAAAAGCAAGACCGAATTCTTCGATAAAATCTTGACGCAACACACTTCATTTTAACTAATCAATCAAAATTACTGATAAAGACACTCTCGGAATTCATTGAATGAGCAATTCCAATCGGGTCAATAATGGGGTGTTCCAGTCAATTTGTTTTAATTTCGAGAAAATGTTAAAATTCTAAAATCGGAGAAGCTGAAGAATTGTGGAATTTGACAAAAGGCGGGCTTGTGAAGTAGAGATAATTCACTGCCTCCTGTATCTCTGATTGAGAGAAAACAGTAGTAGATGTCCATATTGAAGCTGATAGCAGGGAGAAGTTAATTGAATGATTACCTCAATTTTGTTACCCTGAAAGAAGGTATTAAAGTAAATAATACTCCTCCTACAGCTCCTCCTAAGTTTTTAGTCGGACTACCCCTGAATTTATTGTGTCCCAACAGCGTCGTAACCCAATCAACGGTGGGTTATGAAAAATAACTCAAGATAACCTGGCGTAACCTTCCAGCAAAATCGATACTTGCGTGTCCTTCATGTCAAAAAGATCTGTAACCTCAAAACGTGAGTGTGTTAACATTTTAGTACTTATTTTTTTGCACTATCTGTCTGAGTAACCTACTAGAGGTTCCAGCAACCGGGTTAAGTTGGGTTAATAACTCATAATTCATCCCCACCCTTTTAGGTTCTCAAAAATAACTTAACCCAAGTCAACTCCGTTAAAACAAACCTTCTAACATCTTACCACTTCTACACACTTGGTACGCAGGACGTGTCTTGACGTAGTGGAAAGACCCACACTTTTTTAACATCCGATATCTTTATTTCACATGTACCCCCTTTTTGTTGTCCTTTCGTATATTACACAATTATCACCTTCTACCTCACTATAAATTATTTTCACAGTTTCTTGAACTAAAATAATGCAGAAATTGTGTCACTCTTTGACTCACTGGAATACCCCATTCATATAAAAAATATGCGTATGCCAAGCTTCAGTAAGTTTCAATTCAAAAGTGATTCTCCGAT